>OZ004712.1:63769696-64087196 GCA_963924515.1 Vespertilio murinus
GGGGGCGGGGGTGGGGGAAGCAAGCCCCGCGGCAGAATTTTAAGAGCTTTTTCCCCCTCCTCTCTTCCTTTTTCTTTTTATTTGTTCCAGCCAGACGTTCCCGATGCAGAGGTTACTACGTCATCCATCCAACTTGTCGAAAAGTCTGGCGGCGTCCTCAGCCCCAGGTCTCGCCACAACTCCTTCTCCCGTCCTTTGGAATGACGGGGGAGGGTTCAGACCCGTCTCCTAAAGGCCGGCGTCCGGGGGCGCGCCCCCTCCCCTCGCGCCGCGCCTCTCCGTGCGCATCCAAAATGGGCAAAGTAGTTAACGGCGCCCTTGCGGGGAGCCGGCGGGGTGATGCTGAGATTAGGAGATTGTCGCGGCCAACCGTTTTGTTTTCCCGTGCACCCCGCCCCCCCAGTCCTTAGGAATCGTCCTTAACACCAGACACCATACGGAACCACTAGATGGCGTGAAGGGAGGGAAGTTAAATCTATCCCTGAGGTCTGGATGCTTCAGAAAGGTGAAGGATCCCAATGAGGTGAGCCTGCAGGGAATCAGCTCGCATAAATATCCTCAAGTCCCCGGCTCCCCACCCACTTTTATTTTAGCAATTAGATGTATTACTCAGGCTCGAGTCTGCGTTTTGATAAGAAGGGAATGCGATGTGGAGAGCTTCTTGTGGAAATGCCTTTGAAGATTAAGTGTAGATGACTGAGTAATAATAATAATTATTCTTATAATAACGGCCTTTGGAAATTTTGATTAGGAAGAGATGTCTAATTTCTACCTGAACATTACCTCTTCAAGACTTGTTGACTGTACTCGGTTGTTAAATTAAGTGGATTGTGAAGTATGATCTTGAATTGAATGGACTTTCAAGCCCTGGAGAGAATGGCTACAGAATCCAGCAGATGATGACGGTTGTGTGTACAGAATCCAGCAGAACATTCTATACGCTTCCCTTGCCCAGGGATTCCTCTCCTTCCTTCTGGAGTTCTCATTGTACACTCGGCTTGGCTGATGGGAAATAAACTTGACAAGATCAAAATTGAATTCAAGAACCCCTCTTCTCTCTTGCTGAAACCGGGTTGGCTCAGTGGATAGAGCGTAGTCCTGCGGACTGAAAAGTCCCAGGTTCCATTCCGGTCAGGGGCATGTACCTTGGTTGCCACACATCCCCAGTAGGGGGTGTGCAGGAGGCAGCTGATCTATGTCTCTCATCGATGTTTCTAACTCTCTATCCCTCTCTCTGTAAAAATTCAATAAAATATATATATTTTTAAAAGAACCCCTCTTCTCCAGTTGTCTGCTCTGCTTTCTCTCCTAATAAATAAAGCCCAAGGAAGAAACTTGGTGGTCAGCAGACCATGTCCTGTCCTCCACTGCTTCCCCCACTAAGCACATACCATCTCCCCATGAGTCTGTATAGTTTGCTTTCCTTACCAGTCTATCTTCATACCATACCTAGAGTGATTTTTAAAAACTATTTTGAGATAATTCTAGATTCACATACACTTGTGAGGAAGAATAGAGGTCCCTTCTACCTAACACCTAGGTTCCCTCAAAGGTAACACCTTACACATTCCAGTGCAAGAATGCAACCAGGAAATCAACTTTCACACAATCCACCAAGCTTATTCAGATTCCACTGCATACATTAAATTTGATGTATTATACTTAATTCTGTCTAATTTTTAAAATATATATTTTTATTGATTTCAGAGAGGTAGGGAGAGGAGACAGAAACATCAATGATGAGAGAGAATCATTAATAGGCTGCCTCCTGCATGCCTTCTCCTGGGGATCGAGCCTGAAACCCGGGCATGTGCCCTGACCAGGAATTGAACCGTGACCTCTGGTTCATAGGTTGATGCTCAGCCACTGAACCACAACAGCTGGGCTAATTCTGTCTAATTTCATCACACATGTAGATATACCATTTTATATCCCACCAGTCAACAAAAGTTATCTGGTTTCTCAGCATCCTCATCAACATTTGGCATCACTAGTTTTCATGTTAGCCATTCTGATAATGTATGGTGACATCTCACTGTGATTTTAATGTTCGTTTCTCTAGTGGCTAATTTTGCTGAACACATTTAAATGTTCATTTTTGCCATCTGTATATTCTTCAGCAAGATGTCTGTTCCTGTTTTTTGTCCACTTTTCAATTAGATTGTTTGTTTGTTTGTTACTTTTGATAGCTGTTTCTATATTCTAAATAATTGTCCTTTGCAAATAATTTTCCTGGTCTTTCCTTCTTCCTCCCAAGATTACTTTTTTGCAAGGCAATCGTTTTTAATTCTAATGAATTGTTCCCCTCTATGGATCATGCCATTGGTATCAAGTCTAACAACTCTGTCTTTTTCTCTATTTTTTTCCTAAAGATTTAAGTTTATGGTCAGTTTTGAGTTAATTTTCATAAATGGTGTTGAGATTTAGGTTAAGGCCACACACACCTTTTTTTTTCTCCCTATAACTGCCCAGTTCCTTCAGCAGCATTTGTTGAAAAGTCTATTTTTCCCTACATTGAATTGCTTTTGTACCCTTGTCAAAAATCAGTAGGGTATATTTTTGTGATCTATTTTTAGGTTCCCTATTTTGTTCCATTTATGTGTGTCTCTGCCCTCACTAAAAGGACACTCTCTTGAGAGTAGCTGTAAAGTAACTCTTAGCATGAAGTAAAATCATTCCTTACACTCTATTATTCTTTTTTTCACAATTGATTTAGCTATTCTAGGTGCTTACCTTTCTATATGGGTTCTAGAATAAACTTGTCTATGTATACCAAGTGCCTTGCTGGGATTTTAAAGAGCATTGCATTACACCTATAAGCCAATTTGGGGGTGCTGAGGTTTTCATAGACATTTCATTATATCTATAAGTCAATGGGGGGGGGCATCACTATGTTAAGTCTTTCGACCTATGAGCACAGTATGTCCCTCCATTTATTTAGTTCTTTTTTATATTTATTTCATCAGGATTTTGAAAATTTTAGGATACAGATCCCGTACATGTTTTATTAGATTTATACTAAGTATTCCCATTTATTTGGAGGAATTGTGAAAAGTAATGTGAGCTTTTTAATTCCGTTTTTTTTATACGTTCATGTTTAATATATAGAAATGCAATTGATTTTTTTGTATTGATCTTGTACCTGCTATTTTGGGGGGTTTCCTTATTAATTCTTGGGGTTTCTATACCTGAAGATAGGGTCAGTTTTATTTATTTACTTATTTATTTATTTATTTATTTATTTATTTATTTTTGCAGCCTGTATTATGCCTTTTATTTAGAGTATTTTTTATGCACTTGTAATTGTCACTATCTGGACATTTTCAGAAATCAGTTACCCACAGAGCATATAGAACTTTCAGAAACTCAGTTTCCTCTCCCATCTAAGCCTCATCTCGTGCTCCCCTGGAAATGAGCTTTTTTCACAGTCTTCGCAACTGTTTTTCATTTTGCAGAGTGTGTTGGGTTTTATCAGAATTCTGGGTCATGCTTCATGCTTGTCTTTCTCAGGTCCTCACAGTCGTCTTGTACCGGGGACCGTTGCCTAAGCTCTTCAAAAGGATGTCCACTATGCCAATGGTGTCTTCAGTGCCTGCCGTTGTACTTGGCACACAGTAGTGAATGTTTGTTGAATGACTGAATGAATACTCTAATTAGATAACTAACATGCACCTGTCCCCATTATAGATTATTATGGTAACTCTCCAAAGATCATGCACCTGTCCCCATTATAGATTATTGTGGTAACTCTCCAAAAGATCGATAGAGAACCAAGCAGACTTACTACCAAGATGCGCAATGGAAAACAAATTACCATAACAATGAGACAAATGATCTACATTGTGGAGAGCTGTGTAAATAGTACTTTTTCAGTGTACATGTGCTTACAATACTTATGATGTACTTATAGTTAATTGTCAGAAAGGCCCTATGATGCGGTTTTAATTGTCATGTTTCTTTTATCCAAAAGGAACAACGTTCAAGGAGGCTAAGTAATTTTCTATGACTATATGATATAACTAAGTGGCAGTGTCCTAATTCATTCCCAGACCGTCGGACCCCAAATCATGTAGCCTTTTAATTCTATAAACACACCAATATCTGCAGTACTAGAGCTTCTTTGCCAATTGTTGTTGTGGTTGGTCCTGGTGATTAATTTGCACGGACAGGTGCATACCAACTTACTCATCTCCAGGGCGCATCTCCATGAGTTCTCTGCCAGGGCAGGAAATCAGTCGGTGGTCATGGAGAAGAGATCATTGCATCTGTTCATCCCACATTTTAACAAACGATGCTAACTGCCCAGAGTGACAAACACATTTCAATTTCTAGATTATACATTTTGCATAAGGCATATTTAGTATATCTGATTACATTTTCAGATCCACTTCCCAGACAACTATCCCTTAGAGTCTGTATTCAGCTATTTTCTTTTTTATTGAGATATAATTGACATATAATGTTGTGTTAATTTTAGGTGTGCAACATGATTTTATATTTATACTAGAGGCCAGGTGCATGAAATTCATTAATGGGGACTGGGGGGTGTCCCACAGCCCAACCTGCACCCTCTCCAATCTGGGACCCCTCGAGGGATATCCGACTGCCCAGTGAGATCAGCCTAAACGGGAAGCCAGACATCCCTCTCACAATCCAGGACTGCTGGCTCCCAACTGCTTATCTACCTGCCTTCCGGATTGCCCCTAACTGCTTCTACCTGCCAGCCTGATCACCCCCTAACCACTCCCATGCCAGCCTGATTGATGTCTAACTGCTCCCTGGCCAGCCTGTTTGCCCCCAACTTCCCTCCTCTGCCGTCTTGGTCACCCCTAACTGCCCTCCCCTGCAAGGTTGATCACCCCCATCTGCCCTCCCTTGCAGGCCTGGTCTCTCTCAACCGCCCTCCCTTGCAGGCCTGGTACCTCCCAACTGCCCTCCCCTGCTGGACATCTTGTGGTGGTGATCTTGTGTACACATGGGGGCAGGATCTTTGTCCACATGGGGGCAACCATCTTATGTGTTGGAATGATGGTCAATCTGCATATTATTATTTTATTGGATAGGATAGAGGCCTGGTGCATGGGTGGGGGTCAGCTGGTTTGCCCTGAAGGGTGTCTAGGATCAGGGTGGGTTTCCCTTGGGGCACAGAGCCGCCTGGGCAAGGGGCCTATGGTACTTTGCAGGCCATCCACGACCCCTGGCAACCCAAGTGGAGGCTCTGGTATCTGTAATTTATTTACCTTCTACAATTGAAACGTTGTAGCCTGGAATGGAACCAAGCCTCCTGCTCCCTTTGACGCAGCAGCCATTTCTGTTGAAATTTATATATCTTCTATAATTGAAACTTTGTAGCCTGGAGTGAAGGCCTGAGCTGACCAGGGCTGCAGAAGCTTGGCTTCCTCCATTGCCAGGGAAACCCAAGCCTCCCCTCTGCTCTCTGTGGCCACAGCCATCTTGGTTGTGGTTAATTTGCATACTCACTCTGATTGGCTTGTAGGGGTGGCTTGTGGGTGTAGCAGGGTGATGGTTAATTTGAATATTGCTCTTTTATTAGATTATATATATATATGAACGGTTACTGCAGTAAGTTTAGTTGAAATGCATCATCACACATAATTATGATATTTTTCTTGTGATCAGAACTGTTCATTGCAGTCATCAGGGTGAGCAATACATCCCCAGGTTTCATGTATCTTGTAACTCGAAGTTTGTGCCTTTTGACCACTTTCACTTTGTTTAATAACCCTGTATTTAGGTTATTGAAATATAATATCATCTTTATGAAAGAAAATAATTCTAAATTAAGAAAGAAATCAACTTATTAAATGGGTGAAATATTTAGCCAGTAATTAAAATTATGTGCATTGATTATTTTTCTATTATTTATTGCTGACAGTATTACAGATGCCACCTCTCCCACCCACCCCCACTTTGCCCAACTCCATCAAGCCCACACCCTAACCCAGGCCTTCACAACACCATTATCTGTGTCCATGGACTATGCATATGTGCATATATTTTCTTTGGTTAATCTCTTCCCATCCTCTCACTCCCTTACCCTCTGAGACCTGTCATTCTGTTACAGACATCATGGTCTCTGGGCCAGTTTTTTTCCTTAGTTTATTTTGTTCATTAGATTCCACATATAAGTTATATCATGTGTTATTTCTCTGTCTTATTTCACTTGGAAAAATATTCTCCAAGTCCATTCATGTTGTTGCAAAGGAAAAGAGCTCCTAGTATTCCATGAAGTAAATGTACCACAGCTTTTTTTATCCCCTCATCTACTGATGGCACTTAGGCTATTTCCAGGTCTTTTCTATTGTAAATAGCACTGCTATGAACATAGGGCTGCATATATTATTTCTGATTGATAATATATGTTTTGGGATTCTTAGGATATATTCCTAGAAGTGGGATCATTGGGTCAAATATTTAATTTTTTGAGGAGACTCCATATTGTTCTCCATAGTGGCTGAATCAGTGTGTATTCCCAACAGCATTATACTAGGGTTCCCTTTCTCCACATTCTCACAGCACTGATTGTTTGTCAATTTATTAATGTTAGCTTTTGGCAGGTGTGAGGTGATACCTTAAAGTTTTAATTTGCATCTCTCTGATGACTAGTGACATTGAGCATTTTTTTCCTCAGAATTCTATTGGCCATCTCTATGTCCTCTTTAGAGAACTGTCTAGTCACATCCTTTGCGTATTTCTTAATTGGATTGTTTGTATTTCTGATATTGATATGTATGAGTTCTTTATATATTTTGGAAATTAACCCTTTACCAGATATATCATTGGCGAAAATGTTCTCCCATACAATGGCTTTCCTTTTCATTTTGTTGATAGTTTCTTTTGCTTTTGAGTTTGATGTAGTCCCACTGGTTTAGTTTTTCCTTGTTTCTTGGCCCCAAGAGATGTATCAGTGAAAATATTACTATGAGAGATGTATGGTTCTAGTATTTTTAGTGTTTAATGACTTACATCTAAGTCTTTATCCAATTTGAGTTTATTCTTGTGTATGGTATAAATGGATGGTCTAGTTTCATTTTTTTGCATTTAAAATTTCTCCAGTTTTCTCAAAACCATTTTTTGAAGAGTCTATCTTTGCTCCATTGTTTGCTCTTGCCTCCTTTGTCAAATATTCATTCACCATATTGTCTTGGGTCCATTTCTGGGGTGTCTGTTCTGTTCTATTGATTGATATACCTGTTTTTGTGCCAGTCCTAGGCTGTTTTTATTGCAATGGCTTTGTAGTATAGTTGATAACCATAATTGTGGTCCCTCCAACTTTGTTCTTCTTTAGTGGAGATGGAGCCCACAACTCAGGCATGCGTTCTAACTGAGTAATAAACCAGCAACCCCTTGGTCCAAGGAATGGAAAACATCCAACAAATTGAGCCACACCAGCTAGGGATCTTTTTTTCTTTTCTATGTTCCTAAGGGAAATAAAATCTGACATACGGAAAGATATAGAGATAGGGGTGGGAGTGGGGTGGGGAGTTACAACATAGGTAAAGCTAATTAAATTCTTTAAATATATTTGAGATTTCAAATACCTCACAATATTCCTAGAATATGGTCATCAGGGAAAGGGCAATGACCCTAGGTCTTTTTTGGACCACTATTAAAAAGATAAGTTCAACCTAAACTTAACACTTTTTTTCTCTTTACTAATACTATCAAAGTCCTTTTCAAAGTCCTCTTCAAAGGATCTTCTTCACCCTTTTAAGTTTTAGACCTTGAACATCTATTATAAATAACCCATTTTCAGGAACTTTATTACACACACACTGAACTTAGACCTTTTTTATATAATGAAATGGACTCATCTTCTAAAGTTTCCATAGTGCTTCTGGGAAACAGGTCACATTCTATGTGATTAGAACTCTGTAAGGCTAATAAACTTGGTAAGTAGATTTACAAAATCTAGCCATCATGTTGCAGTACCAAACATTACTCCCATGGGATAGCTGTCTTTATGAGGGAGAACAGTAGTTGTTTTGATATAAAAATATTTTTATTGTTGTTAAAATATGTATGATATCATAAATGGTGGTCACACATTGTTCCTGTGATATAAGAAAGCAGGGGGCATAGTAGAGGTGGAAAATCAGTTTTTAACACGTTGGTATTATTGATCACTTACAAGTGCAAATTTTTTGCATTGCAGCTGTTCCAGTCCCTCAGGTAAATACTTATTGAGAGAGCTTATTAAAATTTGTTCTACTTATTAATGTTTATTTTTTTCTTTTTCCCTTGTGTGAAACTTTTGTGGGGGCAGAACTCCTGCCGGCTATAAAAAGAGTTCTGTGCCTGTAGATTTGGGGAGAGCACCACTATTAGAATGATTATAAAATAATTGCCCTTGGTGTTTTGTGTCTAATTTTCAATAGCATTTTTCTGTTTTTGAAATCTGAATTGTACTCTGAATAAAGAAATTTGGAAAGCTTAGTTTTTCTACCCTAGCAAAAAAATGTTATTATAAGAAGTCACCATAAAGAATTGTATAAATATGCCGAAACCAGTTTGGCTCAGTGGATAGAGAGTCAACCTGTGGACTGAAAGGTCCTGGGTTCGATTCCGGTCAAAGGCATATACTTTGGTTGCGGGCACATCCCCAGTAGGGGGTGTGCAAGAGGCAGCTGATCGATGATTCTCTCTCATCAATGTTTCTAACTCTCTATCCCTCTCTCTTCCTCTCTGTAAAAAATCAATAAAATATATTTTTAAAATTGTATAAATATTTTAAATTTATTTAAAACACTATATCTAGTATACCTATAAAAGCCTACGCCAGTGGCTCTCAACCTTTCTAATGCTACGATGCTTTAATACAGTTCCTCATGTTGCAGCGGTTCTAAGACCATCAGAAAATACAGATATTTACATTACAATTCATAACAGTAGCAAAATTACAGTTGTAAAGTAGCAACAAAAATAATGTATGGTTGGGGGTCACCACAACATGAGGAACTGTATTAAAGGGTCGCAGCATTAGAAAAGTTGAACCACTGGCAAGCCATCATTACAACAGAACTACCAGAATGACTGGAACGACCAGTCAACCAGTCGCTATGATGCACACTGACCACCAGGGGGTGGATGTTCAATGTAGAACCTGCCCCCTGGTGGTCATTGTGCTTCCAAAAAGGGGAGCGCTGCTCAGCCAGAAGCCAGGCTTCTGGTTGGCGAACACAGCTGTGGCGGCGGGAGCCTCTCCCAACTCTGTGGCAGCACTACCTAGTGGGGCGTGGTGGTAACAGGTGCAGAGGGCTGGCATGACATGAGCGGTGCAGTGCCCGGCCCTGGTTCGGGCTCCTTTCTGGCCGCCTGCAGCTTCACTCACTGCTACATCCCTCAGGGGATGTCTGACTGCCAGTTCAGGCCCGATCCCAATCAGGCCTAAACTGGCAGTCAGACATCCCCCTAGGGGTCCTGGACTGCAAGTGACTATGTCATAGCTTATAAACTGCTACATTCTACACCCAGTTAAACAAGGGAAGTTGCTTCTGCAATATTTGAAAAATAGATTCGTGGCCATTTAATCCTAATTTATCAAAAGAATCTCCAAATTGTCCACATCCTGTTTATTCTACATGGGGATGAACATGCATTCCTATAGATGGAGAACCAGTCTCTTAGATTTAAAAATTAAAACCTGGCAAGACTGCTCTAACAATGAGAAAAAGGATGATGCAGCGATGACTTGCATGGACTCTGGCTTGCACATTTTGTGGTCAGCCCTGATCCTGACACTTATAACTGAGTGACTAAGCCAATTACTTAACTTCTCACTGCTTCAGTTTTTCCACCCATAAGATGGGAAAAATGGTATTACTGCCTCAGAGGATCATGTAATGCACTACTTTTTATAATCAGGGCAAAAAAAAAAATGTAGCTGCCCATACAACAGCAACATGCCTTCCACCTGTATGAAAAGTAAGGTCACTGGTGCATGCAGGGACCTGGATCCGGCCTAAACTGGCTGTTGGACATCCCCTGAGGGGTCCCAGATTGCAAAAGGATGCAGGCTGGGCTGAGGGATCCCCAACACCCCCTCTTCTCCCCAGCCCAGCCGTGCACAAATTTTGTTTACCGGGCCTCTAGTAATATATAAGCATATTAAACATCTAATGTATGAAATGAGAAATTGGGACAATGTGTGATGTGAAGTTAAGATACTATAGGGGAAGCAGATGTTGTTTGCATGGAAAAAGGAATTGCAAAGTTAGAAGAAAAAGAATTTAGAAAATAGATTCCAACATTGATTGAATTTTCTGAGATTGTAACTACATTTTTTAAAAATATTTTTTATTGATTTCAGAGAGGGAGAGGGAAAGAGAGAGAGAGAGAGAAACATCAATGATGACAGAGAATCATCTGTCAGCTGCCTCCTGCACGCCCCCTACTGGGGATTGACCCCACAACCCACATGTGCCGCTACTGAAATTGAACCCAGGACCCCTCCGTCTGCAGGCCAGCCCTCTATCCACTTATTTAGGGAAAGAAGATGGTATCTTCCATTCTAGCTTGTTTAGACAGAGGTTGCAGTAAGCATCACATGCAGCGGAGAGTATAGCTGAAAGGAAGGCTTGAGTTGACAGTTCCAGATCTTCTAGAAATTTATTTTTTAATATTAAACATTTGGAGATTAGTATCCTGTCCTAGATCCTCAATTTCACTTCTAGTTTTCTTAGATGCAGTGAATTAATCTTAGAAGGGGGAAAATAAAAACCTGTTAGAAATCAAGAGCAATAATACATTTCACTGGCACTCATATCCAATTTACTTAATAACTCTTTCCCTAACAGAGGAATATATTGTCAACAAAATAACTAGTGAAGTATTTGGTTAAAGGATATAAATTGTAATCATATAGCAGGACCATAGAAAATAACAACATATATGTAGTCTATTAGATTATAACTATAATTTAGACATCTAAGTAAACATCTATCTCTGCCTTTCTGTCTTCTCTCTTTCTGCCTGTCTCTCTCCATTTTAGAAACCATAAATTCCCCCCTGATATTCCCAATCCAACCTCCTTTTCTTCCTTGCCATAGTTGTAGTGTCTTTCTTTGCGGGGGCCTGATGTGGCCGGATCTCCCTTTTCTGTGTCCAGCACGGAAAGAGAGATGAACGAACTGGTTCTAAGGGGAGGCGGCTAGGGATTGAGAAATATTAGAAATAAAGAGAGAAGACACAGAGATAGATTTTAAACTGGGACCTGGGAGGGCCTCTGACCTCCTCTGCTGGAGAGGCAGACTGACGACCTCCTGAGCCACGCAGCACATCTATTTATACTCGATCTAACAAGGGGGTTTCACAGAAAAACAAGGAGCCTGGGATGGCCCAGGGCCCACCCACTCCTTCCTCCTGGACAAACACAAGCCAGGAACTAAGAACATCTCTGCACTCCCAGGGCGGGAGTGCAACTGACATGATTCTGCCAATATCCCGGGCCCAGTCAGCAACAATCTAAAGAATGTCCAGGTATCTTCCCATTTGGCCCTCTACATTTCTCTAACAGTGAGAATCCTGTTTCTCACTGTCCACAATATGTTTGCTTATTTTATTGATCTTCCTTTATGCAATCAGTCATCCACTGCTGCCATTTCTCACCATATGTAGCTTCCAATACTATCATTCAGACACTGCTGCCTCTGTCCACCCCTGTGTCATCACCCTTCTCTCCTTGCCCTAAGAAGTCCAAGTGTGTGTAAGGCCACCCCCTGCATGAGTGCACCCCTCACCCCTCCAGGATCTGAAAACATCCTGGGTTGCCTCCTCTTAGGGACGCCTTTCTGGCCATGCTTGGTCTCAACACCCTGTGCTGGCAGACTCCCGCCCTGCGGAGTCCCTCCTCACCCTACAGAGCACCAGCACCACCTTTGGGCCATCACAACTCAACCTACCTCCTTCCCACCTCACATGCGGAGGTCTTACTGCATGATGTTAGGAATGAATTGTTCATGGAAGAAAGGTGATGGGAAAGGGGGTGAGATACCGTATTTGCTGGCGTATAAGACGACCCTTTGGCCCTGAAAAATATGCCTCCAAGTGGGGGGTAGTCTTATACGGCGAGTATATAACAAACTCTGTATTTTTAGTGGAAATGTTAGGGGGTCGTCTTATCCGCCGGCAAATACATATTTTTCAGGGCCAAAAAATCGTCTTATATGCCGGCAAATACGGTATGTAGATTTGAAGGTTAGTTCATGAAAAGGGACTTGATCTATCACTTCCTTTTTTAACGGGCTTTTCCTAAGTGCCTACTATTTCTCAAGTTTTGTGTAAAAAAGATATAGGGGGCAAAAGAAGAAAAAAGGAGTGAAAGAAAAAGGATATCAGGGGTGACACAATAATTAGGAGAGAAGACTGGCAGCAATGAGCGTTTGGTTGCATGAAGGAGGGGCCCCTGAACTCCTCTCCAGGACTTAGCATCCTTAGGTGTTACCTCTTGTGCAGATGAGAGCTACCATAGCGTCCCAAAGGCTCTCTTTCGGAAGGCCTGAATGAAAGATTGTTCTTTGATTATTGGGCCTGGGAAGTTGGCTCAGAGTAATAGTTAGCAGATGAAGTTAGTTACTTGTATTCCTGGGCCTCATCTATGCAAACAAATGGTTTGAGCCGAACACGTCTCTCCCCCTGGGAGTCTGGAGTATTAGTGCATGCTACGGAGAGGGTGGCTTCATGACCAGCTCCCAGCCAGTCTCCCAGGGCTGTCCTGGGCAGAACATCGCACACCTGTTGAAGAAATATTGGTAGAAAACTTTCCTAACCTGGGAAAGGAAAAGATCATACCAGTTCAGGAAGCACAGAGAATCCCAATCAAAATGAACACAAAGAGACCCATAATAAGATACATAACAATTAAAATGAGAAACAAAGACAAAAATTTTAAGGATAGCAAGAGAGAAAGTAAGTAACTTACAAGAGAGCTAATATAAAGCTGTCAACTGACTTCTCAACAGAAACACTACAGGCCAGAAGGGAATGGCATAAAGTATTCAAAGTAATGAAAAGTAAAGACTTGAAACCAAGAGTACTCTATCCAGCAAGGCTATCATTCAAAATTGAAAGTGCAATAAGGAACTTCCCAGATGAAAACAAAAGGCCAAAGAAATTTATTCCCATCAAACCAACATTTTAAGAAATACTACCGGGACAATTTCAAGAAATGGAAGAAATAGAGAGAGGGGAACGTGGACATAAGGAATAAAAGTGGAAATAAACATGAGCCTATCAATAATAATCTTAAATATAAATAGATTAAATGCACCGATCAAAAGACAAAGGTAGATGATGAAATAAGAAAACATGACCCATAAATATACAGTCTATAAGAGACAACCCCCCCCCCTCAGAAAAAAGACACACAGGATGAAAGTGAAGGAGTGGAAAAAAACATTTCCATGCAAATAGAAATGACAAAAAATGCTGGGGTAACAATACTCACATCTGACAAAATGGGCTTTGAAATAAAGACAATAACAAGAGACAAGAATGTCATATAATACTAAGTGATCAAACCAACAAGAGGACATGCCCCTGGTAAACATATAAGCACCTAAAGTAGGAGCAAATAAATATATTATATAACAACAACAACAACAACAACAACAACCTACTCTTGAAGGACTTTAAGGGAGAGATAAATAGCACTAGGTCATAGTAGGGGACCTTATCACTGAAGTGATATCATTAGATAGATCTTCTAGACAAAAATTCAACAAGGAAACAACGGATTTAAATGACACAATAAATCAGACGGATTTAATTTATATTTACAGAACATTTTACCCCAAAGCTGCAGAATATATGTTCTTCTTAAGAGTAGATGGAACAGTCTCAAAGATAGGTCACATGTTAGAACACAGATAAGTCTTTACCAGTTCAAAAAGATTAAAGTCATAACAAATATCTTCTCAAATCACAATGGCATAGAACTAGAAAACCAAAAAACTCAAAAACATTCAAATGTGTGGATGTTATATGGCATGTTATTAAACAATAAATGGGTCACTAAAGAGATAAAGGAAGAAAGAAAAACATAATTTTTGCTCCCAAAGATGCTCTAGGTCTTATTTTCAGGAGAGGTCTTATTTTTCCATGAAGAAGAATACAGTACATATTTATTGTTAAATGAAAATAAAGGAAATTTATCACCTGTATACGGTACGGTAGTACAATAGATGTCAACACAAACCAGACAAACTGTGAATCCTACAGTATCAAGAATTTACTCATTTATTCAATGACAATCATGTCATCGTCTTCTGGAACATCATCATAACAATCCAATTCCTGAATTTCCTGGTGAATTTCTTGTGATTCTATTTCTTTCAGAATCAGTGGACCAAATCTCTCATGTTTAGCAAAAGCACTGCTTTCAATGAGTTCTTCTTGTCAAGGTAGCCTGCTTGCAGTGCATTTGCAATGCAACTGTCAGTGATTTTCTCCCATGAATTCTTCACCCAAGTCACAACTTCCTACAGTTTAGGTTTCACAAAATTTCCAGGCTGATTTCTCTCCATTCACACAATAGTGACATCAGGACTCAGAGTAAAGTTACTGGTTGCTAGACACCAGCCGGGGCGGCCCTAGCGACCAGTTTATGGTAAATTAATTTTCATTCTGAGATAGAGCCTGGGGCCTTATTTTCGGGGGTGATACCTTATATTTCACTCAGAAGGAAACCTGTAAGTAGGTCTTATTTTCGGAGGATGTTTTATTTTCGGGGAAACACGGTATCTTCTCAAATCACAATGGCATAAAACTAGAAAACAAAAAATCTCAAAAACATTCAAACATGTGGAGGTCATATAGCATGTTATTAAACAATAAATGGATCACTAAAGAGATAAAGGAATAAAGAAAAAAATTGTATGCAAAGCAATGAAAATGAACACACAACAAAGCAACATCTATTGAGAAGAAAAACCCCTATTTTGTAACAAAGTGCTGTTTGGAATTTTCTGCTGTTTTCTTAGATGGCCTCTTATTCTAAAATGCTGCTTTCTAGTCTGCTTTAGCCTGTTTGAATAACGATGAAGATAAACTTAGCTGTCTGACCTTGTAGGCCGGAGACTAGATATGCCCATAATCTCAATGCCATGCCAGGTGTATTTTTTAATTGGATAGAACTGTATTGTTTTCGAGGCCAGCATCAAGATAACCACTAAGTGCACTTAGGGCTGGCTCTTTAATAAAAAGGGAATACAAGTTCTGCTTGTAGCCTTGTTTAGAATCTGAATTCATTTTCTCTAAATCCATGGCGGGATGAATAAAGTGAGTCTCTCCAAACTCTCCTCCTGCATCGTTTGACTGTTAGGAACTCTGTAACACTATGAGACACAACAAAAGCAGTCCCAAGAGGGAACTTCTTAGCATTCAGGCCTATCTCAAGAAACACAAAAAAAGCTCAAATAAATGATCTAACTCTACAAATAAAATCATTAGAAGGAGAGCACAAAAAAAGCTTTGAGTGAGTAGAAGGAAGAAAATAATAAAGATCAGAGCAGAAATAAATGACATAGAGATTTTTAAAAAATACAAAAGATTAATAAAACCAAGAGTTGGTTCTTTGAAAAGATAAATAAGTTTGGAGAAACTTTACCTAAAATCAATCAGAAAACCTGAAGAGGCCAATAAAAAATAATGAAATTGAAGCAGTAATAAAACATACACATACACACACACACACACAACAAACAAGCAAACAAACAAACAAACAAAAACTCTCAGTCCACAAAAGTCCTGGATGGATGGCTTCACAGGTGAGTTTACCAAATATTCAAATAAGAACTGACACCTGTCCTCAAAGTATTCTAAAAAATTTTAAAAGGAACTTTTTTTTTCCTCTGAGGCCAGTATTATTCCAATTCTCACACCAGATAGAGATACTACCAAGAAAGAATATTACATAGGTGCTAAAATCATCAACAAAGTATTAGCAAATGGGATCCAGCAACACATTAAAAAGATCACATGCCCTAGCTGGTTTGGCTCAGTGGATAGAGCGTCAGCCTGTGGACTGAAGGGCCCCAGGTTCCATTCTGGCCAAGGGCACATGTCCAGGGTTGCCAGTTTGATCCCCAGTAGGGGACGAGCAGAAGACAGCCAATCAATGATTCTCTTTCACCATTGATGTTTCTATCTCTCTCTCCAGTGAGATCATGTGATATTTGTCTTCCACTGACTGGCTTATTTCACTTCGCATAAAGTTCTCCAGGTTTCTCCATGCTATTGCAAAAGGTGTAAAATCTTTCTTTATTATAGCCACATAGTTAGTATTCCTTTGTGTAATAGTACCACATTTTTTAATCCACTCATTTACTGATGGGCACTTGGGCTCTTTTCGGACCTGAGCTATTGTCAACTCAGCTATGAGCATAAGGGTGCTTATATTATTTTTGATTAGCATTCTGGGATAATAGTCCCAGAAGTGGAGTCACTGGGTCAAACAGCAGTTCCACAGTTGATGTTTTGAAGAGACTCCGCAGTGTTATCTATAGTGACTGCACCAGTTTCCATTCCCACCAGCAGTGGACTAGGGTTCATTTTTCTCCACATCCTCACCAGCAATTGTTTGTTGATTTATTGATGGCAGCCATTCTGGCAGGTATGAGGTGATACTTCACTATAATTTTAATTTGTTTCCCTCTAATGATTAGTGACTTTGAGCATTTTTCATATGCCTCTTGGTCATCCATATGTCCTCTTTGGAGAAGTATCTATTCAGGTTCTTTGCCAAATTTTTAATTGGATTTTTTTTGTCTTCCTTTTGTTGAATTGTATGAGTTTTTACATATTTTGGAAGTTAACCCCTTATCAGATGTATCTTTGGTGAATATGTTATCCCATACTGTGAGTTCCCTTTTCATTTTGGTTTCTTTTGATGTTCAGAAGCTTTTTTAGTTTGATGTGGTCCCATTTATTTATTTTTTTCATTTGTTTCTCTTGCCCCCAAAGATGTATTGGCTACGTGAGATGTCTGAGATTTTACTGCCTATGTTTTCTTCTAAGATACTTATTAAAGATACTGTCTTTATTTTTTTATATGCTCTTGCCTCTTTTGTCACAAATTAATGGAGCATAATGGCACAAATCTATTTCTGGGTTCTCTGTTCTGTCCCATTGATCTATATGCTGTTCCTGTGTCAGTAACAGGCTGATTTTCATATAGATGACCATCATTGTGATCCCTCCAACTTTGTTCTTCTTTCTCAAGATTGCTGGGGCTATTCAGGGTCATTTTGGGTTCCACATAAATATTTGGAATATTTGTTCTAGATATGTGAAATATGCCAATGGTACTTTAATAGAGATCGCATTGAACCTACAGATTATTTTGAGCAGTATGGACATTTTAATGATGTTAATTCTCCTAATCCTGAGCACAATGTGGTCTTCCACTTGTTTTTATCTTCCTTTATCTTTTCTTTATCTCTTTTTTAAGTGTTCTATAATTTTTTGAAGTTAGGTCTTTTATCTTCTTGGTTAAGTTTATTATTTATTTTTTTGTTGCAATGGTATATGGGGTTATTTTTTATTTTCTCTTTCTGAAAGTTCATTATTGCTGTATAAAAATGTCATTGATTTGTGGACATTAATTTTGTATCCTGCTTCTTTGCCAAGTTAATTTATTAAATCTAGTTAATTTTTGGTTAAGTCTGTAGGGTTTTTTAATGCACAAAATTATGTCATCTGTGAATAATGACAGTCTTAGTTCCTCTTTTCCAATTTGGATGCCTTTTATTTCCTCTTCTGTATGATAACTATGACTGGCTTTCAATGCTATGTTGAATATGAATAGTGAAAGCAGACAGACCTGTCTTGCTTCTGTTCTTAAGGGAAATATTTTTTTTAGTTTTTGCCCACTGAGTTTGTTGTTGGCTCCAGTTTGTCATATATGTCCTCTGTTATGTTGAGGTATCATCCTTCATTTTGTTTGAGTAATGTGTCACATTTATTGATTCACAAATATTGTACCAACCTTGAATCCATGGAATAAACCCCATTTGATGATGGTATATAATCTTTTAAAATATATATATTGATTGATTGATTTCAGAGAGGAAAGGAGAAGGGAGAGAGATAGAAACATCAATGATGAAAGAGAATTATTGATTGGCTGCCTTCTGCTCGTCCCCTACTGGGGATCGAACTGGCAACCCTGGGCATGTGCCCTTGGCCAGAATTGGACCTGGAACCCTTCAGTCCACAGGCTGATGCTCTACCCACTGAGCCAAACCAGCTAGGGCATATTATCTTTTTAATGTCTTCCTGGATCCCATTTGCTAATACTTTGTTGAGGATTTTAGCACCTATGTAATATACTTTCTTGGTAGTGTCTCTATTTGGTGTTAGAATTAGAATAATGCTGGCCTCAGAGGAAAAAAAGTGTTCCTTTTTGAATTTTTTTAGAATATTTTGAGGAGGACAGGTGTCAGTTCTTATTTGAATATTTGGTAAACTCACCTGTGAAGCCATCTATCCAGGACTTCTGTGGGCTGGGAGTTTTTTCATCGCCAGTCACCATTCGATGCGAAAAAGACTTTCTTTTGTGCTGTTGAAGCAACATTTTATTGATGACTTTTTGGTTTTCCATTGGTCTTTCATTCAGTTGATGTGGCACCCATTTTCCCTTCTTTAAAATCTTTCCCAGTGCTTGTAAATGATTGGTAATTGTTTGCTGAGCAACGTTTAATCTTTCTGTAAGTTATTTTTGAATTTGCAATGCATCTTCATCCAATAATGTTTGTAATTGTTGGTCTTCCAACTTTTTCTGTTGACCTGGACGTTCTTTCTCTTTCACATAGAAATCAACACTTTTAACACATTTAAGCCAGCATTCACAACCATCTTGAGATGGAGCATGTTCACCATAAACTTCCCAAAGTATTCAGCAGCATTTTTCTTCAAAATAAAATAATGAATTATAATTTTCCACAAATGCTCTTTTTTAGGCACAAAATTTGATATTTTTAAGTGTAAAAATATATATGATGTTAATGTTATAGCTGGCAGGACCCTGTCAAGGCAGGGCTCCAGCCCAGGGGAGGAATGAACAATCAGACACGCAGACTCTGTTTGCAATCCCCAACCCCCAGGCATGTCCTGTTCCAAGTAATCACAAGGCAGCACAAACAGAACAGAACAGGTCAAACAGAACCCACTTAAACTGAAAATAAGCCCCCTGCCCCAGGTGTTGTGCAAACTTTTAACGATGTTACTGTACTAGTGGAATTTTTAATAGCTCATAGTGTGATGGGTCAACATGACCCTAGGACAGACAAAGAACTCTGCCTAGTGGGCTATACCTCCCCCCACCATTGCAAAACAACTGCCAGCTAGCCTAAATCACAATAATCCAAGGTCTCAAAACAAGCTATAATGATAGAGGAATAGCCTTCAGCTTTCCTGTTATGTAAACTTTAGCTCATAGACTAGTTTTTAAAGATTAAATAATTATAATTTGCCAAATAGACTAGCCTCAAAAAAGGGGGAGATAAAAGCAGGCTTTCCTGTATGCTCGGGGCTCTCTCTCTCTCTTTTTTTCTTTTCTCACTGCTGCGACAGTAGGGGGAGAGCCTGGATTCGAATTCGTTAATAAAGGCATAAATTTTGATCTGGCATCTTGGTGGTCTTCTCTGGGGGTCTCTCCATAACAGTTAACACCTCCAGCAAATTTGACATATGAAGTTTTGAAGCTTGTTGTCAATATAACAAAACAGAATACATATCAAATCACATATATATCAACATATGTGTAATTCCATCTATTGAAAAAAATCCACATTATTAACTGGTATACTTAATATTAAAATGAAACAAGAATATAATGTGCTGCCCCTGGCCAGGTAGCTTAGTTGGTTAGAGCATCATATCAACTCACCAAGGTTGAGGGTTCAATCCCCCCTGGTCAGGGCACATATGAGAATCAACCAATAATAAATGATCAACCAGTAATAAATAATCAACCAATCATACATAGTAAGCAGAACAAATTGATGTTTCTCTCTCAAATCAATCAGTCAACAAATAATTTATATGAAAGAATATGACATTAAGGTATGTGTCATATTTTTGGATTCATATAGCTTTAATTATAAATTTTTTTCAATTCTTATATATATCAACATTTTCATAAATTTGGATAATATTCTGATTAATTTCACCTTGCAAACATTTTTTATCAGATGTTTTCAAAAGACTTTGTTATTCTTGATTTATATACATTTCATTATAAGTACTGAATAATATGGGCCAACCCGTGTTCTAAGGATCAAGAATATGCAAGCCAACCAAACAAAGAAAACACTGCTCTTCTGGAGGACACATGCACATCACAAGGAAATGCTACCCTGTTTCCCCAAAAATAAGACAGTGCCTTATATTATTTTTTGCTCCCAAAGATGTGCTAGGTCTTATTTTCAGGGGATGTCTTATTTTTCCATGAAGAAGAATACGGTACACATTTATTGTTAAATGAAAATAAAGGAAATTTATTACCTGCATACGGTACGGTAGTACGGTAGTTGTCAACACAAACCAGACAAACTGTGGATCCTACAGTATCAGGAATTTACTCATTTATTTGATGACAATCATGTCATCATCTTCTGGAACATCATCATAACAATCCAATTCCTGAATTTCCTGGTGAATTTCTTGTGACTCCATTTCTTTCAGAATCTGTCTCATTCTGAGACAGAGCCTGGGGGCCTTATTTTCAGGGGATGCCTTATATTTCACTCAGAAGGAAACCTGTAAGTAGGTCTTATTTTCGGAGGGTGTCTTATTTTCAGGGAAACAAGGTACATAATGGGAGATGTACCTCTTATGAGTACTTATTCACTTTTGTTCCAGTTACTCTTGCCTTTCAGGAAACCACCTCAATACTGAACAGCCTTAAACAACAATCAATTCATTTTGTTCATAAATATGTAATGTGGTTAGGGGTTGGCGAGGAAGGCTAGTCTCAAAACCATGTGATAATAAGCTCACATGGCTGACGGTGCTAGTGGTCGAGTGAAAGCTCAAACAGGGCTGAAGGCCTGTGACCTCAGTTCCTTTCCATGTAGACCTCTCCATGTTTCCAGATCTTCCTCATGACATGAAGGTTGATTCCCAGGGTAAGCATCCAGAGCAGGAGCCAAACAGAAGCTATATTGCTTTAATGACTAACCTCAGCCATCACATAATGCCACTTTCGCTGTGTTATTACCTCAAAAGGCCTGTCCAAGCTCGCCTGGAGGATACATAGACTCTATCACTGGATGGAGGAGTGGCAAGATTTTAGAAGATCCCGTGGGACTAGAAATACTGTTGCAGCTATTTTTTTGAAAAGTACAATTTCACAACTATAAAATATGGGGAAATATTATATTTCAAAGATACAAACTACCATAGTATTTATAAAATAACTAATGACATATACTAAAGACTTAATTTTTAAAAATCAACTTCCATAAAATAACCTTTATAATGGATATACAGTTATAGTGACTTATCATGGCTCATTGCTCAAAGGCTTAAGAAACTACAGTACATCCTATATAATAAAAGCCTAGTGTGCTAAGTGTCCAGTAGCCCATTCAACCAATCAAAGTGTAATATGTTGATGATATGCTAAGGCTGCTCAACCACTCGCTATGACGTGCACTTATCATGCTACAACTGGTAGATTAATTTGCTGCTGGGTCTGGCCAATCAGGACTGAGCAAGATGGGCAGACATGTCCTGGAGCCCTCCTGCGGTCCCTCTCTGGCTGGCTAACCTCACATGTCCCTTTCCAGCCCCAATCATGCACCGGTGGGGTCCCTCAGCCTGGCCTGCACCCTCTTGCAATCCGGAACCCCTTGGGGAATGTCAGAAAACCAGTTTTGGCCTGATCATGCAGGCCAGGCTGAGGGTCCCCACTGGTACAGGAATTGGGCACCAAGCCTCTAGTTTAGTTATAAACTTCCATCCTAGTGATCTATTCTAGTCATTCTAGTTGTTGTTTATATGTAGTAAACGTCTATATGACCAGTAGGCTGCTATTAGTAACAATGGTAACTTGAATAAGTCAATCTGAAAGTTAAATATTATGATAAAATTCTTCACAATAAAAATTACAATAAAATAAGTATGAAAGAATATACATAAATATAATTATGGATGGGATTTAAAGCTATGTTTATCTTTTATATATAGACATGAGTAAAGATGAATGGGTGCATAAAAGTCATAGACTCAGGATTTCGTGTTATATTGTACTACAGATATCAGTTGGCAGTTTCTTATCACTTGGAAATAACACTATGAAACTAGGGTTGAGTTTGAATCAATCATTTTTCTTTTCAACATACATTTATCAAGTATCTATATAATAAAAGCCTAAGCGACCATTATGGTGGAATGACCAGAATGATCAGTTGATATAATGCACACTGACCACCAGGGGGCAGACACTCAATTCAGGAGCTGCCCCCTGGTGATCAGTTCACTCCCACAGGGGGAGCGAAGTCAGGCTCAAGGCTGGCAAGCACAGCAGCAGTTGTGGGAGCCTCTCCCACTTCCACAGCAGAGCTAAGAAGCATCGAGCTGAGTGGAAAAGAGCAAAGGGTCTCAGACTATGAGATGGATGTGGAGCAGGCTTAAGTACACATCTCCCAAGGGGTCCCAGATTGCAAGAGGGCCAGGCTGGGTTGAGGAACACCCCCGTCCCCAGTGCATGAATTTCATGCACTGAGCCTCTAGTTTATAATAAAGAGAAATCTGTCACAGGATGTCTAACATGATAGGGTCCAAACCCTCAAGAATCCTTTAAGATGATAAAAGTGGTAAAGAAAGTAAAAGCTATTACAGAAGGTATAAACAGTGTAAGATGGCAGCAAAGAGGAAAGAGAAATTAATTCAGACCTTAGTGGAAAGATGAAGAGAAGCATAATGATGTATTGGAATGTGAGTGATCCTAACAAGATGACTCATTTTTAGATAATGAGGTGGAAAGCTTAGATGAGAAAAAAAAATGGCATTTCTTCCCAGATAAACAGTGTTGCTGTTTGCTGTGTGAGAACGTTTAATTGCATAGGGTAAAATAAGGATTGAAGTATTTGTAATGTCTTCTATATAGAGTCAATCAAAAGTTTCCTAGTCACTTCTTGAAGTAAAGTGCTTGTAACAAGGCAAAAACTCTCAAATCTATTCATTCTTCCTATAAATTCTCTTCTTCCATGTGGACTATGGCCAAAGTAGTTTCCTTGCAACAATTTCTTTTTCCACCAGACTGTGTCTACAGTGCACAGCCGTATACTGAAAATGAAAAATTAAGAAAACAAACAGGTTTGATTCACTCCTCTGCTCCAACTCTTGGCAATCTCATCATTGTGCAGGAGGCAGCTGATCCAATATTTCTCTCTCATCTATGTTTCTAACTCTCTATCCCTCTCCCTTCCTCTCTGTAAAAATCAAATATATATATATATATATATATATATATATATATATATATAGAGAGAGAGAGAGAGAGAGAGAGAGAGAGAGAGAGAGATGGAATGTGCTTTATGAAAGAAAAATGTAATATTTGACT
Organism: Vespertilio murinus; assembly: GCA_963924515.1. Lineage (NCBI taxonomy): Eukaryota > Metazoa > Chordata > Mammalia > Chiroptera > Vespertilionidae > Vespertilio > Vespertilio murinus. The sequence goes on from OZ004712.1 coordinate 63,793,284, forward strand.
TTATGTCATAAGCTGCAAACTGTCTGTATCCTACATAGATCTATTCTCTCATCAATTTCAGTTTATAAAATATGCTCATCATTGAATTTTTATGTCTAGGCAAGCTGTTGTAATCTTTTGAAGGCTTATATCAAGCTGTTGAGCCTGTTCATATGTACAGTCAACAGGGATATCTTCAGCTACATGCAATTTTATACTAATTTAAGCAAAATAGAAAATTTGCAGATAATTTACAACACCCAAAATGGCAATGTTGAAGTTTGACTAACTGAACAAATGGATATTATACTGAGTCATAAATGTAGATTTAAATAATATGCTATAAGAATCTCACAATTAATGCTCAATTTGCCAAAGGTTTTTAAATTGGATCTATAAACAAATACTGCTGATTATAAGCTATCCAGTACAAGAAGGTCACTTTGGTGTGTGTATAATCTAGCTGGGCATCACAAATGAATTGTCTGGATAACATAGAAAGAGTAGCGGCTGGGGTCTGGCCAATCAGGACTGAGCAAGATGGGCCGGATACAGATTCCACCACTTGATGGAGGAGTGGCAAGATTTTAGAAGATCCCCTGGGACTAGAAATATGGTTGCAGCCATTTTTTTGAGAGAAGTACAATTTCACAACTATAAATTGTGGTTTCCACCTTTATGGGTTGAAAAGCTGGATATACTTTGCTTTTCTGATGGAGTATCAGTAGAGTTTGCCTGAATTTTGACATTTACAATAATGTGCAAACACTTCTAATAAGTACCAACATGATCATTAAAAAAATAAATGTTTAATAATTATATGGTTTGTGCTTATGGACCCAAGAAAGGAGATAATTACTAAAACCAGAAAAAGATGGGGCAAACATTTGAAGGTAATTCAAATTAAACTATTTCTGATTGAATTTCCTTGTGAGTCTCTATAAATCACCATGAAAATATATTTCTGGTGGGATAGAATATTACCATAGATCATTTATGGAATTCTAAGCATTTCTATTTTTAAAAATATATATATTTTATTGATTTTTTTACAGAAAGGAAGGGACAGAAAGTGAGAAATATCCATGAAAGAGAAACATCAATGAGCTGCCTCCTGCACACCTCCTACTGGGAATGTGCCTGCAACCAAGGTACATGCCCTTAACCAGAATCAAACCTGGAACCCTTCAGTCTGGCAGGCCCACACACTATCCACTGAGTCAGACCGGGTAGGGTGCATTTCTATTTTTTAAATATACAAATAGAGAATTCTCATTTGAAATATAGTAGAATGAATGAATAGCTTAACCAGAGTGTATCTTCTAAATACAAACTTTAATATCAGCAAATGTATTTCCAGAGCAAATATGACAGCTGGGATACTGATACATTTGAGGACACAGATTTTTTTCCTCCACTAAGTTTGGGGCTTCCATTATGAAGCAGGTTGGATTTGCTGTAGAAGAACATACTGCTAAGACCAGCTCAGCCTCAGGGCTCGCCCAGGTCAAATTTACACCTCAGAATAGGGAGGATGTGATGAATTTGGAGATGATTAGTTGACTTTATTTCAGATCACATGCAAAACACACCCCCAGAAACCTTTTTTTAATCAAATTAATTCAGTTGTATTTATATACAATAAAATGTCCTCGTTTATGTGTCTGTTTTAATGTGTAACCACAATCAAACTACAGAAAACTTGCATCACCCAAAAATATTCTCCATGTTCTTTCCCTATCAATCCAATCTCTTATAATCAACCCCAGGAAATCATTAATGCCCCCCCCCCATAAATTAAGACTTTTCTAATGTTTTATATAAAGCAATCATGGGCTATATCAATGTCTAAATATAAGGTCCTAGGAAGATTTGTTTACAAATCTTTTTGGAATATATATCTTCATTTCTCTTGGGTAGATACCTAGGATGTGAATTGCTAGGTTTTATTATGTATGCATTTCATTATTTAGCAAACTACCAAAAGTGTTTTTCAAAGTAGTTGTAGAACTTATACTCCCCTTTTGCTCCACAACTTCACCAATAGTTAGCATGGTCAATCTCTACAATCTTATTTGTTTTAATCATATGATAACAAATGATGTTGAGAATTTTCATGTACATTTTGTCCACTTTTGTAGAACTTTTATGAGTCATCTACTTCAATCTTTTGCCCATTTTGTATTGGCTCATTTACTTATTTTTGAGTTTCAATATTCATCATACAAATTCCAGGTTTGACACATGTACTGTGGATACCTTCTCCTGGTCTATGGCTTGCCTCTTTATTTTCTTTATAGTTGCTTTTGAAGTGTTTAACGAAACTTCATTTTAAAATCAAATATTTTTCACAGAAGTCCCTTGGTAACTTTTAAAAATTAATTGACCATAGTATGTAGGTCTGTTACTGGATTCTGTGTTCTGCTCCAATGGCTTGTAGCTGTATTCTTACCTTCACACTATTCATTCTGGACTACAGAGGTAACTTCATAACAGGCAACTTTCTGAGTCTGAAAAGCAGGCAGCCTACGTCCTCCTGCTGAGTTCCTATTTTCACAGTTGTTTGCCGGCATCAGGCCTGCCGTATATCCATACCAAATGCAGAATCATCTTGTTAATTTCTACATAAAATGCCTATGGAAATTTTACTAGGATTGCAACGAATTTATAGACCACTTGGGAATAATTATCAGTTTATGATGAACTACCATATTATGGCTCTCCAATTATTTAGTTATTTAATTTCCCTCAGCAATTCTTTATAGTTTGTGAGTGTTTTATGAATTCCTACTTAATTACTTTATATTTTTGAATGTCATTATAAAGTGTTTTATAAAAATTTCCATTTCGAACTGTCCCTTACTAGTACATAAAAACAAAATCAAATTTTTATTGACCTTGTATCATGCAACCTTGATAAACTAATACATCTTTTGTAGCATCCTTCCTTGCTTTGTTTACTTATATTTATTTTTGAATAGGAATGTTGTTATGCTTTACATACAAAGATGACTTTAATTATTTTCCTATTTACAAGACTGTTATTTATTTCTCTAATCTTACTGCAGGGGTTTGGCTCTCTCACACAGTGTTAAAGTGTTAAAAATAGACATGCTTGCCATGTTTGCTGATCTTAGGGGAAAAGCATGCAGTCTTTTACCTCAGGTATAATGTTAGCAGTACGTATATTTTTTCTGGATTACCATTACCAGATTAGAGAAATTCCCTTTTATTCTTAATATTCTGAGTATTTTTATCATATATAAATATCCAATTTATAAAATTATTTTCCGTATCTTTCAAAGCAATTCAACTTTCTTCTTTACACTGATAATATGGTAAAATAAATTATTATTATATAAATTTTCAATATTAAACAACATGCCATACCAAAAGAAGCTTGCTTATGGTTTTCCTTTTACATATCACTGGATTAGATTTGCTATATTTTTTTCTATTTTTTAATGATATTATGTTAATTGCAGGTGTACAATATAGTGGTTAAGCATTTGTAAAACTTACAAAGTGATCCTCCTGACAAGTCTAGTAACCACCTAATACCATACATAGTTATTATACTATTATTGACTGTATGCCTAAGACTCTTTTGTTAAATTGTTTGGGGTGACATTGTTTAACAAGATCATGTAGGTTTTAAGTGTGTATTTCCATGATACATAGCTTATGTTTTAATAAAGATTTATGCATCCATGACCATAAAAATGTTGGTCTTTAGTATTTTTTTATTATACTAACTGGTCTGGTTTTGCTATCTGGGTAATGCTAGCCTTATAAAATGAGATTCTTTTACTTTTGTTTTCTACAAGAGCTGTATAAATATATGAGGAACCTGATAAACAAAGAGATTAAAATAATTTTTCCAAGATGATTGGAATACAGCTAGTAAAGAAGCGGCAAAGCTGGATCAAATACAAAGCAGTTTGGATCCAGAACCAATATTCTACATTTTATTCTACATCTGACTTTAACAGAGCTAGAAATACAATTTTATGGCAGTTCACAAGAGAGTCCAGCTGGCTTTTGTGCTGACCTTAGGAACAAAGAGAATGACTTGCCAGACATAATTATAAAGGAACAGAAGCAGGAGAAATGTTCTATTTGTCATTTTACTGACATGTAATAAGAGCTGAAAAAAAACTTGGTCCTTATCTAGTACATGTCACTCTTTCAAATTAAGAACATGGGACATAAAAATGATAATTGATTCTAAAAAGGTCACATAGTGAATTAGAAATAAGTCTGGTAACAAAACCTAGGTTTCCTGACTTCTGGTTCAGTTATTTCTACAACACCTTCTACTTTGCAACATACTTTACAGATTGTTCTATTATGTGCTACAAGCACGAGTCTGTGTTTCCCACAGGGCTAGTCATCATTCTGGGGGTGAGGGCTACAGCATCCGGAGCACAGTTCTAAAACAAATACAAATGACATCTATCAAAACAAAGAGGGAGATACAACCCTGTATGTTTTTTTGTTGTTGTTTGGAACTTATATGTATAGTTCATTTATTTACATTAATTAATTTTCAATAATCCTATCTAATAAAGAAGGAATATGCTAATTGACCATCATGCCCTCACAGAGCTGGTGGTGCCCACAGCCAATAAGGAAGGAATATGCTAATTGACTGCCACACCCTCAAAGATGGCGGGACCCACAGCCACAAGATGGCAGTGGTGCCCAGTCCCCTCAGCCCTCAGCTGCCCAGGGCCAGCCCGAGGGACGACCAAACGACTGAACAAGCAGGCTGCGTGGGGTGACTAGGCAGCAGGGGGTGAGGGGACATGAGGGTGACCAGGCTGGCAGGGGGGGCAGTTAGAGGAGACCAGGCAGGCAGGTGAGTGATTAGGAGCTAGTGGCCCAGGGTTATGAAAGGGATCTCCGACTGCCAATCTAGACTGGCAGTCAGACATTCCCTGAGGGGTCCCGGATTAGAGAGGGTGCTGGCTAAGGTCAGGGGACCCCTTCCCCCCATGCACAAATTTTGTGCACTAGGCCTCTAGTATTTTCATAAATATATAGCATGCTCTCCCAGGTGATAGAAATATAATGATGAATTTTGAAAAGAGAATTAAACACACAGTTGCCTAAACATGGTATCTTATCTCACTATTTGATGCCTTTGCTTGAAATGTCCTCCCTTATAATATTCATATTCATTTCAAGCACTTGCTTCCCTGAGAAGTCTAGCTGAATGGACTTTAAAATAACACTCTCTTTATCTTCTATGTGCCCCATCCCTACCTCTATCACAACACTTAGCACACCTTAGTCACATCCTCTTCTATAAAAGCTTGTCATTCCTACAAGACTTGGAAGATTGGGCAGGCACATTCTAATTTTCTTACTCAAATTTATATCCTCATCTATGCACAATCCAAACAAATGTCAACACAATAATTTGACACATAGTAGGTACTGAATAATCTAATCTATGTTGAATAATCAGTGATATGCTTTAACCTTAATAGATGCATAAGTTTAATAATTAATTTTGGGGAAAAGTTTTTTTAAAGGCCATATGAATTAAATCAGTGATGTAATTAATAACCAAACACTATTTATTCACTTGTTCACGTTTCTTCTTCTTCCCCTTTCTGATATCAATAAATTCTGTTATATAGATTATATTAATTGAAGCAGATTTTACCTTAATTTGAGGTTAAAACATTTTCAAAATTCATTTCTGAATGGATCATTGGTTGTGTGGAATCTATCATTTGGATAATATAACACACATTTTACTCATGTTTACTGAACTTAGATTTCATTGGCATGCAGATGAACCACAATAGAGATATCAAGAAAGCAGAGAAAGTGGAAATCCTGAGAGATTATTTAAGGAAATAAATAAGATTGATTGGCATATTAGATGAAGCTACAGGGTGAAGGAGACAGAAAAAAGTCTACCTGTCTAATCTTAGGAATCAGAAGAATTATAGTTTCTCAAAGTAAAATTGAGGAGTAGGTAAAGAATTAATATGCTGGGAGGGCAGGAGAATTTATGTAGGAACATGCTTATTTCATATAACCAGTTGATCATTCATATGGTAACACTACATAGGCCGTGTAAATATAAAATTAAATGATCAATGACAGGACAGAGATGTAAATGTGGTGATGTCATCAAAAGATTAAACACTACCTAAAGAAATACCAAGCTAATTTGACATTTGTGAATCCTCAAAGGAATGGCTTAACTAAGTACGGTCAATGGGACCCACTCACAGGTTCATGGCATCAAAGTCAATTTGCTAATATAGTCCCCTATAGGTATATCTGAGTAAACAGAGATTACCAGATATAAAAAGAAGCATCTTACCTGAAAATGAGAGAACCATCATTAACAACAACAAGAAAAGACTCAACTTAGACTAAAGAGAGACAATTTTAGGGAATGGGATGGGGAAGAACTATTATCCTCATTAGCTTCAAAGTCAAGAAATGTATATGGCCCAGTGCATGAACTCCGTGCACTCCTGGGGGTCCCTCAACCTACCCTGTGCCCTTTCGCAGTCCAGGAGCCCTAGGAGGTTTTCTGACTGCTGGCTTAGGGCTGCTGCAGAGGCAGGAGAGGTTCCCACCACCACTGCTGCACTCACCAGCCATGAGCCCAGCTCAGGGCTTCTGGCTGAGTGGCACTCCTCCTGTGGGAGCACACTGACCACCAGGGGGCAGCTCCTGCATTGAGTGTCTGCCACCTGGTGTTAGTGTGCATCATACTGACTGGTTGTTCCACTATTTGGTCGATTTGCATGTTAACCTTTTATTATATAGGATATATATATATATATATATATATATATATATATATATATATCCATAATCCATAACATAAAATAACTCTTGGAAACTGAAATTAGCAATTTCTGATTGAAATGTAGAAAATAAAATTGAAAACATTTCTAGAAAAGAACAAAATTACAATGATAGAACCCAACCAGCATGGCTCAGTGATTGAGCTTTGACCTTTGAACCAGGAGGTCACAGTTTGATTCCCAGTCAGGTCACATGCCCAGGTTGTGGGTTTGATTCTTAATGTGGGGTATGCAGGAAAGAGACAATCAATGATTCTTTCTCTCTCATCATTGATGTTTCTATCCCTCTCTCCCACTCCCTCTCTTTGAAATTAATAAAAATATATTTTTTAAAAGACAATGATAGTGTTAACATAAAAATATTCAAGCCTGTAAAGATTTTTTTATGAGTTTATTGGAGACAAACTGTTGACAATTGCTGGGAAGCAGAAGCTCATAGGATTGGGATAATGCTTTGAAAAAATGGCAGTTCTTCATCTTCTTTTATGTGTTGCAATCAAAGGAGACATACATAGCAGGTTACATGAAATCCACTGGTGATAGGTTAGGGAGGCAGGAGAAAGCAAAGAGTGGAACCTCTGGGATTAGGTAAAAAGTAAAATGATAGATACTTCTTTTACTTAGGCAGGTACAGGATAGTTAGCAGTCAACAATTAACAGGACAACAATAACAACTAAGGAATTTACTGTCTAGGTCCTGGAGCCCAGACATATTTGGTTGTGCCCCAAGGGGTCTGAAAAACAGGAAGTTACAAGTTACCCTGACATTTCACAGGAATGTCATCTTAGATACAAAAAGACAATAGGCTTAGTTAAGGTAAAGACTGACATTTATCCGCAAAGATACTGGTCTAGGACATGACTACCCACTATAAATTGCTTTTAGTTAAAGTTTTCATTTCAGACCATCCTATGTGGTTACTTTAGATCTTTGCTTTTGCAAAACTGCCCTGCAGGCCTTTCCAGAGCTACTCAGGTTAACATGTGGCCTTTTCTTTCGTTCGCAATAGAAACTAAAAATGTATAAAAGATAATAAAATAATCACATAATGTCTGCATCTTACCATTGATGTGAGTGTATCCTTAGAAGACCGAATGTAACAGAAGCCCAGGACATTTTTTGGAAATTGTATGCCCTCTAGCAACTTTGTGTGAATTTGTATATAAGCACTATTTTATGAATTATATAAAACGTTATAAATATATTCTAAGAATTGAAGACCAGTCCATAAGAACTAATAAACAAATCAAGAAGTGTAGAGTGAACAAGAACAGAGAAAAAAATGGACAAGGAATTTTTTTTAAAAGTCCTAAAATTAAAGGATATGAATTTCCAATCATGCCTGACAAAAAGATGAAACAAACTCAGAAAGAACCATCACTATAAAATTTAGAGACTGAGAATAGAGAAAAAATTACACAGATTTCCAGACAGAAATATGAGAAGACAGATGCACACAAAGTTTCAATGAAGTCTGGCTCCAGACTTCTCAATGGCAACACTAGAATTGAGAACCTATAAAGAAAAAAAAACACACCTTTAAAATTCAGAAGGATAATAACCACAGAAGAAATTGAAGCAGTGATCAAAAATCTTCCAGCAAACAAAAGCCCTGTTTCCAGACGGCTTTACAGGGGAGTTCTACCAAGCATTCAAAGAAAAACTAAAACCTATCTTCCTCAGACTATTCCAAAAAATTCAAGAGGGAGACATACTTGTAAGCTTTTTCTATGAAGCCAGTATTACTCTAATTCCAAAACCATATAGACCAACGGAACTGAACAGAAAACCTGAAATCAACCCAAGCCATTATGCTCAATTAATATTTGACAAAGGAGGCAAGAGCATACAATGGAGTCAAGACAGTCTCTTCAATAAATGGTGCTGGGAAATTTGGTCAGATACATGCAAAAAAAAAAAAAAAAAAAAAAGAAAAAAGAAAGAAAGAAACTAGATCACCAACTTACACCATACACAAAAACAAACTCAAAATGGCTAAAGTACTTAAATGTAAGAAGGGAAACCATAAAAATCCTACAAAACCTCATAGGCAGCAAAATCACAGACATATATCTAGAAAACTCTTTACCAACACAGATACTAGGGCAATGGAGACTAAAGATAAAATAAACAAATGGGACCTCATCAAAACAAAAAGCTTCTGCACAGCAAAAGAAACCTTCAACAAGACAAAAAAGCCCACTGCTTGGGAGAACTTATTTGCCAATGCTATTTTAGATAAAGGTTTAATCTCCAAAATTTACAGAGAACTCATGCAACTTAACAAAAAAAAAAGATAAACAATCCAATTAAAAAAAAAAAATGGGCAAAGGACCTATGTATACACTTTTCAAAAGAGGACATACAGAAGGCCAAGAGACATATGAAAACATGCTCAAAATCACTAATCATCCGAGAGGCAAATCAAAAGGACAATGAGATACCATCTCACACCTGTCAGAATAGCTATCATTAACAAATCAACAAACAAGTGCTAAAGAGGATGTGGAGTAAAAGGAATCCTTGTGCACTGCAGGTGGGAATGCAGACTGGTGCAGCCACTGTGGAAGACAGTATGGAGTTTCCTTAAAAAGTTAAAAATGGAACTCCCATTTGACCCAGGAATTCCACTCCTAGGACTATATCCCAAGAAACCAGAAACACCAACCAGAGAGGATATATGCACCCCTATGTTCATAGCAGCACAATTCAGCATAGCTAAGATTTAGAAAGAGCCTAAGTGCCCATCTGCAGATGACTGGATCAGAAAACTATGGGACATCTACACAAGAGAATACTATGCTGCTAAAAACAACAACAAAAAAAGAAGGAACTTTTACCATTTGTAACAGCATGGATGGAACTGGAGAGTATTATGCTAAGTGAAATAAGCCAGTCAGAGAAAGATAAATATCACATGATCTCACTCGTATGTGTGATATAATGATAAACAATTTGATGAGCAAAAATAAATCCAGAGACAAATGGGAGGAGAGGTGGAGTGGGGGAGGGGTCAGAGAGCAACCAAAGGACTTGTATGCGTGCATATTAGCAAAACCAAAGGACCTGGGAAAGAAATCGAAAGGTTTGGGGTTGGGCCAGGGTTGGACTCAAGGCTAAGGTAATCTAAATGATATTTATTCAGGGCACCTGCCTGCAGGTGGACTGACTCCAGAAAGAGTCAGCCCTGAATGGGAGGGAGCACTCGGGGAGAGCTTTTTATGCACTCGGGGAGAGCTGCAGACCAGGCTCCGGCCTGACACACGTAACAGGACTTAGTTTTATGGCCTTGCCCTTTGTCCTGCTGGAGCAGACGTCCTTCCTCCGGGGGCTGTGCAGGAATTATGGTCTCCAGTCATTTCTGTAAAATAATCACTCAAGGGGAGCATGTTTGTGCAAGGTTTAGGCTTGCAGAATGAGATTTCTTGTGCCAGCCCCTGCTAGGTTAGCCCTGTTTCATTATTATCCCTTTCAGAAATCACCCTTGCATCCTGCTCAGGAAAAATAACCCGACTCAGGAAGACTTGAGGAGAGGAGCTTGGAACAATTATTTTTCACACACACACCCAAAAAACCCTAAAAAAAACAACTTTATCAAACTGCTTTATTAAATAAGGGCATGAATAACATTGACAGCAATTTAAACTAAAGCTTAACAATGTAGACTTTTCTAAACTGGTTAAACAAATGTAAAATGTAAAGCACACATTTTTCCTCCTGACTTTATTCTTGGAAATATAGTAGGCTTTGTTTGCATCAGTAATCCCCCCCGGAAAATTAAATTCCACTCTGGATATCTTATCACATTGTATTAGATGAAACCTCAGTAAAAGGTAGTCTGAACTCTCTAAAAATACATATAAATCAGCCAAAGACCTACACCAGTATAAACTTGGTATTATTATGGTTATGAACATTATATTTTTACTATGGCCCAATGCATGAAATTTGTGCAGGGGTAGGGTCCCTAGGTCTGGCCAGTGATCAGGGCTGATTGGGGCCTTCCTTCATTCTGCACTGCCCCCTGGTGGTCAGCATATATCATAATGAGCGATTGAACTCGCAGTCTCCTGGTTGAACTCCCTAGAGGACACTTTGCACATTAGCCTTTTATATTTATGCATGTTCAAGCAGAAGGAAAAAGTGTTCTCTGAGTGTGGGGGTGTTTTCCTTTTGACCTTTCAGATACTCATCGCATCCTTCTCTCCCAGCTCTCTGTCCTAGCAAGCTGAACTTTTTAGAGTAATGAAGTTTTAGATTATTCCATCTGTATTAGATTGGATTTTGAAAACAGGCAACCATAGCAGGAAGTTGAAGATCCGGAGAATGGGACCAGGCTATTTAATCTGGGGTTGCCCCTGCTATGATGTCTTCCCTTGGCTATGCCTCTCAATTGAAAATTACTGCATCTCCCAAGGCTATTGATTCAATAGGACTCCTTCCTCCAGGTCCTCAAAACTAGTCTTTCTCCTCCCTTTGATCCCCAGCTCACTATTCACTCCAGGGAGAAGCGCTCTCCATGGTTCCCCTCCTCCCACTCTTTGTAAATAACGCTCCAGGAACAAACAGTCCTTGAAGTGTATCTCATTTTGAGTGTGTTACTGGATATCATCTGTGAATCTAAGTGGTATGGTCAAATTTCATTTGATATGTTAGACATTAAACAATTGCTTTCTTCCCTTCTGATTTTATGGCTTATGTCAATAGGGTAGTAACATCAAAGACATTTTGAGCTTGTTTATTCAGGTAACAAAGAGTATTTATTAGCATATCAAAATTTTTTAACTGTACAGATGAGCAGAGGGACTGCAATAATCAACTTCATGTATGGGATGAGGTAGACAGGAAGTGATTGTGACTTTTGATGTAGCTACTACAAAGAATCATTGCATTAAAAAAAGTATACACACAGTTATCATGCATTATGTCCACTGTGTTATTTATTTCCACCTATTGTGCTAAAATTTAAGGTATTAGCTTTGTTTTTAATGTAGCTAAACACAGATTGAAAAATATAAACCAAAGAGGCTTTTCTAAGTAATAAATGCCCTGATTTAAGTCCTTATTTATTTATTATACACTAGAGGTCCAGTGCACAAAATTCATGCATGGATACAGTCCCTAGGCCTGGCCTGAGATCAGGGCATCTTCTCCATCTGCCTGCAGCCAGCCAACCCCCTGCTACCACCCACCCCCAGTTCCCCATTCACCATTGGGTGATAAGAACCTGCTGGCTGGGGGGAGAAACCAAGAGGTCAGCCATTCTGCCCACTCACCTGCCCCACACCCTTCCTCAAGTAGCCCTCTGTGTGTGGGGTGACTGGTGGACGGGGGCCTTGACCTGGCTCCACCCATTTCCCCCACCACCCACTTCTGGATCCCCTTTTGCCAGGAGGAGAGCAACCCTGCCAGCCTGGGAAAGAAATAAAAAGGTGGTCAGTGAACCTCCTAGTGACTGGTCAAGTGGTCATTCTAGTCATTCTGCCATTAAGGTCAATTTGCATATTACCTTTTTATCATATAGGATTATGGTAGTGGTATAGCTTCTTGTTAATTGAGAAAGAGTGTGACAAATATTCATTTTCACTTCACTGGTAACTAACTTAGAATTGGGAAGAGTGAGACTGAAGGAGGTAGTATCAGGCCTTAGAAGCAATTTCTGTTTACATTTGACCTAGTATACTAAATTTTTTCTCCTTTTTTTGGCAAATCTAACGAACCTTGCTTTTTTACCTCAAGGAAATTTTGTTCCATGGAGAGCTACTTTGCTAGCATTCACTAAGGAGAAATGTTATTTACTCCAGTTCACTTAGAGATTATAGAAATATGCTCAACAAAGTAACACCATTTCCAATAATGTCTTTACAATGTTGGAACAAAATAGATCCAGAGGCCCAGAAGCATGAAACAGACTGTGGAATCTCAGAGGGAAGGCAGGGGTGGGAGGGTAAGTGGGAAGAGATAAATCAAAGAACCTGTATGCATCTATGCAACACATAACCCATGGACATGGACAATAGGTGCTGAAGGCCTGAGGTTGGGGGTGGAGGTGGGAGTGGAAGGTAAGGAGTCAAGGGGAGAAAAAAGAGGACATATATAATACTTTCAACAAAAAAGATTTTTAAAAATGTTTCAAGTCAGGTACACAGGGGATCCTGAGCAGGGCTTTCTATTATTTGACTTGCTTTGGATTTTTTTTCATTTTTTCTTGCTTACCTTTCTTTGGTTTTGTCTTAATGTAACTTTTATTTTCAGACTACAAAATTGTAAAACTATTTGGAAAATATGGAAAAGTACAGGAAGAAAATAAAATGTACAACAAATTTTATTATATTATGGTTAATACCCAGAGATTATACATTTATAAGTGAAACCTTGCTCTACATTTTAGGTTTACTCTTATATTTTACATATTGTTATATAGTGATTATTTCATGCCATTATGCACTTTAAAAACAGGATGAAAATGAATTAGCATTTAAAAATAACAGATTTAAGTTTGTTTATGAATTATATGCACATGTAGCAATTGATTATATTTTCAACCTAAAATAATTAATTTGGAAAAGCATGTCATGGATTAGAGTAGAAGAGGTAAGGTACTAGTGTGTGATGTCTAAGGAGATAAAAACCAAACTCTAGCTATCTGGTAAAGGAGAGCTCACTGGATAAGATATCAAACTTTCACATTATAGGACAAATGCTATTACTTACTAACTAAAACCTGGGTAAGTCAATAAAAGATTTTTTAAATGGTTGGGTGCTTATGCATTATGTGTATATACCATATTATATATAACAAACTAGAGGCCCAAGGCATGAAATTCATGCATAGGGGCAGGGGGGAGGATCCCCTCAGCCCAGCCTGCACCCTCTCCAATCTGGGATCCCTCATCACCCATCACCCGCTCTGCATCAGGCCTAAACTGGCAGTTGAACATCCCTCTCACAATCCGGAACCACTGGTTCCTAACTGCTCACCTGCCTGCCTGCCTGATTGTACCTACTGCCCCCCTGCTGGCCTGGTCACCCCCAACTGCCTCCCCCCTGCAGGTATAGTGCCCTCCAATTGCCTCCCCCTGCCAGCCTGGTCACCCCTAACTGCCCCTCCCCACCAGCCTGGTCGCCCCTTACTGTACCCCCTGCTGGCGTGGTCACCACTCACTGACTCCCCTGCCAGTCTGGTTACTACCATCTGTCCCCACTGCTGGCTTGGTAGCCTCATGTAGCCTGTTTCTCAATCATTTGGTTACCCATCACTAACCTCCCTGCCGGCCCGGTTGCCCCACGCAGCCTGCTGCTCTGTTCTTTGGTTGTCCTTCACTAACCTCCCTGACAGCTTGGTTGCCCCACACAACCTGTTCAGTCGTCTGTTCTGTTGTTTCGGATGGGATGGTCAATTAACCTTTTATATATATAGATTCCCTAATCATGGATATTTAGGTTGAATTCATTTTGGTGATATCAAAACAAATGTGAACTTTGTTGTGTACAAATGAAGCTCTAACGTGCAATCTTGGTCACCCATTCCTGAGAGTGTGCTTCTGCTGCTTTCTGTTTGTTCAGTCCTTTTATCTAGGTGCAAGTATGGAAAGGCCGTGATGCAGGGTGGAAAGAAAAATGTAACTCAGAGAGATCAAGGATAACAATCATCTCTCTTAAAATAAATATCACATGATCTCACTCATTTGTGGAATATAATGAACAACATAAACTGATGAACAGAAATGGAACCAGATTCACAAAAGCGGCAAACAGACCGTCTGTCCTATGAGGGAAGGCAGAGGGCAAGGGATCAATCAAAAGATTTGTATGCATGAATATGACCATAACCAATGGGACACAGATGAGGGGGTTGAGGGCATGTGCTAGTGGGGGGAAGCTGGGGAGAGGTCAATGGGGGGAAAGAAGATTTATGTAATACTTTAAACAATAAAGAATTTAAATTAAAAAAAAATTATCTCTCTTCTGTTCATGTGTTCCAACATTGAGAATTTACTTAATTTTCTTTTTTAAATGATGATGTAAGCATTTGATGAGATTATAAGTAGGATTTTCACTCTTGCTGTAAGCATGATTCCTGGTTCATGTACATATTCATTAGATGCCTGGTGCACTAAATTTGTTCATGGGAGGCATGCCTCATCCCGGCCTGCACCCTCTCACAATCTGGGGCTGCTGGCTCCTAACTGCTCACCTACCTGCCTGCCTGATCACCCCTAACTCCTCTGCCAGCATGCCTGATTGACCCTAACCACTCACTTGCTTGCCTAATCACCCCTAATTGCTCACCTGCCTACCTGATCGCCTCTAACTGCCTCTACCTGCTTGATTGCCCTATTTACTCTGCCTGCCTGCCTGATCGTCCCTAACCACTCTTCCTGCCTATCTGACCACCACTAACTATTCTGCCTGCCTGCCTGCCTGCCTGATTGCTCCAACCGACACTGCCTTGGCCCCTGCTGTGGCAGCTTCGTTCTGAAGGTCATTTGGCTGTCCAGTTTAATTAGCATATTATGCTTTTATTATAGTATAGATAAGGACTTCCTAGAGCCATTTTTACCTTTTGTTTTCTGGAAACTCTGTGCCTCCATTGGTTCTTTTCCTTTATGTTTCTATCTATTGTATTTGTTGGGTGGTATTCCATACTTCTTTCCTCTGTTTCATTTTTGAAATATATTTTATTGATTTTTTACAAAGAGGAAGGGAGAGAGAATTAGAAATATCGATGAGAGAGAAACATAGATCAGCCTCCTCCTGAACAGACCCTACTGGGTATGTGCCCACAACCAAGGCACATGCCCTTGACGGGAATTGAACCTGAGACCCTTGAGTCCACAGGCCGATGCTCTATCCATTGAGCCAAACTGGTAGGGCTGTTTCTTCTTTTTTTAAGCTGCATAATCTGCTTTGAGGATTTTTGTGTGTGATTGCCATTAGCTTTATTAAAAATGAAGTTGCATATATACCAAAATTTGTTTATTTTTTCTTTTGAGTACATTTAATCTTCATTTTTCTATGATGGGTCAGGCCTTTACTCTCCCCTTTTTTATGTTTTTGTTGTCACAAATTATCCCTGTTTATGTTGTAAGATTTTTGGTTATCTTATCATAGTGTTTAAGTTCTTTGTTTCAGGTAGAATTACTCCCTTGAGTATTTTCGCAATGGCAGTTTTCTGGTGACCAAACCCCTCCCCACACTCGCCCCCCCCCCCCACTCCCGACACTCCCCCACACCCCTCCCCGCTGGGCAGTTGTCTGTTCTTCCTGGACAAAGGAAATACCTGCCACTGCCAGTTTTTCCCCCCTCTCCCAGATTACCACTCCATGAGCTGCAGGGTTACATCTGCAGAGAATATGCACTTTCCTCCCTCTGGTCTCCCCATTTATTCCTGGTTACCCACCTTTAGGCGTTTCGATGTTTCATTTCCCAAGTCTCACAGATGTTCTTCTGTGTTGAGCAGGGATTTCTTTGTTGAGTTTTAAACTTGTTTAAATTTCAGCGACGGATGACAAGGTGTGCTTTCACGCCACCATTCCTCTGACTTCACTCCAATCCTCTGCACTTCATGTGTATTCTTTTTGTTCAGAATTAACTTTTGACTTTTTTTTTTTTTTTTCAGGGTGGAAGGAGTCAGATGTAACCAACATGCCACCAATGGCTGCTTTGTTTCCGTTAGGTAGGATGTCCTATCAGGACAGAGTGCTGGTCTCCCTGACTGACAAGTTAACAAATAGTAGGAGCTACATTAGCTATGTTGAGAGGAAACTTACACAGCTTTCCCTATGCATTTCTTCCATCGTTACAACCATGAACCTGGCAAATTTATTGTGACTGCTATGCCATAGACAACGACAGAGGCTGGCTGATCATGTCCCGATTAGTGGTCAAGTGACTCTGTCTTCCCATTTGTTTAGTTTTAGTGCCATTTCTGTAGTGGCTATTCTTCAGTGAGGGTTAGTAAGAGATACAAACACTTTTACAGTGGTTTGCCTGGGGAATAGATTATAAAACTGAGATTTTTTAAGCTGAAAATTTATAAGAAACAACCTTCAGGGTTAACATCTGTGGAAGAGCGAAAGAAGCGAGATTGGACAGAGGAGAGAAGGGAACTGTGATCTAGTTGCATCAAGGGTCTCAGTGGATCTTAGGAATGCTTTGGAGATGGGACAATATTTCAGAATTTCCACGATTAGGCAAGAGCACCAGGCGTTTATACTCCAATGTCAGCCAGCCATTGGATGCATGCTGACCTTTAGGAGGTAGACGTGACCTTGAACAAAAATATTCTTTCAGCTGAGGACAATTTCCTGAGAGTGAAGCAGCTAAAAGCCATCAGCAGTAAACATTGCCCAAAGCAGGAGTGAAGGTGTGCCTTAGTCTAGAAAGGGAATCTAGTTAAATATATTCCAGTAAATATATGTATATTTTAAGTGAGATTAACATAAGATCTGTTTTATATGCTTTGTCAAAGATTTCTAGTATATGCTGCTAGTGTTAATATACAGTGCCACCAACAACCTATGGATGTACTATATATGTTTATATATATATATATATATATATATATATATATATATATATATATATATATACAGAGATATATCCATCATAAATTAGATGGTTCTTATATATTTGCTAGGGTCCCTCAGTCTGGCCTGTGCCCTCTTGCAATCCAGGACCCCTTGGGGAATGTTGGACTGCTGGTTTTGGTGAGGGACTCCACAGGTATGCACCAAGCCTCTAGTAATCATATAAGATCTTTGGTTACTCTCTTCTCACCTTCTCCCCCCCCCCCGCCCTTTTCCCTCTGAGATTCATCACTCTGTTCCATGTTTCCATGCCTGTGTGTTGAGTGCCTACCCCCTACATGGTGGTCATGTATGTCATAGCTACTGGTCAAAGGGTCAAAGGGTTGCTTAGACTTTTATATATATAGATATTTTCAAATGGATTGGAAATATTATATAGATAATTATAACAATTTGTACAAATTGAATCATTAGTGCTTTTTATAAAAATCTTATTATGATTCTAGTATAATATATTATAATGAAAGCTGTTATTGAAAATGGGGTGAAAGGAAAGAAAAAACAATAAAGCAATGCTACATTATTTGTATTTTCAGTACTAGAAAAAAGGCAGAAATAATTCATGATTGCCAAAGGGTTTGAAGAGAATATTTTATCACCTCTTTAGAAAAAAAGGAGCAAAGGATGTAAGGAAGATACATTAATAAATGAAGACCAGTAAGTTAATAATGATTCTGATGGGTCTGAGCCATTGATCTCAATTTAAAAATTCATACTTGGAAAGAAATAAAGGAATAAAAAGTTTTGGATTATTTATCAATACTTAGGCAGACCTTGAAAAATTACTCTAAATAAAAAGAAAATAATGGTGAATATCTTTTACAAAAGAAAATGTATTAATTTAAAAATATTTACAACTGGTCTTAGATCTCTCTCTCTCTCTCTCTCTCTCTCTCTCTCTCTCTCTCTCTCTCTCTTGTTTTAACTATTTTATAAATTGATACCCTCTATTCTGGCCTCATTTTTTTTTGGCTCTGGGTTTTGATCCTTAGGCTGTTTCTTTTCAAATGAGATTTCCACTCCTCTGAATCAGAGATTTCAATGTACTCCCTAGATGAGTGATTCCTTTTCCTGTTAGTCAGCCCAGTAACTCCCTCTCCTAATATATATATATATATATATGTATATATATATATATATATATATATATATCAGAGATTCTCTTTCTGATTTGCTGTTTGTTCGGGCCTGGCATGCCTTCTGGCACCAGATACAGGCAAGTATAACACTAAGCTCTGTAGAACTTTGACATGACATATACATACACACAATAATCTTGGCCTAATAATTTTCTTTTCAGTAATCTTGTTTGCAAGAGCTTTACATTTTATAAAACAAATACCATCTCTTCAAGTGTTCATTCTATTTTCCACTTTGAATTTGAAATTAAAATAAAACAAGACTTTGTCTGAGGAAAAGGTGAAATAATCATAATGTCTTCAACTAATATTATCAGGTTCACATAATTAGTTCTTTCAGCTCTTGCTCACATCCCTGGTAACATGATCACTGTCAACTTTAACATATATTACTACTGCCAATGCTAAGTCTCAAATCCTTGTGGTTTAGATTTTTAGATCCATTTTAAATCATTTAAAAATCTATTTTATTATAAAACGTGATAGGAAAAATTTTAATTTATGACCATTCACATGTACTTACTCTAACCTGCCTAAGAAGTACCCAAAATAGTTTTCCTGTTTCAAAGTGACTTCTGGGTCATTTTATGCACATCACAATAGAGAGCAATAAGCAAAAGTTGTGAAGTAGGAAAGATCAATAGAAGTTACACTGGGAAAAACAGAGAGCCTCTGAAAAGAACAGGGGATTTCCGGTTAATATTAGCTACAGGACCAGTATAGATGTTAAGTACTGATATGTTCCCCCCCAAATCCTGATGTTGAAGTCCATTCTCCTAGTACCTCAGAATGTGACCATATATTAGAGATTTGGTCTTTAAAGAGGTAATTAAATTAAAATATGATAATTAGGGCGATCCCTAATCTACTATAAGGGGTGTCCAGATAAGACAATATTAGGACGTAGACTCCCAATAGGAAATGTAGACAAGTGAAGAAACACAGGAGATAGTCATCTACACATCCAGAAGAGAAGCCTCCGAAGAAACCAACCCTGCAAACACATTGACTTACAACTTCTAGAATTGTGAGAAGATAAATTTCTGTTGTTTAAGCCACCTAGTTTGTGGTACTTTGTTATGCTTATGCTAGCAAGCTAATGCAAAGGTAAAATTCAAGATGGCCTGATAAAGGAGAGTACTTTGGGGTAAGCTGGAAAAAGGAAAGACTGAAACTTTAGGGACAGAAGCCTTGTGGCTTAGATTTTAGGAAAGAGTTAAAAAATGAAGATGGTGAAACAGTTTGACAAGTATTAGGTATGCCATCCCTATTGGCCTTTCTTTCCTTCCTTCCTTCCTTCTTTCCTTCCATCCTTCCTTCCTTCTTTCCTTCCTTCCTTCTTTCCTTCCTTCCTTCTTTCCTTCCTTCCTTCTTTCCTTCCTTCCTTCCTTCCTTCCTTCCTTCCTTCCTTCCTTCCTTCCTTTCCTTCATTTGGGAAGCTGCAGTAAATATTTACTTTAAAAAATTTTAAATTATTTTTGTATATCAAATAAATGTTCTTTGTATTGATACAGATATTAGAAAAGCCACCAAGTACTTGATTTTACATGTATTATTAATGCTTATGTGAATCGGGGGGAAAGGCCATATACTAACCTGACTAGCTCTGGGAAGGCCTGCGTGATGGTTTTTTAAACTCAAAGACCTAAAGTAATACCAAAGGATGGTCTGAAATGAAAACTTTAACTAAACACAGTTTATAGTGGGTAGTCATGTCCTAGACCAGTGGTCGGCAAACTCATTAGTCACCAGAGCCAAATATCAACAGTACAACGATTGAAATTTCCTTTGAGAGCTTAAAACCACCTTCTGCACATGGGCCACAAAGTTTCAATCATACTGTACATGCTCGCCTGCAGGTGTTATTTTGTGGAAGAGCCACACTCAAGGGGCCAAAGAGCCACATGTGGCTCAAGAGCTGCAGTTTGCTGACCACTGTCCTAGACCTGTATCTTCCCTGATAAAGGTCAGTCTTTACCTTAACTGCGCCTTTTGTCTTTTTGTATCTAAGATGACATCTTTGTGAAATGTCAGGGTAATTTGTAACTTCCCTTTTGCGGGACTCCTCAGGGCACAACCTACAGAGACTGGGCACCAGGACGGAAACCATACACTCCTTCATCGTTATTATGTTAATTGTTGACCATTAACTATCCTGTACCCACCTGGGTAAAAGAACGTGTCTATCATTTTACTTTTTATCCAATCCCAGAGGTCCCCCTGCCCCTTTGCTTTCTCCGCCTCCCTAACCTATCACCAATGGATATCATGTAGCCCACTTATGTCTCCTCCTTTGACTGTAACGTATAAAACAGGGCGAAAAACTGGCATTCTCTGGAGCATTATCCCAATCTGTTGAGATCCTGCTTCTCAGCAATTGTGACAGTTTGGCTCAAATAAATTTACAAAAATTCTTTACAGTTTTGTGTATTTTATATTTACACTTATTAGCTATGGAGTGCTTACTATGTGATAAAGATTTTAAATCCTATAATCCACGTCAATTGATGTGAAATAACTTGTCCAAGTTAACCCAAAATTTTAATTCCAGAGCTGGAACCCAGGCTAATCTGATTGCAACAATCAAGTTCCTTCTAGATCAGTCATGGGCAAACTACGGCCCACTGCAAGTTCGGCTGTTCTATCCGGCCCTCGGAGCTGAAAGAGCGGAGGGTTCTCTTGCTCTCCCCTCTGCTCCTTCACCAGCAGCCCAAGATGAGAGTGCCAGCATGGTCAGGTTGCTTTTGTTCCGGCCCTCCGGTCCAGTTTAAGAACCCATGTGGCCCTCGAGTCAAAAAGTTTGCCCACCCCTGTTAGATCATACCTTGCCATTTCTCAAGCATTTGGTGGTTGTGGTGGACTGTTGTTGCCTTGCCAAGTCTCTTTACCGGAGGTAATCCATGTCCCAGTCACTGATTGATGTTGGTTGCTAACAGCTGAATTCCATTCTTTTCTTGGCTGTCCCTCAGGTCGTGGCAGGCAGTTTGCTTCAGGGTAAGATGGCTCTGAGGAAATTCCTGTACTAGAGCCCCTCATGGTTTGACACTGAGGCTGGACTTTATCTGCAAGCACATGTTTGTGGCATCTTCCCCTCTCCTATTTTTCTCACTCTCTTAGGTGTTTCATCTGAGAACAGTACAGCAGCTCCCCGCTTATCCATAGCTTCTCTTGCCAGGTGTTTAGTTACCTGCCATCAAATGTAATCCAAGAATATTAAGTAGAAAATTCCAGAAATAAAAAAAACACAAGTTTTATATTGTGCGGCATTCTAAATAGCAAGATGAAATTCCATGTAGTTTCACTCCATCCCATCCAAGACACTGTCCAGTGTTTCTCTCCACAATGCAGACCTCCTTGCCTTTAGTCATTTAGTAGTCTACTAGGTTATCAGATCCACTATTGCAGTATCACTGCTTATGTTCAAGGAACCCTTATTTTACTTAATAATATCTCATTCATTACAAGAAGAAGCATGAGCACAGTATAATAATATGTTTTTATAGAAAGCTGACACTTTTATTACAGGCAATTGTTATTCTATTTTATTATTAGACTAGAGGTCCAGTGCACAACATTCATGCACTGGAGGGGGGGGTCTCTTAGTCTGGCCTGCTCCTCTCACAGTCTGGGACCCCTCAGGGGATGTCTGACTGCCCAGGCAGACATCCCCCAAGGGGTTCCTAGCACAGCCATGGAGGCAGGAGAGGTTCCCACCACCACCGCTGTGGAGCTCCCACAGTGGAAATGCACTGATCACTAGGGGGAAGCTCCTGTTGTTGAGCATCTGCCCTCTGGTGGTCAGTGCGTGTCATAGCGACCAGTTATACCTCTATTCAGTCTATTTGCATATTAGTGTTTTATTATATAGGATTTTGTTGTTACTCTCTTATTGTACCTGATTTATAAATTAATAAGATTATTATAAGAATTCGATAAAATGTATTACAAATGCTTGGATCTATAAAAGTAATTTGTATTGGACCAGCTAGTATTGAGTTGGAGGACCTTGTTGTTTTCTTAATATGGATTAGGTACAGATTGCACTGGACTTGCAGTAACAAGAAAGAAAGGGGAAGAGATATGAAGGCTAGATAAGAGGTTATTGCAATAAACTGTGAATTGACGAGTAGATGAGCCAAAAGAACATAAGGTAATCATGTAAAACTATTAAGACCAAAACATAAAAACTATTAGAAGATTTTCAGAATTGCCCAACTTAGCAGTTTACCATGATAATTTTATTTTTCAAATTGTCTATTTAATTGAACAATAATGGGTTCTAAAAATGTGGAAATTTTCCTCAGGATAATAAAATAATATATTATTTTAAAATATAGTAAAATTAAGAAGTTTAATCATCATCAGTAAAATTTTCCTTTATATACAGTCACTCATTTTGTATAATTTACATTTCTGCTAATAGAGTATAATGTAAAATATGGATTTTTATTTCAAATGGTGATCATTTAAGAATAGTCTTAGCTTAGGGTGTATACTTAGATAAAATGTCATATGCAGTAATGATAATATTTGAGACAATATTATAAAATTAAGTAATCTATTTTCAAATATTTAGCACAGTAATAAATGTATAAAAACTAAATATCCCTCAAATGTAGAAATGAATTTCTAAGGTTAGGAATAGAAATTATGAAAAGTGAATTAAACTTAATATCTGAAAAACATTGTCATTGATTTATATAATAGGCTTCACAGATATATAATTTTACTTGTATCTACTAGTAGATCATTTGCATTTGTTAAACTAAAAATAAAATACAGTAAAAAATTATTATAGTTTTTCATGGGTTTATTGAGATGGAATTTTTGGATTGGAACCCAGATTCTTTGTCTACCAAATTGAAGAATGAATCCACAGACAGAAAGTGATATAGCAAAGGTTGAGATGTATTGAAGAACAAGTGCAGACTCCCACATGGGGAGAGGGAAAAGAGTCCCACAGAATGGACTCCCAAGTAGGGAGGGGGAAAAGTGTCCCACTGAGTTATTTTTCCCTAACCTATATAATAAAATCCTAATATGCAAATCAACTGAAAGGTAGAATGACTAGTCACTATGAACTGACCACCAGGGAGCAGACACTCAACATAGGAGTTGCCCTGGTGGTCAGTGCACTCCCACAGGGGGAGCACCGCTCATCCAGAAGCCTGGTTCATGGCTGGAGAGCACGGCGGATGTGGCGGAAGCCTCTTTGGCAGCACTAAGAAGCAGTGAGCCGGGCAGTAGGGAGCAGCAAGCAGGCAGGCAGTAAGGAGCCAGGGGTCCTGGACTGTGAGAGGAATGTCCGCCTGTGACTTAGGCTTGCTATTTTGTGGGGAGAGGGCCTAAGCTGGCAGGCAGACATCCCCTGAGGGATGGGCACCAGCCGGGCTGAGGGACCGCTCCCCCACAATCCATCCCCAATGCACAAATTTTGTGCACTGTGCCTCTACTGTCTTATAAAGGCTACAGATCCTGGTGCCTTGCTATCCCCTTGGATTGGTCACTATTCCCTTAGACTGAATATTATAGTAACTCCTGGGCTCAAAGGTTGAAGTTCATTCTCTTCATTTTGTAAATATAGATTTTCTTTTGCTGTTCCCAGCTCCCTCATTCTATGAAAATGTACTTGTTGCAGCTTTTCAGCTTCCCTATCCTATGGAAATGTACCTTCTGCTGCTCTGCAGCCCTGTGCTTCCTCCATGGTCCCCTTAATTTCTAAAATTTCCTAAACTTGTCTTAATTTACCCCCCAAATTCCTGTGTCAGTATGACTTACTATAAAATATAACAGTAATGAGTATTTTTCTTGAACTCATTAATAAAGAAGAATAAAAAAATCTCTGAATTACAGAACACAACTGTTTCCACAAATACCTTTTTAAATTACTACTCTCTTAGCAAGGTATTTTTTTGGTTGCAAAAGAGAGGAAAAACAAAAGCTTGAGGTAACTTTAAAAAAGCATGTTGCCGAAACTGGTGTGGCTCAGTGGATAGAGCGTTGGCCTGCGGACTGAAAGGTCCCAGGTTTGATTCCAGTCAAGGGCATGTACCTTGGTTGCAAGCATATCCTCAGTGGGGGTGTGAAAGAGGCAGTTGATTGATGATTCTCTCTCATTGATGTTTCTAACTCTCTATCCCTCTCTCTTCCTCTCTGTAAAAAAACACCAAAAAAAAATACACACACACACACACACACACACACACACACACACACACACATATATATATATATATATATATATATATATTAAGGAATCAAAGGAAACATTGAAAAATAAAGGTTTCAGAATGAGCAGAAACTTGGACAGTTTTGTAGTTTATGAGGATACACTATTATGTCACTCAGTTTTCACCTTTAATGTGCTTTACCTATGTGTTTGATGTGTGCAGAATAATTAATTAGCCCAACTTAGGTCAGAGATCAATCTTAATTCAATCAGCTGTGGCAAAGTCAGGGTCCTGCCATTGAGGGATTCATCTGCAATAGGTGAATTAGACATTTGCTAAATCTAATAAATTAAATCAACTATTACTTGATCTTTAAGCACACTTAGCCTTAAAAATATCTCAGTCTTACAATTCCTAGTGCAGCCAGCAGCACATCAGTCTCAAATTTGAATATCTTGAATACTGGCTAAAGATTAACTTTTTATCCAGGAATCACTTTGAGTGGTCTCTATTTAGTAAAATAAACAAGACATAGTACAGTGCTTTGTACTAAAAAAAACTTTTGTTTGTGTGCTTTAGTTACTGGAACTATTTTAAAAATATATTTTTTTCATGTAATTTCAACATCAAACCCAAATTTAAACAACCGATTGACATGGGATTGCTTTGATTGAAGTAAGGGACAATACTATGATAAAACCCCAAAATTCCTTTCCAGAGACCCATACACTGCAGAAGACAGTCTGAAAATCACTAATGTAGTGAATAAAAAGTATAGGATTTCCAAGCAGAAGATCAGTTTTATAAAATGCTGACATTGGGATATACTAATTTGAACACAGGCTAAATCACTTAAATTTTCCATATATACATTTCTTCAGCTGAAAATTGTAGATGATACCTGTGTCATCTAAGTCCATCTAAGTCACAAGTTTGATGTACTAAATAAAGTGAGTCACTCACAGGAATCTACTAGTATGTGATGGTATACACTGGGTAATGACTTCATGTAGAAATGCCAGCTTCTTCTCCTAGCGATGACTAACCTCCTTGCAGTTTCTTTAGCCCAGGTACATGACTTGCTTTATAGCCAGGTGCAAACATTTCACACTGTAACCAAATGTCTGTGAAGCTTTTTCCCATGTCTCATCTCATTTGGTCCTCAAAAGTCCTGAAATAGGTAGATAGGAGAGTAAATGGAATCCTATTTTATTTTCATTAGCCGGGAAATGGAGATTTAGAAAGTTTAGAACTTGACCTGACTGAAAAGAAGTAAGAAATAGTGGACCTTGAAAATGACTTCAGGTTTTCTCATTGTGCAGAATATACTCAAACACTGCTGCAGTTAAATATTTTACCCTCTGTTCTCCCTGAGTGATCTACAATAATAATCTGCTTCGTGTTGATCTTTACTGCTGTGTTCTGACAATGACTTGAAAGAGAAGTTGGGAAGCTTTACTAGGCTGGAACAAGTTTAGCTAAATCAGAAAGCAGATCTAATTAAGCATGTTTATTCTCTCTATATAAAAGGCTAAGTTGATTCATGCTTGATACATATAAAGCTCTTGCTGGCACCAATTGCACCCATGTTATTGTCCATCGAGAATTTGGTTGACACTTCTATTATAGAGAAAGGGCAAATAGCGATATTAAAATATTTCTTCTAATTAATTTCCTTTCAATGCACGAATCTGTACATTGGGCCACTAGTTTCCTAATAAAACATCAGGTATTCAATTATTTTGCTATTGCATAGTTTACAGTGAAAGGACTGGTAATTATTTATCCCCTGTTGTGGCCCTAGAAGAGTATGGTGAATGAGCTTGAGCAGAGAGAAAAGGAACTAAGTCACTGATTTGACCCCATGCCAGAAACAGTGCAATCAGAATGTAAATAACAAACTTAGTCTTCCTCTAAGTCTCCTCTGAGGGCTGTTAATAGAGATGGAGAAGTGTACGCAGGAGACATGGAGACTGAGGAGACAAAAGCACCTTCTTGATAACATTCACTTGAGAGTGATGATAAATGAGGAAATGAGTGGCAGACAAAAACTGCTTAGGTTCAGGCGAACATTTTCACTCTATTTTTGATGCTGGTACTCTGACAATGTATTTTAAGCTTGGCATTTGCTTCTTAAAATTTCTTAATTCACATTTAATTGTGTAAAGCCACTCTTCTCAAGACTGAAGCTTTTTCATTGCAATGTATGCTTAGATTGGAAGCTACTAGGGCCCTAGCACATTTGGCTGGAATACTCTGCTTTTAAGGATATATGTGTTCGTTAATACAGAGGTCATGGCGTAGATTTTTTGCACTTATATTCTGCGTGAGAATGTGGGGCTGTTCTTGCAGATCTTGGCTCCATCAGCAAATACATTAAAATAAACTGGAGGCTTGAAATAGAAATATCCTCCTTCCAAGTGTTTCATTTAGAGAATGACATCCTGTTTTCTTCAGAATATTATGGGTAATTCTGCATATGAATGAAGTTGGGAATAGAAAAGGTCCTGCAAATGAAATACACAAGATGACTCCTAGAATTTCAGGCTTCTGTAATAAAAATAAGCAATATGCTTCCTTCAAAGTGTGAAGGGAAAAATGAAAATTAAACTAGTTACTAAAGTTTTAGGATTTTATAACAATTTGTGCATTAGTAGGCACAGGTAAATTCTCCCTATAAGATAATATAGCATATCTTCAGTACAACTTTCCATTTATCTTGAAAGAATACTTTTGATGCAGTTTGGCTAAAGAAGTTAGACCATCTTTCATAATATTGTCAAAGGTATATTTAAAAAATGACTGTGCCTAGTCATCATTCATGGAGAAATACTTTAATTAGGCTCCCATTCGAGCCTAGAAAGGCTTTAACCCAAAACCAAAATAACTATGGTCAGTTATAGAAAGACTTACTGTGTCTCCCCAAAAATAAGACATCCTCCAAAAATAAGACCTACTTACAGGTTTCCTTCTGAGTGAAATATAAGGCACCACCCCCCGGAAAATAAGGCCCCAGGCTCTGTCTCAGAATGAAAATTAATTTATCATAAACTGGTCCCTAGGGCGGCCCCAACTGGCGTCTAGCAACCAGTGACATTACACCGAGTCCTGACGTCACTGCTGTGTGAATGGAGAGAAATCAGCATGGAAACTTTGTGAAACCTAAACTGCAACAAGTTGTGACTTGGGTGAAGAATTCATGGGAGAAAATCTCTGACATTTGCATTGCAAATGCACTGAGAACAGGCTACCTTGACAAGAAGTACTCATTGAAAGACAGTGCTATTGCTAAACATGAGAGATTTGGTCCACTGATTCTAAAAGAAATGGAGTCACAAGAAATTCACCAGGAAATTCAGGAATTGGATTGTTATGATGATGTTCCAGAAGGTGATGACATGATTGTCATTGAATAAATGAGTAAACTCTTGATACTTTAGGATTCACAGTTTGTCTGGTTTGTGTTGACAACTACTATACTACCGTGCCGTATACAGGTAATAAATTTCCTTTATTTTCATTTAACAATAAATGTACATCATATTCTTCTTCATGGAAAAATAAGACATCCCCTGAAAATAAGACCTAGTACATCTTTGGGAGCAAAATTTAATATTAGACACTGTCTTATTTTCAGGGAAACAGGGTAGTTGTCAATAAAACCCTATTACTATTTTTTTTTTAAAAAAGAGTACATGGTATGATACATTAAATTAAAAAATAAATTTCAACTCATAATCTTCAATATATACAGGCTGAGGCAAAAGTAGGTTTACAGTTGTTCAGGGGACCTTTAGGGGGGAAGCAATGGGAGCGGGGCAGACGAGGTTAAAAATAATAAAGATTAAAAAAAGAAAATAATGCAATAATTAAAAGTAATAATACAAGAATAAACTTGGTTTTGCATACTCATGATTGTAAACCCACTTCTGCCCACCCTGTCTTCCATTACATCACTGCTGAAACCGACCCAGCCATTGCAGTCATCTTGGCCTGTGAATATCCCTAGTGCCTTTATGTTAGATTTTGCTTCTGTTCTATATTTAAAAGGAATTGAGAATTTAGCTGAATCTCTATCTCCAGTAAAGAGAAAATTAGGAAGGATCTTTTATATCTTTTCACGAGAGGCCTGGTACATGAAATTCATGCACTCAGGGTGCCTGGGGGTGGGGGGGGATGTCCCTCAGCCTGGCCCATGCCCTCTCGCAGTCTGGGAGCCCTCAGGGGATGTATGACTGCCCGGCTCAGGGCTTCTGCCTGAACGGTGCTCCCCCTGTGGGAGTGCACTGATCACCAGGGGGCAGCTTCTGCATTTAGCATTTGTCCCCTGGTGGTCAGTCTGTGTCATAGCAACTGGTAATTTTGCTGTTTAGTGGATTTACATATTAGCCTTTTATTATAGAGGATTACCTGTAATAAAAAAAAGCAAACCATTTTTTTCAGGGTTAACATTCTTTTAGGAAGTAGTGTGAAAACTTACACTGGAAATGCCATAGTAATTTTTGTATTAAGCTGATAATGATAAAAAGAATATATTTATTTGGAACAAAGTTGAGTCTGTAAGACCATGAATTTATGTGAAATTTGTGTCAAATATTGGCCAATAATGATTGTTCAAAGTTTCCTTTTTCTCGAATATAGTTAAACTATATTTTCTAGTCCTTTTGATTATAGGTGGAATCATATGACTGGTTGATGCCATTAAAATGTGAGCAGAAGCAATGTGTCATTTCCTGTGTAAGGCAATTCAAAGTTGTTCCACACCCTCTTTCTTTCTCATTTTGGACGATCAGATGTGTATTTAAAACTTGGTGTGGAGATAGCTAACTTTCAGTTATATAGGCTCTCTGAATTTCTTCACACATCAGAACCTTTTTCTTCCCATTCCATTCCTGGGTACCATATCGTACTTCTACATGAGTGAGCAATAAACCTCTATCTTGTTAATACTCCAAGATTTCAAGGTTGTTTATCACACAGCTAACATTACTTACTCTAACTAATACCCACTCAGAAAGAGATAATAAAGAATTAACAAAAGTACTTGTGATACAAAAGCAGGTAGAAACATAGATTGTAGTAGGCAGGAACTAGTAAACACTGGGAACTGACTATAATGCCAGGTATTTCAGAAGTAATCATAACTAGTCCAGGAAAAGGAAGAATTTGATAAGTAATAGCAATAAGTAGATGGTGAAGAATAACCTCGGATCCAACTGTTAATCAGCATTGGTTGTCTCAAGCAATAAGCAAGTAGAAAACAAAAGATTAAATATTGTGACCAAAGTGTTTCCTTGGATCAAAAAGGTGAACTGATAGGGAAGACCTCGTCTAGGAGGTGAATTTTCTAAATGATAGTATGAATTATCATAATGTACTAATGAGTCATGTGTACAGTTTTAGTAGTGCTGACAGAACAGGTAAAATATTATTGATATTTGGGCAATGGATTTTTATAATACTGACAAAAACTCTTTTCAAATAAATGGTTCATAGTATTTTAAGACTCAAACTAGGCTTCAAAAATAAAGTATATAAATGCTTAAGCAAAAAAATTAATTAATAAATTTAACAAATATTTTCAGACCCTGTTCTATATGTTTGGGATATGGGTACCTACATTTTACATTTTAATAAGTTTAACTGTTAATAAGAATTATAGCTTGGTGGCAAGTGTCTGGTTTGAATCACCAAAGGAAAATAATTCTAATACTGTATTTTGAGCAAGATTCAATACATAGATAATGCAGATCCTTGGTTAGTTTGATTTGGTATTTTTTACCTTCATTTCTAGTAAGAATATTATAACCCCTTATAAAATATCAAATTTATATTAATAGAACCATAAAAGATATCAAAACAATTAAAGCTATCAACAAAATTATGAACAAAATATTAGCTACATTGGAGATATATACTTCCCATGATGGTTTTATGTAAGTGATAGAATATTTTAAATCTTTTTGGATTAATTGTTATTACAATATTTCTTTCTGCTGTTTAGGATGTTTAAAATGTTTACAGGTACCCATAATAACATTTTACATTTTATTTTAATTGTCAAATGATTTTTATCAATTAAATCCATAGGTAATGCTTACATAATTTGGTTTTCAATGTTCCATTCATTTGGTCTACTCCAGGAAGATCTTTCAATATGACTCTGGATTTGCTTTTTCAACTTTGCCATATGAAAAGCACTGAGTTAAGATAAATGTAGGATGTTGATTGGTTCATGTGTTATATTGTAAATCAGCCAGCCCACATGAGATGCCTTAATCAATAAGCCAAATTAATTAGGAGTTTTTTATTACACTAGCACTAGTTGGCTCAGAGTAGAAAAACTCTGTCAAATTCTGGGCACCAACATGGTAGAAGTCTTTCCTATTTGTACTTTTTTTCAGCTCTTTGTCCTCCAAATTTGGAAGGAGACTTCCGGACTTTCTGAGAAAAAAGTCCTATGTTCTGGGACCGGGCTGTGAGACCATATCTCAAGGCCTGGCCTGGTGCTAGCACTGACAACTCTGTCTGGGGCATAGTTTATGGCCTTTCTGGAATGGGATTAGTCTTGTGGGTGTTTGTTTTTTTTTTGTTTTTTTTTATGTGTGTGGGGTTTTTTTTCCCCCTTATTTAAGCAAGAGAATATTTACAGAGCCAAAATAGCAGGGTTAAAATTTCAAACAGCAGTTTTTACACAAGATGGAAGTTACTATGCTTCAATGCTGTATCAAGCAGATTGTACACAGATAACAGAGGTGTTCACTGTTAAGCCTCTGACTGGGTCTTAGCTGTATTCAGTTGGCATGTTCTAAAGAAGGATTACTTTGAAGGTGTAAAGTTGGGTGGGGAATGATAAGGGCGCCATTCTTAATCTGGAGTGGTCCCCACTGCTTCCAGTTCGTCTCTTTCAGGAATGCTCCTCCTGAGGCCGAGGCCAACAGTTTGCATTAAGATGTGAGAACTCCGAATGCAATTGCTGTCTGGCTGAATACTATACTATTTTGTGTATTTTGAATTTAAGTAAAATTGGCACATTTTGTTTTCTTCACATTTTCTTTTTAATTCCCAAACCAGGGCAAACTGAAATTCAGTAAGTGGTTGTATAACATACAGGGTTTGTATTTAATGTACATAACAAATGAAAAAACATTTTTGTATTTGTTTCCATATGAAAAGCAATCATTGGGCATTTACAAATCCAGGTATAACTGCATGCTATTTTCTCAATTAAAAATCTATTTTGTTTGCATCTATCATTAAAATTCCTCTGCCTCTCTCCTCCCTCTTTTTTTCACCTTCTTTTCCTCTATCTCTTGATCTCTTTCTCCCTGCTGGTGTCTTCCTCAATATCCTTTTTTTCCCCCTGTCTGCTTCTCTGACCAGGCCACTAGAAATAGGGGATTTAGTTGGAAATTTTATCAATTTTGTTTAGTTATTGACAATCTATTCTTATATTCTTATTGGTAAATGTTAATTGACAGTATATCACTCTAAAGAGAAAAGATAGTTCTATGGGGTGGGAAAACCTAACTCCACAATAGTTTACACATAGTGCTGTAAATTACTTTTATAATTTAAATTCTATCTATTGCAAAAAATAGGATTTGAGTTAGCTTGAGCTTTTATAATCATAATAATAAAATGTAAAATATTTAGAGGAGAGAGGTTATTATAGACCTTTTTTGTCTAATATGGTTTGAATTGATCAACATGTTTTGTTTCCTTATATATCAAAGTGAAAAAGGATACAATCTTATTGCATGTGAAGACAAAAGGAATTATATATCCTTTTGTTAGAGGAGGAAAATTAACTTTGCTACCATTCAATTTTAGAAGTATCATGTGTATTTTTATACAAGGGTATGCCTATGCAATATTTTTCATTACTCATTTTATACTGAGTAGAATGAGTATTGAAATATACTCCAGAAAAATGCCAGGGTGTTAAAATAAGGTGGCTCAGGTATATAAGTATATAAGGGAAATATATACTTATCCCCTTGTCTTATTTTTCTCCAATGTTTATGCTAGTTGGTATTTGGCAAGAGTTGCTTAAAGACAACTCATAATTGGTGTTTTGTTTAACATTAATATTCTCAATGACCTGAGTACATTATTTGAATTTCTATTTTGTAAGAACATTTGAAATGAAATAGCTCCTTCCATAAAAATGAGGAAATTGAGGCATAGCATTTTAAGTAACTTGCCTAAAATAACATAAACATGAAGGATTTGGTCTCGGCAGCCTGGCTCTAGCACTTTTGCCCCAAGTAATGATGTTATCATGAATCTTTAGGATCTGGGCAAATGCATGTTCTGGTTCCTGATGGATGGGTGGTCCCTGTACTTTCAGGGAGGCAAAGCAAAGAGAGCCGTAAAAGCATGAGGCTGCATTTGCTTCCAGGAATTGTCATCATCTCTTAACCTGCAGCACTCTTTTAAGGAGGCCTATAGACTAGGCCAAAGCTGTCTTTAGAAATATCTTTATATTTATTTATATAATTGGTTGGATCCCTCGATTTTCAAGTCACAGATTGAATAGATAATTTAGTATTTAAAATGCTGAAGCTAGTTATTAGACATTAGCTACTTCAATTAAAATAGAAATTTGTTAAGCGTACAAATGTAGGGCCTGTCATTCAATGTGAGCTGTAAAGAGTTCAGCCCCCATTCTTAGGTTATTAAGTAATTGACCTAGCTGAATGAAATTATTTAGCATAGTCCTTTCCAAGACTGCGGTCAAAATTATTATGTGGAGTTTTAATACAAGTGATAATGATAGGTTGTTTTTCCATTATTCATGTGTTTTTTTTTTGGCAAGCAATTACTTTTACCAATTTATTAAACTGCCTGTAATCATTAGACTACAAAAAAGAAATGGTTTTAGTCTTCTTTGATCACTGCCCCTTACAATGCTGATGAATTTCCCTTTTTTTTTTTTTTTTTTTTTTTTTTTTGTCTTTCTTCATTCCCAAATGACATCTTTGGAAAAATCCCATAGATTTTAATCTCTTTCACTTTTCCTAACCTTCAGTCTAGTCAAGCCTATGTAAAAATTCCATTCTGTAGTAAGTTTAAAGTTTTGTGACCTCCTCTTTTCTTAACTATACTTGTTTAGACTTGAACCATGAGAAGACAGAGAGAAGCTAGGTACTCAGGAATTGGGGCCCTGGAGGCAGGGAAATAGAACAGGGATCCCAACTAGGCAGAGTTACTAAGACACCCCAACTGAGAGGGGGGAAAGGGCGTGTGTGGGAGACAGGAGCTTTAAAATGTATGGATATTACTAAGACAGACAGCTTGTATACAACCAATCACAAGAGAGTGAGGCGTATAACCAATCCCAATAATGTTATAAAGCCAAATCTCTATGAAGAGACCAATCAGGGACTAACAAGCACATATACAAAAAAGTGCACGTGCTTCTTTTTTCCTTTTCTCTCCCTCAGCCCAGCACACAATGGATACCTGATGTTCCCATGGCCATAAGCCACATCCCCCACCCCCATGTGGCTTATGGCCAAGTGGGCCTCCACACGTGGACTAACATCAACCAGCTGCCTCCTGCACACACCCCCACCAGGGATGTGCCTGCAACCAAGGCACATGCCCTTGACCGGAATCGAACCTGGGACCTTTCAGTCCACAGGCCGATGCTCTATCCACTGAGCCAAACCAATTTCATCTGGACTAACAGACTTTAATTAGCTTGGATGCTGAACTACTCCCGCTTGCAACATGGGAAGGAAGATCTGGACACCAGGCTGCTTCCAAACCCCAGCTGCACCTTTTCCAGGACTGGCTTCACTCAATAAACTTCGGTTCCATGAATTGTTTTTGTCCGAGACTAATTTTGGTTTCATTCACATGACCTAGAGTCCAAAAAAGTCCTCCCCCTGAGACAGTTAAATGCCTTCCTTTCTTTCCTCTTATAGTTTGCTCCACCAGCAGATCGGGGTATGGGACAGGAATGGGAGAGAATTTTTCACTAACAATGGCTGTCTGACAACACACTGGATGGCGGGTTTCCAAATGCTTAGCTGCATGTGTGATTCTTATGGGAGGACCACCAGGAACACAGTTCATTGTCTCTGAGCATTGTCTGTGATCAGCCTGCACTCTGGCCTGTCTGCTCCCCACCATCACAATACCTCATACTTGACCCAAAGCACACTCATATGTACTTGTCATACCAATGTGTGCACTGCAGCCTGTTCTGTGGACACTTCCCTGACCTACTGTGTTTCTGAAAGTCTCAAATAAGCACAATGAGCACAGAGGCAAAGCACAATCTACCATATAAAAAGATGACTGACCACCTATCTTCTCTATATATAAAAGCCTAAGCAATGACTGATCAACTGGTCAACTAGTTGCTATGATGCGCACTGACCACCAGGGGGCAGATGCTGGATGCAGGAGCTTCCCTCTGGTGATCAGTGCACTCTCACAGCCAAACAGCCAACCTCCTGTGGCTAGCAGGCCAACCTCACATGGTCCCTCCCCCTGGTGGCCTGCCAACCTCCTGTGGCCCCTCTCCCTGGCCAGTCATGCCCCCCCACCTCGATTGGCCCCGGTAGCCAGCCAGGCTGAAGGACCCCATGTGTGCACGAATTTGTGCACCAGGCCTCTAGTGAAAGAAATAAAATGCCAGTCTTTCTTTTCTTTATTCACCCTACCCCATTTTCTTTGAGTGATTCGTGTGTGTGTGTGTGTGTGTGTGTGTGTGTGTGTGTGTGTGAATTCTCACCAGAGGATATATTTTCCATGTATTTTTAGAGAGAGTGAAAGGGAGGATAGAGGTAGAGAGAGAGACATTGATGTGAGAGAGACATATCAATTAGTTGGCTCCTGCCTGCTCTTGGACTGGGGCCAGGGATCAGTTCCTCAACCCAGGTACGTGACTTTGAATTAGAATTGAACCCTGACTTTTCAGTGTGTGGGCTGATGCTCTAACCACTTAGCCAGGGCTTGAAGAGAACCCCTTTACCTGAGTCAAATTTGGAAAGGGAAAAAGTATTAGTCATCCCTCCCCCTTAGCTAACATCTTATTATAGTTGTGAACAGAGATGTGACAGGGAAGATACAAGGGAGGAGAAGATTGAACTAGTTCGAATTCAGCTGCTTGCCTCATTACAGCATTTACTATTACTAACTGATTGGTATCTGATACATTTCAATCTCATAGTATAAAAATGCAACAGATTTTTGTACATTAATGCTTTCATTCTGTGACTTTATGAATTCGTTTATTCTAACATTTATTTGGTTAAATCTTTAGGACTTTTTATATATGACATCGTATTATATGCAAACAAACTATTTTACTCCTTCCCTTCCAATATGATGTCTTTCTATTTTCTTTGCTAATTGCTTTGGCTGGGACTTCTAATATCATGTAAAACTGAAGTGGTAAGAGTGGCATCCTGGTCTCGTTCCTGATGTTAGAGAAAAAAAAAATTCAGCTTTTCACCATTGAGAGTAATGATAGCTATGTTCTTGGCATATATGGCCTTAATTATGTTGAAATACATTCCATTTATAACCAATTTGTTCAAAGTTTTTATCATGAAAGCATGTTGTACTCTGTCAAATGTTTTTTTCTGTATCTTTTGAGATGCTTCTATCATGTCCACCCTTCATTTTGTTAATGGGTTGTATCACTGTTATTCATTCATGGATTTTGAATCATCCCTGTATTCCAGGGAAAAAAATCCTACTTGCTCGTGGGGTATGATCTTTTTAATGTGCTGCTGAACTCAGTTTGCTAATAGTTGGTTGAGGATTTTTATAACTTAGTTCGTCAGGGATATTGGCCTGTAAATTTCTCTTCCTGGAGTGTCCTTTTCGAGTTTTGGTATGAGACCAATGTTGGCCTGGTATAATGAGTTTGGATGTGTTCCCTACTCTTCAGTTTTTTGGAAGACTTTGAGAAGAATTTGCATTAATTCTTCTTTAAATATTTGATAGAATTTATCAGTGAAGCCATCTGGTCCTAGATGCATCTATGTTGGGAGTTGATTGAATCTCTTTATTCATAATTGGTATTTTCATGTTTTCTATTTCTTTATTAAATCCAAGTAGATTGTATTCTCTCTGGCATTCTTGCATTTTATTTTATATTTTTCTTTTTCTTACCATGATAAAGAAATCTGCAAATTTGTTCTCCATGACATTGATTAAAGCATCTGCTAATTCAAGTGAAACTTTTGTTAATTACTATCTTCAATGTGGGATTTCAGAAGTAGTGCTTACAAAATAGTATATTATGTGTGGATGCATCTCAATGTGTATAAGGGTGTAAATATTTTCAAAGGAATGGCTGTCTTATACTTTGCAAACATCTTATATAATAAAAGACTAATATGTAAATTGACTGAATAGCAGAACCAGTCACTATAACATGCACTGACCATCAGGGGGCAGAAGCTCAATGCAGGAGCTGCCCCCTGGTGGTCAGTGAGCTCCCACATGGGGGGGTGCCACTCAGTCAGAAGCTGGGCTTATAGCTGGCAAGCACAGCAGTGGTGGCTGGAGCCTCTCCCACATCTGCAGCAGCTGGACATCCCCTGAGGGCTCCCAGACTGAGAGAGTGTAGGTCTGGCTGAGGGGACCCTCCTCCCCCGCCCCAGCCCTCACAAGTATAAGAATTTTATGCACTGGGCCTCTAGTATTCTAATATTAGCCAACATGAAAGAGCATCACACAATTTTATGTTAATGCAGAACTTGAATCTTTATGCTAGTATTAATCAATAAGGAAAAGGAAACACATCTCCTTTTTCCCCCTCCTTGCTATCTGATTTTATTTATTTATTTGTTTATTTATTTATTCATTTTTAAATTTATTTTTTATTGTTGATAGTATCACAGATATCTGCCATTATCCCCCTCCCTTTCCCCCATGTTTAATAACATGCTCTTTAGCCTTTTTTTTTTTAGTCTTTCTGAGTTTTTTTGTTTTGTTTTGTTTTGTGGTTTTTTTCATTGTAGTTGATTTTTAACTTCATACCAATGTGATCAGAGAAGATGCTTGGCATAATAGCGATCTTCTTGAATTTGTGCTGTAACCTGTGGTCTATCTTTGAGAATGTTCCATGTGTACTTGAGAAGAATGTATATTCTGTTTTTTGGGGGTGAAATGTTGTACACATCTGATCTAGTGTGTCATTTAAGAGCTCTGTTTACGTGCTCATTTTTTGTCTGGAATATCATTTCAGTGATGTCAGTGGGGTGTTATAGTCACCTACTATGACTGTATTGCTTTCCATCTCTCCTCTAATGTTCCTCAAGAGTCTTTTTTATGTACTTGGTTGTTCCTATATTGGATGTATATATGATTGTAAGTGTTATATTTTCTTATTGATAGGTATTTATTTATTGCTATTGTTATTTTCTTTATGCATATTATCCTCTCTCTCTCCCCTTTTCTTGTTCTTAAAGCAATCCCTTTAATATTTCTTAAATTGTTGATTTGATTATAATATACTCCTTAACTTGTTTTTTTCTGGAATTTTTAAATTTCACCTTCAATTTTAAATTATAGATTTGCTAGGTACATTAATCTTTGATTTAGGCCCTTGCTTTTCATTATTTTGAGTACTTCATGCCACTCTATTCTGACGTGAAGTGTTTTTACTGAGAAGTCAGCTAGTTGAAATTCTAGTGGGAAATCCTCTCTAGGTAATTTTCTGTCTCTCACTTGCTGCCTTTAAGATTCTTTATTTGTCTTTAACACTTGCCATTTTAATTCTGATGTGTCTAGATGCGGGTCTCTTTGGGTTCACCTTGATTAGGACTCTCTGTGCCTCCTGAGTTTGTATGACATTTTCCTTCACCAGGTTGGGGAAATTTTCTGCCATTATTTCTTCAAACAGGTTCTCTGTTCTTTGTTCACCCTCTTCTTCTGGTATTTCTATAATGCAGATGTTGTTACATTGCATGTTGTCCCAGAGCCCCCTTAAACTATCTTCTTGCTTTTTAATTTTTTTTTCCTATTTGCTGCTCTAATTGGGTAATTAGTTCTACCTTGTCTTCCAGTTCATTTATTTGATCTTTTGCTTCATCTAATCTACTTTTAATACCTCCCAGTGTGTTCTTGATGTCAGATATATCATTCTTTATTTCTGTCTGGTTCTTATTCATGATCTCTATTTCCCTTTTCATGCTGTTGTAATTTGCATTAAGTTCCTTAAGCATCTTTATAACCATTGCTTTGAACTATATGTCTAATAGGTTGCTTGTTGCCATCTCATTTAGTTCTTTTTCTGGAGATTCCTTCTTTTCTCTCATTTGAGGGTTGTTTCTTTGTCTCCCCATTTTAGCTGTCTCTTTGTATTTGCTTTTATGTATTAGGTAGAACTGTTATGCCTCCCATAACATCTTTGTGGGATGGTCTTATTTAGAAAGTGTCTTGAGGGGTCCA
The DNA here is from genome assembly GCA_963924515.1 of Vespertilio murinus. Taxonomy (NCBI): domain Eukaryota; kingdom Metazoa; phylum Chordata; class Mammalia; order Chiroptera; family Vespertilionidae; genus Vespertilio; species Vespertilio murinus. Next base: position 63,832,431 of record OZ004712.1, read on the forward strand.
GTGATGCAGTCTCTTTTTTACCTGGGCTGGATGCTCTATGAATGCTCCTTGCTCTTGTTATTTGGGCATTCTTGTTATAATTGGGACTTTATTGTTGATGTCCAGTAAACTTCAGCCCCAATGTCACAGTGCCAGCTGTTATACAGGTGTGCTGGGTCCACTATATATATGGTTTGCTGGTTTTGGTCTGATGTTGTTGAATCTGGTCCCTTGATATGTCTATCCTAGACCTCCTGTGAATGTCTCTAGTGCAGATTAATGTAAATCATGGCCCATTTTTGTCCCTGAGCCACCTGATTAAGGTATGAGAGGTTAAAGTCCCTGAGAGTCTAGTGGTCAGGGACTCATTAGCCCAGAAACTGGATCTGCCTTGAGTCTCATGCTTTTTGATTTTCCCTGTTATGAGCTGTACTTCCTTCCCACACAGAGCTGGTTCTGCAGGTGTCAGCTGCAGGTGCTTTGGTTGTCACTGGCTTTTACCTCAATACATTTTCAGTGGCAGTGTCTGTGGTAGGGACTCAAAAGCTGATTAGAGAATCTCTATTCAGTCCACACTTTCTATCCTTGGTTATCAGGGTTCTCTCCAGCTAGTCTTCAGTTGATTCTATATCTCCTTTTTGATAGCTAGTTGACTATAATACAGTTTTGCTTCTATAGCATTTTCTTTTCTTTTTAAATTATCTGGTGAAGTCAAAACACTCAGAATTAAAGATAAAATTCCAGTCTCTAAATTTTCAACAAAATTGCCATCTCACACAATTGAGAGGTGCAAGCTGGAACTAAGGTAGACTTTTTATTTATTTATTTATTTATTTATTTATTTAATTTTGGGGAGGCATCACCATTTTCCCTCTATATGCTCTGCTCTTCCACCTCCACCCCCCCAATCCATGTAGACTTGTCAATTCGAAAACATTTATTGCTAGCTAGACATCATATATAACTGGGATGTGCCTAGCCCTCTTCTACCCTAATGCTGTACAGCAGCAGTAAACCCATATCCTAAACAATGTCATCTCTTTTGTACTTGTTAAGATTCACTATGGAAGGATACCAAGGCTTAGATTGCCAACCAAATTTCTTATAGAGAGAGGTGCCTAGAAAATTTCAATTCACTGCGCTGTCCCCTCCATTAGAAGTGTCCAAATTGTGATGGGGGAGGAGGGTGCACAAAGTGGCAAGTGGTAGCAGTAATTGATGGTTAAACTCTTTCCTAAAGCTATTAACAATTAAGGTGATAAAGCCACATAAGCATCATTGAGGATATCATTTTATATTATGATAAAAGGGTGAGCATCCAACACAGTTAAAATATGTATCTAAATTTAATTGCTTAGTAAAATTAGACCCCGTGGTAATTCATCCCTAATTTCCTAATTTACAAAATTTGAAATTGGAATTGCGTTTACCGGGAACCATTTTCTCTTTACTCTTATTCATATAACAACATCAAAATACTGTATATAAAGTTAAATCAATAACCTGATATATGAGTCATTTTGCTTGCCTGATAGATGGATGTTCCTGACAATTTAATCTAAGGCTATGACTCCTGGTTACATTGCGGTATTGTCCCACATTGTTTGCAGCTATTTCTCATGCAAGTAAAGTGAGAAAAATTTTAAAAATGTAACTATCACCTATCTATCTAGATATATAAATATAGTAGTGTGATAGTTTTACTAAATATTTTTAACCCTTAGCCAATCTAAGAAATGAGATTTTCAGAATAGTCTTGAGGAGAAAATAAAGCATAGCATTTAGAACAAAAATTAAATAACCTAAAATATCTGTAATTTAGAGAAATAGTTGCTCCTCTTGATAGTCCTTCAAACAACACTTTTAGATAGATTCTAGAGGTACTGTAGATTAATATTTAAATTGATCAAATTTGGGTCATATTAAGTAAAAGTTAATTATATATGTGTATTTTCATTGCTTAGGGCTACAAAATTGCAATTAAATGCTTTGAGAGAAACGCTTCAAGAAAATAATTTTAGATCTTTCAATCCAGAGATATTTTTTCATCAATACAAAGTTTTGCTCTCCAATTTCCTTTCTTTAAATATATTAAATTGATTATATAAATTATCATATTAATTGTATTTCAATTATTTGATCCAATTGCATTTCAATTTTACTAATTATATTGTATTTGTGTTGATGCAAATATATTGTTACAAGTATACTATATTAATTATACATCAATTATAAAATTAATATACAATTAATATCTCAGCCAATATCTATTTATGAAATCTAATTCATTCTTGCCAAGTTACACATAAGATATTTCACAATAATAAAGTCCCTTTTACTTGGAATTCACTTGTTGATATTTTCTGGTTTCTAATAAGTGGTCTGTAAATACTTTATGAAGAAATTGGAGGTACTATTATTCACCTTAAAAGGAAACAATACAGGATTTCCAAATACTAGCTAAGGGGTAAGGAAAGCTGAGTTCAGCCTGTTTTTTTCCTGATTTCTGTGGTGGGTGAGGAAGCCTTTCTTAAAGGTACATGTAGAGTAGAGTGGCTGTTGCAATGGGTGCACATGTGCTTGATTTTTCTTACTTAATTTAACTTAATGATCTTAATTCACTATAACTGGGTATTTCCAGTTATATATACTAACACTCAAGAAAACATTTTTTAAATAGTTAAAATAAAAATAAGGGTGAAGTTTTAACTTTTAATAAAATAAAAGCAACTTTTCCATTGTAATATGACTAATGTTTATTGAACTGATCCTATGACTAATCATTAGTAATAAAATAACTTTTCAAATGCTTTCATAGTATTTCTGTATTAATGCACCAACATTTAAGATTTAAGTGGGGAAAACAAAGAAGGCTTGAAGAAAATGCTAGGGATCTTCATTCCAATGCCTGTAGAGGCCATCTAAAAGCATAAAGATGGAAGAAGTTGAGATGGTAGCACATAAGTATAGTTAGATATTACTTTGCACCAAATGTATGTATGATGTTTTCTCTGTCTGTCTTTTTAGGGGGAAACCCCAATATTCATTATTACTACTTACAATGCTCATGTCTGCAAAGAGGAGACTAGCACTTTGAGTCTTTATAATGAATCAATGGAGGTTATATTTTGTTGTGAGAATTCTAGGTTTTATCTTTTTCTTCAGTGCCACTAGAAGGGAAATTTCTTTTTTTTCAAAGAAGAAAAATTTTTAACAATTATTTTAAAAATATAATTTGTCATCATATATTTTATGTTTTCTATAGTTATCCAATTATATTTTAATTACTTAAATTTAGATTGAATATGAATAAGTCTAGATTTAACATTATTATTACAATATTTTTAACTTATATAAAATCATAAAAATTATTAAATATATAATATATGAAAAATTTAGATTATATAGTGATTTAAGCAATACAGAAAGCCTGCATTATTTTGAGATGCATACTATAAAAAGGTGGAATAAGTGTACCATCTCTTTGTTTTTCCCCAAGGTATTTGAAGAACTGAGTAATTGGTCCAATTGCAAAAACAATAGGAATAGTTTTATAGATTATGAAATTGAGGTCCAACAGTGTCAAGACAGGAGGTCATAGAAGAAGTTAATGAATCCAAAAGGACAGTAACTTAGAAATTTATCTTATGCTTATAATTTCACTGTTACTCAATGATCAGATGTTGAAAAATGAGGTTAAAAACTGAAATTAAACCCTAGCTGGTTTGGCTCAGTGGATAGAGCATCGGCCTGTGGACTGAAGGGTCCTAGATTCAATTCTGGTCAAGGGCATATACCTTGGTTAGAGGAGGCAACCAATTGGTGTGTTTCACATTGATATTTATTATTTCTCTCTGTCTTTCCCTCTCTCTTCCACTCTCTTAAAAAAAAATCAGTAGAAAAGTGTCTCTGAGTGAGAATTAAAAGCTGAAAGTTGTCTGGTGAGTTAAAACTGTGTGAATGGTCAATATATAAAATTTTAGGAATGCACTTCTTCTCTTCCTTTCTTTTTCAATTTAGCAGTTTCTCCTGAAAATATATTTTTATTTAGTTTCCATTTGACAGTTTTCCATTTTACTAAATTGTTTAAAATAGCTATGAGCTCATAGATATCTTTGAGTTGGATTTATGAAAAAGACAATAGGAAGAGTCAATTATCAAAAATCAGGAAAACAGGCCGATAAGCAGATCTTGATATATTTTTTCCCCAATTTGGCTGACATAATGGGCATTTTGTATTTTAAAAATAAACAACAAACTGTTTTATGCTAAACAATCACATATCTCCAAGGTAGAGGATAATATAGTTGGTTAGCTACCACATAAAGATGCTTGGGGGGGAGCGGGGGGGGGGTGAGGGCAAGCAGCCTTTCATGTTGAAGTTTTTGGACACTCTCATAAAAATGATTAATTACTAATTTGCCTGCTCTTTAGTGAAGCCCACCCTGATACCAGACATCCAAAGCAAACGTCCAAACTTGGAATGAGAACGGAAAAGCAATACTGGGTCCTAGATGCTGGGGAGTGATGGCTTCCAATTCCTGAATGTTTGCTTTGTAACCGTGAGGGGTAGACGTGAAGAGAAGTGAGATTGACAACAAATATAGTAAGCATCTTTAACTTACTATTTTAGAAGTGTGCTAACAATCTAACGGGAAACATTGTTTGCCTTAAAAAATATAACTCAGAATACTGAGAGTAGAAAAAACACACAAATGGATTCTGTTTACTATAACTGTTGTCTATGATATAGTAAGGAAAGGACAGTCTCTTTCTCTGTGAAGACTTGAAATAGATACATGATGTAATTAGAAATGTCTGTTGATGCATGAAAAATACAGCCTAAAAGCCCAGTGCTCTCAGTATAATATGACGTTATATGTAAGTAGGCAGATTTGTGGGGAGAAGTAAGCCAGCCCGTGGCCCTACCCTGAAGGAGATATTAGATGGAAAATTAGGTGAGGTCAAAATCTGGAACATGAATGATTATCTGTATAGGTAAACAGCAGCTTGTGCATTGGGGACCTTCTGGGTTCTATAAACCTCTTGTTTCTCTCCCTGACATGAAGGCTGATGAGGTTATAACTTTTACTGTTAGAGTCCCATTGCTCTGTCTGCTACCTATGTGTATCCCGGCCATGGCGGGATGAATGCTGGAAGGCCATGGGGTTCACGCCTTAGGGTGGGTGTGCTTGTGGTTTGAATGAGACTGTAGCACTCAATACTGTTCCCTATCGGCTCTGAGGAAGGAGACAAGGGAGGGGAAAAGAAATATTTATAGTTGGAAATAGTCACTCAAATGAGAGAATGCAATATAACATTTTAAACATGCAAGAAATAAAAAAAAGATGCTACATTTCTTATAATCCATCCTTTTCAGAAGAGATTGGATAATATGCAAGAAAGGGACAAAAAAGAGATGACATCCATGAAACAAGAGAGTCTCAAAGGTGGTTTTTAGAAGGAATTCTCAATATTTAAAGCTGAACAGGGCAGAATAGAGTAGGAAGAGAGCTATGGAAAATTGGTGTTCTAGGCAAAAAAAAATTGATATGCCTGGGCATTTGCAACGATTATTATTTTTGACAGAGCTGTTAGAGTACAGCGGCTCAGTGGTTTGGAGCATCGTCCAGTATGCTGGAGAGTCATGGGTTGGGTTCCCAGTCAGGGCACATACCGAGGTTTCAGGCTACATCCTGGTTGAATGCATTCAGGAGGCAACCGACCAAAATATTTTTCTCACATTCATCCCTCTGTCTCTGTCTGCCTCTCTTCCTCCCTCTCTAAAATTAAAAGAAAATAGACTACAGAGACAAATAACCAAAATTAGTAATTTTAATTCCAGAGGAAAAAATTACAGAAATACATACTTAATTCTAGTAATTATATAGTCAATAGTAATGCAAACATTCAACCATTTCAATGTTGGTAACTTGGGTAGATATAATGGATTTGGGATATAGGGTTGAAAGAATATTCCAAAGGGCTAAGTACCCCATACTAGGATATCAATCAATATTCTAGGAATTTATACATAGACAAATAAATGTATAAGCCTATTACTTAAAATATGGAGATTAATGGCAGAAGACATATACAAGAGTGCTGAAAGTGACTCACTATATGAAGTGAGATTAGGGGATAACGAAGGGCAAAGAAGAATGTTGTTATTTTTGAAACATCCTTTAGAATTATTCAATTTAAAAAATACGTGTTTGCTTTATAATATATAAAAATAAAACATTAATAATCTGCATGCTTTAAGGATGCATTTATTTCAGATTGCTTTCTAATGTATCCAATTCAATTCTAATAACACAGTTATTAGTCCATAAGGTGTGACATTCCAGAGCATTTCTTCTAATCCGGAGTTTTCAGAGAGGAATTTGAGCCACAGAGACATTAAAGAATTTGCTGAGGGTTACATGCTCATAAGTATAACCTGGGTCTTATTCTGTTTCTATACATAGTGGTTAATTAAAACTTTGCTTGCTAGTTCAATATGCATTTTGTACAAAGGTATATTTTACTGGAAATGTCTATGGACAGTGTTTTATCTCCATTGTGCAAATAATGTGCAAATACTGTATAATATGAGATGTCAAAACAGATGGAAAAAAATTTACCCACTTAGAAATTCTTCCTTAACTTGTCAAAACCACTGGGAGCTGAGTGGAACTAATCAAATTCAATTAATTTGTAAGCAGAGTTTATATCAGCTTCCAACTGTGGACAAATTAATTGTTTTTAATACTGAGCTGTGGGAATGATGTGTTTTATGGCAAGTTACAGAGTAAAAGAAAATGAGCTGTCCCGATGGGGCTTCTGTGCGCAGGATAGATGCCTCTTGCCTGGCACGTTAGCGTCAGAGATTCTCTGGACCCCTGCAATGTGCTGTCACCAAGCTCAGCAATCCCGAGGACCTGGCTTCTAGGATGAAGAGACACTATGGGGATGAGTGGGCTTTAAAAAACAAATCAAAACACACACACAAAGACCATTTATTGTCTTGGATCATATATCTAATGGTTGTTGCAGTCCTTTTGCTCAAGCTTGATTGAAAGTGACAAATTGTGGGATACAGAGCTAATGGCTACTGCATATGTGCAATATTTGAAAGCAAGAGGATTTTTCTTTTTTACGGAGGAGCAGAACCAAGGAGACAGAAAGCAAAGAAGTAGATTTAGCTGATCTCTACTCTCTGTTTTGGCTGTTTTGAGTTTTATGACCTCCTGCCTTATGGAAAAAAAGAAAAGAAATAGTTTTACTAACCACAGAAAAGATGTGTTGTGAAAGACACACTATTTCAACAGCCAACTTTAATGTAACCATCAGACCAAAAAATATAGCATATGAATATACCTAAAGGTGTGGCTTGTGGAATTATTTACTAAACTAATGATGTTGGATAGCTCTTATATTTTGGTCCTGTGTAGAGCTCCTTTTTCTTTATATTGGAAATTTGCTAATTCTCTCCTAAGAAGCCATTTCAAATCAGTTTATATTTTTCCAGGTAAATCCTTGAATAAGAGTAATGTCATAATTGCAAAGAACTCTGTCTTTTTGCAGTTGTTTAAAGTTCAGATATTAATATACAGAAACTTTGTCAACTTGTATTCGAGTAGCTAGTTTTTATTTTTATTGTAAGATTTTTGAGGCACTGGAGATATGACTCCTACTTCATGTGAAAATATTTCTGATAGTAAATTCTCAGAATTATTTCTTCAAATCATATATTCTAATCTTACCTTGCTTTTTTGGAAAGTATTGGATCAAGTGTCAGTAGCTGTGAGTAAATATAATGGAGTTTAATTCTTTAGCCATTCTATCATATTTATGTTTTTGTGTTCCTTTGTTTTTTATATACATAAGAGAAACAGTAATTGAATCCCCTTCAAAGTTTGGCCAAAGATTTTCTTAAGACTTTTATCTAGTCAACTTTTCCAAACATCTAAGCTAAGAATTTCAATGATGAATTTTGCCAACTTTTTGTTAAATAACTTCTCCAAACAATATTTAAGCAAAGAAAATATACTGGGTTGAGTGCTTTGAGTTGGCTGTAAGTGGGGAACAAGGTAGTCAAATGAGGCAACAGGCAATTAAAAAATAAGAAAACTTTGATCAGACCTGTTAAGTTTGACCTTCATTAAATATTTATTGAATTATCTTAAATAGAGTAGGCCATTCATTTCCTGTTGGGGGCTTAATCACAAGGAACAACAACAACTGTAATTATTGGAATCTAGAGTTTGGTCAGTGGTCGGCAAACTCATTAATCAACAAAGCGGCAAACCGAGCCTCACAAGCTGCATGTGGCTCGCAAGCCTCAGTTTGCCGACCAATGTCCTAACTGATCCAAGAGCATTTTTATCGCAAAACTCCACTGTCACTGCTGGAATACAGCAGGGGAAAAACCAGCACAATAAAAATGTCAGTGCTCCTTTAAAGAAAAGCCCAGCCCAGATGGCTTCACTGGTGAATCCTAGCAAGTACTTAAAGAAGAACACAGAAAATATGAATTAACTTTTAACAAGTAAAGAGATAGTTTTATTTTTAAAAATGAATGGTTTTAAAAGAAAAAAATATATAGTTTGTGTTCTTCATATAATTTGAAATTAACCCCTTATCAGGTGTACTCATACAACTTAACAAAAGGAAATCAAACAATCCAATTTAAAAAATGGGTGAAGGACCTAGATAAATACTTTTCCAAACAGGACATACAGCTGGCCAAGAGACATATGAAAAAAAAAATGCTCAGAGTCACTAATCATCCCAGAAATGCAAATTAAAATGACAATGAGGTAGCCACTGACACCTGCCAGAATGGCTCTCATCGACAAATCAAAAACAAGAACTAGTGAGGAGTGGAGAAAAGGGAGCTCTGGTGCCCTGCGGCGGGGAACGCAGCCTGTGCAGCCACTGTGGAGACCTGCGGTGTTTCCTCAAACAGTTAAAAATAGAACTGCATTTGAATCAGTGATCCCACTTCTAAGATTATACCCCAAGAAGTTCTAAACACCAATCAGAAAGGATGTAGGCACCCTATGTTCTTAGCAGCACTATGTACGATAGCTAAGATCTGGAAACAGCCCAAGTGCCCATCAGTAGATGAGTGGATAAAAAGCTGGGCTACATTTATACCATGGATCTGTACCTTTGAGACAGCATGGAGGGACTTGGAGAGTATTATGCTGAGCAAAATAAGCCAGTCAGAGAAAGACAAGTTTCACATGATCTCACTTATATGTGGAAACTAATAAACAAAATAGATCCAGAGACATAGAATCATGGAACAGACTGATGAATCTCAGAGGGAAAGGGATAAGGTGAGAAGAGATTAACCAAAGAATTTATATGCATATACACATAACCCATGGACACAGACAGTAGTAATGTGAAGGCCTGGGGTAGAGCAGGGGTGAGGTGGAGAGGAAGGGGTCTATGGGAAAAGGGGGGCGGCATCTGGAATACTTTCAATAATAAAGATTTTTTTTTAAAATTAGTTTATGAATCTTAGTACACTAGTTGGGCTGGGTGCTGATTGGGTTTTTAGTCTTGGCTGAGCTCACATATGCACCTGCAGTCACCTACTGGTTGGCTAAGTTAGGCTGGTCTATGACGGCCTCAACTGGGAAAGGTCATCTCTGCTCCACATGGTCTCTCAATCCCCACCAGGCTAGCCTGGGATTGCGCACATGGCAATGAGGCAAGATTACATAAAGGGAACAAGCAAGGTTCTCTGGTATGCGAGCTTGGAAATGGCACATCCATTCTGCCACATGCTGTTGGCCATTGGGGCTGTATAGAATGTTCTCTTTTGTTTTGCTGTGGGTACAGTAACACATGCGGATCTCAGAGCTGGTTGCTGATGTCAACGTACTGGATGCTTGGTGAGAATTCCATGTTAAAATAGAAGTATAAATGATAACTCTGTTACCATTGCTATTTATTAAAAGAACTTATTAGTCAACCCCGGTGTACCGGAGGAATGTGGCTGATCGACATAGAATGAATCATTTTGTCCATGCAATTACTGAGAGACTCTAGTCCAGAGAAGAATTAGGTGAGTTTTAAACGAGGCACAACCTTTCTTGCAATGTGGGCACATTCATAGATAATATCATTTGCCCATCTGCTTTCAATTTCTGAACATCTGGTCAAGCTCTTAGCTACTGCCCAGGAATGCATGCTCCTCTTTTTCTAGACTAAGTAGATCATGAGACATAAAGTTGAATTTATAACCACCGGCAGGATTTTCATTCTGCCCTAGTCTTCAAATAAGGCTGCATAATTGCAGTAGTACCACCCAGCCGATCTAAGCCTATCACAGGAACCATTTGTCAAACAAAACTTGAACGAAAAAACAAACAAACAAACAAAAAAACCTCCTTCACTGCATAAATATTGTAACAGGCAATGCCGTGAGACTGTAAATATGCTTTGAGGAGGGTGACAGCATAGCACAAATCGGTTTTCGGAAGTGTAACTGTCTGCGCATGGAACCTTTATGGAGGAGTGGGGTAGGGTGCAGTGCCAGGACTTGCGGATTCCTCGTCCTATTAATACTTCTAATATTTGGTAAAGGGATGCAGTGGGTACCCAGCTCACTCTGAGCACAGGCCACAGCAATGGCTCTGCTCCTGAGCGAACTGTTTCCTCAAATGATCTAAAAAAAGCACAGTTAATTTTCCCTCTTTTGTCATTTTTTAAAATATATTTCATTGATTCTTTACAGAGAGGAAGACAGAGGGATAGAGAGTTAGAAACATGGATGAAAGAGAATCATCGATCAGCTGCCTCTTGCACACTCCACTACTGGGGAGGTGCCCGCAACCAAGGTACATGCCCTTGATTGGAATCGAACCTGGGACTCTTCAGTCCGCAGGCCAACGCTCTATCCACTGAGCCAAACCGGTTTTGGCAATCTGTTGTCATTGTTGAAGCTTAACTTGAAATTCAGCTGTGAGGAAGAGCAAGTGGCCCCCCTGGGGAAGTTCCTGTGAGGAGACGTAGCCAACAACTTGCTTTGTAGGGGAGTGAACCATCTCGAAAGGGCGTTCAGACCCAGCCACGGTGCTGCTCCAGTAAGAGCTGTGTGAACAGAGCGGTCCAGGCTGCTCCCGCCGGCGCTGACCATGGTGGTGGCAGTGGGAAGGCTGCTCTGGGCCACAGCTGGCGGGCATGTGAGTGCCATTCCTTGGGGCATCTCCGCCTCTGCAGCCCTCAGGCCTGCTGCTTCATGAAGAGCATGCCTGACAGATGTACTGTGGTCTGCTTCCCAGCAAGCAACATTAGCCTTTAGCACCAGTTCCTCGTCCAGGTCCCCATGCCCCTGCCACCACCCCATGCAGCCTGTGTTAAGAGTGCAGCCCTTGTTGAAGGAGCGTTCAAAGAGCTAAGCCTTGGTGACTGTACGGGGAAGCATTTGATGCTCTTCTTCCATCCTCTGCATTGCACCTTCCTGTGTCCTCCAGAAATCCCTGCTTTCCGTGACAAACCGGTGAGCTTCCTGCTGTGCACGGGGAAGCTGTCACAGTTTCCATGGATTCCCACTGCAGCCATCTCGCCTGGAGCGGCGCACAGAGGAAGAAGGGGATTTGGGCCACATGGACATCGCACTGCTGGCAGTTTGACTCAGCAGATTTCCCGAGACCACGGTGTGCTGCGAGAAGGTCCTGGTGTTACACTGACAGGTCTCTTCATCCTGGACCCCAGGGGAGTCAGCAAGCAGGTGAGTGGCAATGACCTCCGGGGGGGGCGGAGCGCGGGAGAGACCCTCCACCTGGTGAAAGCATCCCGGTTGGTGGACGTCCACGGGGACGTCTGCCCGGCAAACTGGACCCTACGATCAAGCCACACCCGACTACTTTCAAAAATACATTGAGAAGGCAAAGTAGATCATCTCACATGCACCTGCAGCTCCTAACCGCGGTTGGAGCTGATTTTGAGCATTTCAAGGCAATGACGTATAGAAGGCAAAAATTAATTATGTTTGCATTCCTAAATATTGCTCTACATGTTTTGGGAGTTTTTGTTTTATAACATTGGCTAAGGCTTTTAAAACATGGTTATTACAATATGAGTCCTTTACCGGTAACTTCTTGATGGCTAGCTTGTCTAGAGACTGCCGAGTTCACCTGTTTCTTTGGTCATGTCTTCAACGGGAAACCCCCTCCTTAGCCTTACCTGAACCTCTGTGTACACCAGGGTAGGACAGGTTCCAGAAGCCTCTGATAAGAGTCCTGACATTTTCTTTTATGGATTTCTTTGTACTAAACTGAGTTTTTAAGGTAACAAAGATCATAGCCTTAAGGTTTTAGCATCAGCAGTCTACTTTAACTCTTGGAGAGGAGACATATTTGATCAAAATAATGTGAATCATGGATTTGAGAAACTGGAGTGGCAAAGTGTCTTAACTGATCATGTATTCTCCTCATTTGTAGTTTCAATAGTTATTTTGCTTATTTTATTCATTAGCTGACTTAGTGCCTGCATACATTTACAGACATTGATTGAAGGTAATGATAGAGACTATTTATTTAATCCAGGGATTTCCCTTTGAAATAATTATAATTGTATTTTCTAAAGCGCTCATTGTAAAATGTATAATGCAAAAATAAACATTAAAAAAAAGACTTGTCCATATATCCCTGCCCAAATTTCAGATTCATGGGCATATATATATATATATATATATATATATATATATATATATATATATTAGAGGCCCGGTGCAGTAAGATTCCTTCAAGAACAGTGCTTCCAGAGGGCTTCCCTCCCGCCACCGCCACCTCTCTTGCACCCCACCACCCCCGCGTTTTTCCTGGTACCTCTGCCTCCCACCCCCCACCCCATGCTTTCCCTACCACAGCTGCTTCCCTGCCCTGCACTTTTCTGCCAGCCACCACCTCCCGCAGCTGCTTTGCTTTCTGCTTTCCCTCCCTCTTCCTTCTATGCTGTCTTCAGTCTTCACTCCTCCCTCCCTCAGCTCATGCAAATTAACCACCATTTTTGTTGGGTTAATTTGCATATTCGCTCTGATTGGCTGTGGGTGTAGCAAAGGTACAATCAATTTGCATTTTTCTCTTTTATTAGTATATATATATATATATATATATATATATATATATATAGAGAGAGAGAGAGAGAGAGAGAGAGAGAGAGAGGCCAGATTATTAGGATCTCTGAATGCATAATAATCTGGCCACTCAGTGTATATCCTATATAATAACAGGCTAATATGCAAATTGTCCCTCCACAGGAGTTCGATCAGCAGGCTCCCCTGGCCAGGCTGGCCGAACCCCACTCATGCACAAATTCATGCACCAAGCATCTAATATATATATCTTACCTAATAATAGACAAACATGTAAATTGACGGAAGAGGAACCTGCAGCGAAGAGGATGGCAGACTCTGGCAGAACAAAGGCCTGGGTCCCGGGTGCCAGAGGAAAACTGGCTCTGGAAGCCAAGGGAAGGAAGGCCTATTGCACGAATCTCTTCATGCAACGGGCCTCTAGTATACATACATATATATATATATATATATATATATATATATATATATATAGTTTAAATGTCCTCTGGAGAAGTTCAAAAGGGTGTGTAATATTTCTTCCTTTTTCAAACATAATTTAGATCTAAGCAAAACTTTTTGTGTCCTATCAACCTCAAAGTTAGTTTGGGATGAAAGTTCAAATTTGCTTTAATATACTATAAAAGTAATCTTGTAATCAGAGGGCTAAAACTAATTTTGTGATTTATTAATTATGTCCGACACTGTTTTCAATAGATTTTTAACCAAACATATATATTTAAATATTTTTACTGATCTATATGATTCTTAGTTCTGAAACTCCTACATGTCATATACATGATACACAATATCAGCCTCATAAGTGAAAAAAACACTCTGATAAAGTAAACCAAAATAACAAGATTAAAACTAGATAAAGTCATGTGCAAGCCAGGATTTTTCAAATATTTCTTGTCATGGTGAAGCTCCCAGCTCCTTCTTTGTCCTGGACACCCATGGGTATCTATAGCTCCTCTCTTGGGCATAAAAATATCTATAGTACATTATAGCACATTTAGATACCAATGATGTATAGTGAAGCATGGATCCAGCTGGCATGCTCACAATGATCGAATTGTATTGCTCTTACTGTAATAAAATACATTGCTCCATTATTAACTAGCAATAAATAATGCATTTGCTTTCTAGACATGAATGAGAGTCCTTACAATTCATATTCCAGGAAGGCTTGAAAGAGTGGCTTCTGATCCATATGGAATAACACACTGGTTCATATTTTTCAGGATAAATCATAATTTACCTAGAATATAATCTTTATATATTTGGATGCTTCAAACTAGACCAAGGAGAAAATCTGGACTGTAAGTCTCAATTAGAAATATGGGATGGTAGTATGCTGAAAATGGTAGTCCTTGACCTACACCTAGCACTAGAAGCCAGTATGATTAATTTCTGAGTTGAACTAAGGACCTCTTATTGGGCAAGGCCTGCATTAATTTTAGGTATAGTGCCAAGTACCCTATAGACTACAAAAAAAGGAAGGAAGGAAGGAAGGAAGGAAGGAAGGAAGGAAGGAAGGAAGGAAGGAGGGAGGGAGGGAGGGAGGAGGGAAGGAGGGAAGGATGGAAGGAGGGAAGGAGGGAGGGAGGGAGAGAAGGAAGGAAGGAAGGAAGGAAGGAAGGAAGGGAGGGAGGGAGGAGGGGGGAGGGGGAGGGAGGGAGGGGGAGGGAGAGAGGGGGGAGGGAGGGAGGGAGGGAAGAAGGGAGGGAGGGAAGGAAGGAAGGAGGGAGGGAGGGAGGGAAGGAAGGAAGGAAGGAGGGAGGGAGGGAGGGAGGAAGGGAAGGAAGGAAGGAAGGAAGGAAGGAAGGAAGGAGGGAGGGAGGGAGGGAGGGAGGGAGGGAGGGAGGGAGGGAGGGAAGGAGGGAGGGAGGGAGGGAGGGAGGGAGGGAGGGAGGAAGACATACAATGAATACACCATAAGGAAACTCCGCAGACCAGAGCAGGAGCTCTATGATCACCAGCTGGATTGGAACCCTGACCAAACAGCTGCTAACTATATGAGCTTAGGTTTAAAAGTTGTTTCGCGGCCCTAACAGGTTTGGCTCAGTGGATGGAGCGTCGGCCTTCAGACTGGAGGGTCCCAGGTTATATACTGGTCAAGGGCATGTACCTTGGTTGCGGGCACATCCCTAGTAGGAGGTGTGCAGGAGGCAGCTGATTGATATTTCTCTCTTATTGATGTTTCTAACTCTCTCTCCCTCTACCTTCCTCTCTGTAAAAAATCAATTATATATATATATATATATATATATATATATATATATATATATATATAATATTTTAAAGTTGTTTTACCAAATTTCTAAAAAGAAGTGAAGAAATAAATTGCCTTCCAAGAAGGGCTGCCTCGGGATGCAGTGCTCAGTCAGGTCAGGGCTCCGTGCCTGCTCCCCAGACACTCTCACACGTGGCTGGGGAGGCTGGTGGCCCAGGCGGCCATGGAGAAAGTGCACCTGACCCCAGGCCTCACAGAGAAGCTGTGGAGGTCCCCAAGGAGGCAGGCCACAGCCAGGCAGGATCTGGGTGGCTCCAGCACTGGCTTTGAGCAGGCTCTGGCCTCCTGGTCCCTGGGAAAGGTGCCAAAGCACCTGCAGAGCCAGAGCCAGACAAGGCAAGGTCGGGAGAATGGGGCCCCCTCCATGGTCTCACAGAGGCAACATGAAGACCAGCTGGAGGTCTTATTTTTCATAAAGTGGCCCAAAAAACCCTAGTTATATTTGCACTCATCAAAAGATAACATCCCAGCCGAAACCAGTTTGACTCAGTGGATAGAGCGTTGGCCTGCGGACTGAAAGGTCCCAGGTTCGATTCCGGTCAAGGGCATGTACCTTGGTTGCGGGCACATCCCCAGTAGGGGGTGTGCAGGACGCAGCTGATCAATGATTCTCTCTCATCGATGTTTCTGACTCTCTATCCCTCTCTCTTCCTCTCTGTAAAAAATCAATTATATATATATATATATATATATATATATATATATATATATATATATATATATTTTAAGATAATGTCCCCATCTAAGGAATTCTACTACTGGAAGTAGTAGCCACACTCCAAACTCTTCTGATCAGCTTACCTCTACATGCTATCCTGATAGCACACTTTGAGAGTGACATTGATAAAATAGGGGGAGAATGGGAATAGGAAAAAGTGTGTGACATCACCTTTTTAAAAGTAGTAGCTGAAGAGCTGAGAGGTCTAGGCTGGATAAGAGTCTTTTTGTCCACCCCATGCCCACTTATCCACAGGGATACATAGCTCCAACCTTAGAGGTGGCCTTAGGAAGCACCGCTTCTACATCTCATGTTGGCCATGTGACCAGGGACCCTCCCTGATGCAGCCTGGCGATGCAGGAGGACGAGCGTGCACCACGCCAGGGCTTAGGTACACTGCTGGCTCCGCCTTAAATACGGCCCAGAACACGGGCGGTGTGGTGATGGGAGAGGACAGCCTCATTCCCATGCTGGGAGGTACCCGTGCTCACACCTGCCACCAGTGCACCTGGGCCTTACATGGACATAGGAAACCCCCTACACTGGGAACAGCCACCACCGTGGAGAAGAAAGGTGTGTCCCAGGACATGTCTGTTTCCACCCTTTATCAGTCCTCAGGGGCTCTCCTGCCTACACCACATCCAGCACTGATGCAAGTCCTGGCACCATCCCCTGTGTTTACACATTCTTGTCATTGTGCTTTATTTCCCAGCACCTGGAACCCACCTGTGCAGCATACCGATGATGCTGGGGGGGGGGGGGGGAGTAATAACATCCCTCCCGTGGTGGGAAGACCTTCCCTCAGCACAGCTGAGGCCCACTTGGCCATTACCCAGGTGCTACACTCCCAGGGGACAAGGTCTCACCCAATGAGAGGCCACTGTGTCACCAGGTGCCGTTAGATCGCTTGCAGCCCAACGATGCAGACCACAGGTTGAGTGATGGGGAGAAAAGCAAAACCTGCAATGACTGGCTATGCCCAAAGATCCTCATCCATACAGAGTACCTGGGCTCCCCCAACCAAAACAGGAGTGCTGTGGGGGTAGCACCAAGTGTTTTTAGAGAGAAACATCTACTCTCAGTCAAAAAGCACTTGCCTCCAAACCTCAAGTTAGGGTACCTCTCTCCGTTTGGAGGAGCCAGGACTGTGTTTGGAGGCTCCCACTCAGAGCAGCTGCGCCTGTGCTCTGGGCGTGGTGACGTTAGCTTTGCATCCGGGGCGCCTGCCCAGGGATTCATGAGAGCCACCAAGAAATTTTATCACAAATCTCTGTAATTTAGGAGCGGATCTTCCTATGAAAACTGTGTATATTCATACCAGGACTTTGCTGCACTGAAAAGGAGCTTAGTCCCATTAAGTGAAGCTTGACCTGCTCGTGTTCTGACATCAGCCAGAGGGCCACACCTCAGGGGATTGTGTGTGTGTGTGTGTGTGTGTGTGTGTGTGTGTGTGTGTGAGAGAGAGAGAGAGAGAGAGAGAGAGAGAGAGAGAGAGAGAGAGATATGGTTGTTTGAGGATGAGGGGCAAATGAACCCATTTGAAAAGTACACTGGACTTGAGACTAGTGGGGAGAATCGAAGATTGCTGCATATATCAACTATGCATTCCTGGCTAGATGGTTAACTTGGCCAACCCAAGCTCTGAACCACTTTCTCTAGTGAGGAAACTGTCAGGATGCCCCACCCATTTGCCTCAATGGGCCCAGATTATGTCTATATAGGATATAAATAAAATCTTGTTCTTGCTACTGTGCTTCCTTTCCTGTGTCTTTAACTCAGTTGTAGAAGAAGAACTGACACATGAATGGTAATGTGTGGAGAGAGACATCCCAGTGAGAGGGATTTGTAAGTAGCCACATTTTATGACTTCAGGAGCTGACTCCTGCAATATTGTTTCAAATGTAAGGGATAAAAATCCAGGAAAAAGTAGGGTCCAGAGGAGGGAGCAAAGGAGTGACCAGCCCTTGCCTCTTCCTCTGATGCTTCTTTTTTCTCCCTCATCACTCTGGCTTCAGAGGAGGTTAGATAATCTCTGATGTGTCATAGGAAACCACACTTTATGGTTTTAGTTTTTTAAAGTGTTTAAATGTGGGGTGTGTGTGTGTGTGTGTGTGTGTGTGTGTATGTGTGTATGAACCACATTTATGGTTTTATTTTTTTACTGTTTAAATGTGGGGTGTGTGTGTGTGTGTGTGTGTGTGTTCTTATTTAATTTAGACTTTTGCCATTCATCCTCACACATTTCCACTTTACCCAGAGGAGACCAATTTGGCATCTAGGTTCTTGAGAGGGAGAGAGAAAAACAGATGTTAGAAAGAAATATAGTTTGGTTTCTGCCTGTATGCACTCTGACCAAGGATTGAACCCACAACCTCTGTTTATACCCTGACCAGGAATTGAGTCCATGATCTTTCAGAGTATGGGATGATGCTTCAACCAACTAGCCACACCAGCCAAGGCAGAAATCATTATTTTTGCAGCTTTTTATCTTACCTATTTTTCCCAGAAAGAAAACTTATTTTAATATCAATCTGATCTTTGTGTCTATATTTCAAATCTTCAAGACCTTGTAGTAATAGAGGTGCAATTTTAACCCCCAAAGAACCCAAACACACATTCTCATTGGGATGAATTTGGGGTATTTAGAAGAAGGAATGATGCTCATTGTACTCAAAAAGGCCTACAGTAGCATTTTGGTAACTGTCTCTCAATGTTAAGGTACTTAGATTTTACTGAAGAAATAATGAAAATGCATATTTCCCAACTCTAGCCACAGAAATCCAGATAAAATAGATCTGGAATAGAATCTAGTATGTATACCTTTAACAATAACAACAAATATCCATGAACCTTTCTTAAGAGTCACTATTTTCAATTTAGGAGCAAAATAACATATCTCCCAATCAAGCTTTTGTTCAATATTACCTGTCTTGGAATCTAAAACTTTAGTCTCCAATAGCTACCTAAAAATAACCCACAATGCAGTCATTATTAATTGGAACAATGTTGGACACCTGGTTATTTTATGAAACCTAGTTTCATGAGAAATTATCTATGGCCAAAAGCTAGCCTAAAAGGGAAAAGGGAAAACAACACAGAAACAGTCACCTTTACCACCTGCACCCTTAATAACCGGAGAAAGAATACCAAGCGCTCTGAGATTCTTGTCATCCTACCAACCAGATAAATCACTCCTCCTGGGAAGGAGTAATTACAAGGCTGAAGGGAGAGGTAGAAATAGCATTCCCATTAATTCCCAAAGGGAAGAAGTTGGCAATATAATAATCCAAAAAATTTGAGAAGAAAATTATCCACAGCCCAATCCTCTAAGGTGTCTCCCTGGATGACACACTTTTAGAATACCCATGGGGAAAAATATACTTAATTCCAGAAATAGTTCCATTTTTCCTACACAGCCTCAAACTCTATTTGTCTAAAATGTACTCACCTCTCCTTCAAAACACATCCTCCTCCTGTTTCTTAATCTTAGAGAATGGTGCAATCTACCAAAGATGTAGTGTTCTTTTTTTTCTCGGTTCCTTCTTTTTTCTTCATGTTTCATATACATTTTGTAAATGCTACCTCTTTAATACAGTATCTCTCTATTCCCACTACAATTCCCTTGGTTATCTTGATTACTCCAATAGCATTCCAGTGCATGCCATTGTTTCCGATGCTGTACTACACCAGGTCACGTTTTGGCCAAATTATCATAATATTTAAGCAATAGATTGAAATCGCGTACTTAAGAATTTATCTCGCGGGTTGCACTGTAAGCACTGAGAAGGTAGGTGCTTTTGCCATGGACACTATTATTAGCATAATTACTTTTCCTTCTTATGTTAGACATTTGTAAACTCATCCTCATTTTTATTTCAATTCTGAAAATGATATAGGAGCTCATGGAGTATTTTAAGTAATGATATCTCCAGGTGTGTACCATATTTTGCCTACTTTTACATCTTAGCTAATTTACTCAATTATTCCTCTTGTAACTACTTTAAATCCACATCACTTTATTCATTAGGCAGGATATAAATAGATTAAATAACAGAAACATTAATTCAACAGAGAGACCTGGACTTCAGGACAACCTGCAATATCTTTGGCAATAATCAGTTTCCTACAAGTATCACGGGGAATTATTAATCCTGTTTAGTGTCTGTCTTTGAGGTTCTATGTCGTTTTATGTCCGTAGTTTCAGTGACAACATGCTTCAATCCAATTCCACTCTTAATTCTAAGGTATTTAACGCATTTACCCATAGAATGCTACTTTATTTCAAGTTTTCTGGGTTTGACCTTTTAAACATCTATACTTATAAAGAGGTAATATGCTAATTGTCCATTAAGGTGTCCCAGTAACGGCCAATTTGCATATTGACAGACCAGCAGGAGGCTGCCAGCACAGCAGGGGATGGGCGGCTGCAGCCAAGTTCCTGGGGTCTGAGGAGAGTGCATGACAGAAGCCAGACTGAAAAGAAGGAAGAGGAAGCAGCCACAGGGGGTCAGACCCTTCCCCCCTCCGCGCACCCCCCCCCCCGCCCCCTCCCGTAGCAGTGCTGTCTCCCGCAGTGGAAATGCACTGAACCTCGCTGGGGGTGTGGCTGAACCCGCCCTCCTAGCCTGCCTGGCTCTGCCCTGGCCCGGCCCCCACCCCTCTCCAGGAGACTGGAGCTCTGCCCCAGCAGGTACAGCTGAGAAACAGCCACATACAACCTAAAGAATGGCGCCAAGCGGGAGGGTTTGACAGTTACTTCCCCTTCGGCCTCACCGCCCCTCACTCGCACCTCCAGGGACGACCACCTACAGGGCTGATGGCCAGCGCCCGCCCCTCTGAGGCCTGCGGAACCCTCTGCAAAGCTTCCATAGCTACAGTCCCGGGAAACAGTCATGCCTCCTCCCCTACCAGCACCTGCCACCTGGGAGGGTATCCATGGGCTTAAAAATAACAGTCCCTTCCCATTTAGCCATCACTAACTTGATGAAACATTTCTAGGTTTATTAGTTCAGAACCTCCTCATGACGACCCAGTGAGGGAGGCGGAGAAGAGATTACAGTTCCCATGGTGTATGCGTATGTATTCAGAAATGAAGCTCAGAGAGGAAGAGGGTCAAGCCCAGTGGTTCCCAAGGTGCAGCACACGCCCCACAGGGGGGCAATTTGTTTTAAAATGGGGCCAATTTGAGAATGAGTTAACAGTGATTTTTTTTTTTTTGCATTTCTTATGGTTCTAGGGGGCCTCATCTACAATGTATCCTACATAATAAAAGGTTACCCTGCAAATGACCAACTGGTGGAATGACCACCAGGGGGCAGACACTCAATGAAGGAGCTGACCCCTGGGGTCAGTGTGCTCCCACTTGGGGAGCGCTGCTCAGCCAGAAGCTGGACTCATGGCTGGCGAGCACAGCGGCAGTGGTGGGAACCTCTCCCGCCTCCGTGGCAATGCCCACTAAGCCATCAGTGGGACATCCCCCCAGGGCTCCCGGCCTGGGAGAGGGCACAGACAAGGCTGAGGGACCCCCTCCTCAAGTGCACAAATTTTGTGCACTGGGCCTCTAGTTATTAATAAACATAAAAATTATTTTTGACCTCATTATCTTTAAGAGGCATTATCTTTAAGAGGCACTGATGAGTCATAATTTTTATAAAAAAAGAATTTTTAAAAATTGCTTCAGATAAGCTTATAGGAATGTGACAATAAACTGAATAATAGATTTTTAATTCACATTAGTTTAGCAATATTTATGGGGCACTGCAAGGGGCAAAAGAGCAGATAATTGGCTGAAAGGGTATACTTATCTTTCTTGTGTTTCTACTTCAGCCATAGTATTCTAGTCTGTAAAGCTTTGTGGTGGAGAGTTTTTGGTTTTTTTTTTTTTTAAAGGACTGTATGATTTCAGATCTATGTAATTGTTGATATAAGGAACATCCAAGCCTGTAGAGATTTTTTCTTAAGAGGTTATCTGAGCCAAACAGATAAAACATGCCAAGAAGCAAGATCTCAAATGCTCCATAAAAAATAACAGTTTTACAGCTTCTTTTATGCATTTGAAATTAAGGAGAGCTTGTAAGGAAGCTTACACGGAGGTGGAAAGAAGCAAGTTGGGGGTGGGATTACAGACTAGTTAATAAGATTATGTGATCTTTTGAGGGTTGATGTCCCTTTTGAGGGATATTATTTCTGGTGTTTCAAAGGTGTGTTCACTTAGGTCTGGGCATGACTATTCACCATGACCTGCCCAGTTAGGAATTTACAATCAGGTCACCCTGTGAGGGCACTCCCCATAGAACCCCCTTTTCATCAATGTAAGTGTTAGAAGCTTTTCATTTAATCCAGGGGGATTGCTCCCAGTTCACTTTTCTTTAGCAATCTTATCCACATACACCCAATTCTCTAACTATAGTCTTTTTTTTCTTCAAATTTTTTTTATTAAGGTATTATATGTGTACATATCTTACCATTGCCCCCCCTATATTCTTTATTTTCTTCTTCTACCCAAAGCCCTCATGCAAGGTATGCAGATGCTTTATGTAATTATGAATATGCCTGTTTTTTGTTTTGTTTTGTTAATCCTCACCCCTGGCTATTTTTTCCATTGATTTTTTTTTTTTTTAAGACAGAGTGGAAAGGAGGGTGAGAAACAGATAAATATCAATGTGAGAGAAATACATCGATTGGTTGCCTCTAACACGTGCCCTGAACCTGGGCTGGGGATCAAGCTTGCAACCAAAGTATGTGCCTTTGACTGGAATCGAACACAGGACACTTCAGTCCACGGGCTCATGCTCCAACCATTGAGCAAACGCTGCCAGGGCTAAGGTTCATTTTTTTCCTCTGGAGTTTAGTATAATTAATCACTCCATTTGCAAATGTATTACTCATATATCTACAGAAGGGCCAGAACCTTGATACATAACTCTTTCTTAAATACATTTATTGCTATTTTATTATTCATATTTTTGGTCATTTAATGTTTTTTCTTCTTCCCAAAAAAGACTATTTAACATTTCTTGTAATAATGGTGTGGTGGCAATAAACTCCTTCAGCTGTTTCTTGTCTTGGAAGCTCTTTATCTGTCCTTTGATTCTAAATCAGTGGTTCTCAACCTTTCTAATGCCATGACCCTTTAATACAGTTCCTCATGTTGTGGTGACCCTCAACCATAAAATTATTTTTGTTGTTACTTCATAATTGTAATTTTGCTACTATTAATGAATTGTAATGTAAGTATCTGTGTTTTCCAATGGTCTTAAGTCTACAGCAGCGGTTCTCCTAAGAACTGCTAGCAGGGTCCCCTAAGACCATCAGTTGTACTTCCTTGCTTTTCATCAATTGGAATATTTTGTACCAATCTCTTCTGATCTGCAATTTTCTGTTGAGAAATCAGCTGACAGTCTTAAGGGAACTCTCTTGTAGGTAACTAGCTGCATTTTTATTGCTTCTTTTTAAAGATTCTGTCTTTGTCTTTAACCTTTGATATTTTCATTATGATGTGTCTTGGTGTGGGACTCTGGGTTCCTGTGTTTTGGACTCTGCATCTCTTAGACTTGTTTGTCTATTTCCTTCACCAGGTTAAGGAAGTTTTCAGCCATTATTTTTGCAAATAGATTTTAATTCTTTGGACTCTATCTTCTCTTTCTGGCACCCTCATGATGTGAATGTTGGTGTGCTTGAAGTTGTCCCAGAAGCTCTAACTATTCTCACTTTTTTTAAAATTCTTTTCTTTTTGATGCTCTGATTGTTTTCTTTTTCCTTATCTTCCAAATTGCTGGTCTGATTCTCTGCTTCAACTACAATACTAGCATGTGTTCCTTATTTCAGTTATCCTTCATGTATCCTTCATTTCTGACTGGTTCTTTTTTATGTTTTCTACCTTCATTTTTATGTTTCCTAGATCTTTGTTGAAATTTTCAGTGAAATCAATGAACATCCTTATAGCCAATGTTCTGAACTCTCCCTCTGGTAGATTGCTTGTCTCCATTTTGTTGGGTTCTTTTTCTAGATTTTTGTTCTATTCTTTCATTTTCAGCAGGATTCTTTGCCTCCTCATTTTGGTTGCTTCCATGAGTTTGTTATAGGTGGAGCTGCTATGTCTCTTAGTCTTGGTAGAATGATCTTATGCAGTGTCTTACAAGGCCCAGTGGTGCAGCCTCCCCACTCCCCGAGCTGGGAAATCTCAGCTGGGGGGCCTGGTATCACTCCTCAGTGCAGACCTTGCAGCTACGCTAGCCCTCTTGACTTTTATCTGCAACACAAGGCTGTGGGACCACCTGGTTCCACATCCCAGCCCCTTTTACCATTGTTGATGTGGCTTCTTCTCTGTAGTCTTAATTGCAGGACTTCTCCTCAGCTAGATTTCAGGCAGTTTCTGTGATAGTTGTCTCGTATCTTAGCTGTAATTCTGATGTGGTTGTGGGAGGTTCCAAGTGCCACATTTAGCCACACTGCCATCTTGACCAGAACTCTAATATAACCCCTTTAAAAAGTTCTGGAACATTCTTATGTCATTAGTTATTGATATGCTGAATAGTACTGCATCAGAATAAAACCAAGTTATAGGGTGGGGATATTAAGTATACACAAAATTTTGAAAAAGATAGCATGAATTAAAATTTAGGAGTTAACTCTTAATCAGTCTGTGCTGTGGATCAATCTGAAACTGAAAGGAGTATAATTGCATTCTGAGTACTTCTGATTCTCTTAATCAGGAAAACCTTAAGAAACAAATATCTCAGGATAAATTATACTAGGGATGACTTGTTACTAAGCATCTGGCAAAATAACTAAAGAGGATTACTCTCATTAGCAAGATTTTTTAAATCTACATTTCAAAACCATTAACTGAACTCAATCTTCATCGGCATGCTCACTACTACTCTATTCTCTATTTAAGAAGATAAAATACAAGAACCAATGTTTCCTGGATGAACCAGGACATTTCCAGAATGATAAAACGTATTCCAGCCCACTGAGTATAAAATTAGATTGCTGAATGACTGTGGCTGGCTCGAATTCTGAGGTCATGATGATTCATAACTAAAGCCAGGCTTTAGTTGTGAATCTTCAATTAGGTGAGATAAAAAACCTTTTTGTAGTACCATGTACTATGATTTAAGTTTTATCTCCTCATTCTTATCCAGGAACTTTTATTACATACCATGAAGACAACTTGCTAGCTATGCTGCTAACTTTAAATGAGCTCGTACTCACCCTATGAGACCAGGGAAGCGTCTTCTCAGTGCTGTTCACAGTCACGGCCATGCTACTGACTCACACCTTCTTTTACATTCTTTGCTAGTCCTGTACTTCGCAGGCAGTAAACCATACAAAGCCCACTATGTCATTTGTGCATATGTGCATAATTAACCACAATTTTATTTCAACTCCCCTATCTCCCCCCTTGGCAAAATACATTAAAGTACACTTTCCTCATTTTAGGCCCTCTTATAGGGCAAAAGTCTCTAAATATTTTAGTCAAGGCTACCACCATTATATCCTAAACATATTTAGGAATAAGAAAGTATTACTATCTCATATATATATATATATATATATATATATATATATATATATATATATATATATAAATTTTTATACGTTTATTTATTTCAGAGAGGAAGGGAGAGGGAGAGCGAGATAGAAACATCAATGTTGAGAGAGAATCATTGATTGGCTGCCTCCTGCATGCACCCTACTGGGGATTGAGCCCTCAGCCCTGGCATGTGCCCTTAGCCAGAATTGATCCTGGGACCCTTCAGTCTGCAGGTCAATGCCCTATCCACTGAGCCAAGCCGGCTAAGGCTCTGCTAAGATTTTTTCATAGATTGCCACCCAGTGACATCACCTGTTCCTCAGGCTTCTGAAACTTGTAATATTAATATTTTACTAGTACAAAACTTTGATTTAAAATTTTCCCTTTTCCATGTCAAGTTCTTAGGATAGAGAATATGCTCTGCAGGATTGAGAACTTCAGAGCCCAAAGCAGAAAAAGCAAGCACCTTCTGGATTTATGTCTTTATTTAGATTTACCTGGAAAAAATGAAAACCTAGGCTTTTCACCTGCATAGCTTTCTTGTTTCCTCTCACCTTCCTCTTTCCTTTTTCCTGTCATCCAAAATATTCTATCCCTTTAATGTGATGGAAAATATAGATGTCAATATGTAAATACACAGACCCATACACATATTGTTTATAACAATAAACGACATTTACATGAAAATTATAAGCCTCAGATTTGAATAATAAGCTTATTTCATTAAACAGTCCAGGGTTAAATGCTGAGTTTTGCATTATAAAAAATGGGTCAAGTGTACTCAGCAAAATTTTATACTGATAGAATATTAAGTGTGATCCCTAACTTTATTTTACATATCAACCTTCAATTATATTTTCTTAAATTTTAACCATTTTTTGCTATGAGATTTTTTTACCCCATAGAAAATTTATCTATATAGAAATGACAGCTGCAAGCCCCTAACAAAGAATACTCCACCCCTAGGAAATAACTTAGCAGCAAACACCTTTCTCCCTCGGCACTATCAGGGTAGGGTGAGGTGAAAAGTTGGGTTTCCTAGCTCTGGGTAGCCTTTCTACTATAGACTTACCAATAAGTCAGATAAAAGGAACTGTTGCCAGGAATGGAGTCGAGTGGAGCTGAGGGGCCTGGTCACTTCTAGAGAGCTATTATGAAGGTTAGACAGGAGTGATATGGGGACGCTTTTCTGGGTCCTAAGGACCACTATGCCAAAAGCTGGCATCACGGTGGGCACCCAATCAGAGAATTGGAAGTTAGTCCTGTGTTCATGGGTGGCTGCATACAGGTTGTGCATTTTCCTTGTGACTGGCGCCCCATCTGTAGTCCAGCCCAAGGACTACATGTACATCTTTTCCTATGATTATGGGTTATTAAATATTTTTCTAAAAGGTTATCTGTGGTTCAACTACATGACAAAGGGAACAGCTGTTCCCAGGGAGGCAAGGCAGATGGACTTTGCTTCAATCAGATATCCTTGACTTTTTTTTCCCCCTTAATAACAGGCTAGTTACAGGTAGGGTGGCTCAAGAGTAACATGTTTCACTAAAAACAGTTTGGCTCAGTGGATAGAGCGTTGGTCTGCGGACTGAAAGGTCCCAGGTTTGATTCCGGTTAAGGGCATGTACATTGGTTGCGGGGCACATGCCCAGTAGGGAGTGTGCAGGAGGCAGCTGGTCAATGTTTCTCTCTCATTGACGTTTCTAGCTCTCTATCCCTCTCTCTTCCTCTCTGTAAAAAAAAATCAATAAAATATATATTTTAAAAAAAAAGAGTAACATGTTTCTAATCTTGTTATTACCCAGAAAGAATTCCCTTTGCTGACCTTGCAAACACAGACAAGTTCAGGTCCCCTTGCTGACCTCCCAGTTACCAAGGGCTCGCCAGGCAGAGGTCATTCTTGCAGCTGTGACGCTGTCTGTTATTTGCCTTCTCGTAAGGGCCTCACTGTCTCTCACACACATTTCCAGGGCTCCTCTCAGACCTCGGCTGGACCCCATCTAAAGGGTCTAAGCAGCCCAAGGTGTTGAGCAGATACACTGCCCAGCAAGGTGTCCAATGGACCACGCTGTAGTCATTGGATTTAGGGGCTGAGCTGAGGAGAATCTATGTTAGCTGTCTACATGCACAGGTACTCACTGATGATAGCCATAAACACAACGCAGATGGCTTGGACCAGCCACCAGGTCAGTACTGGAGGACAGGGAGCTACAGAACCAGCAGCCCAGGAGCAGAAGAATTGGACAGTGACAGCGACAGCCAGACACTGCTTTCCTCACCAGATGAAGTACAGCGACCTGAGGGCACAGGTGAGGGAGTTGAGGAAGAAGGACACCACGGAGAGCTGGCTTACAGAGGAAAGCCCAGGATCTCAGAGGGGACATCTGGTCTAGTAAGGGTCCGCTGCACACCAGCTGGCCCACCAGTGCCAGCCCAGAGAGACATAACAGACCTTCTGCAGGAGGACAATCTGTGACAGGATCGGCAGCAGGTGCCACACTAACTGTGGAGCTGGCCCACCCAGACCTGAGTCAGCGACACTGGCCCAAGGGCTCCAGGGTGCCCGTCACCAGTGACTGACTTGAGGACCAAAGCCTCATTGGTGGCCCCGGAAACAGTCCTGACACACAGGACCATAGAGGAGAGGCCCTACTGGCCTAGAGAGGCCAAGCTCCAGTGACTTTGGCTGCCATAGTGGCTGCTAAGAAGGAAACCATATGGAATTTTAATGTGTCTTTGGGTATTCCCTTCCTACCAATGAAATGAATGGACTGCTCCTGTCATTTTAAGGAAACTGGTTAATACTTCCATGTGTCATCTTTTGAAGATCTTTCTATAATTTTAATAAATACCTCGATTCCAGTCAAATGCGACCCAATATGCTTTTTTAGGATTGAGAAAGATGGATGATAACCAAAAGTTTGATTATGGTATTGTGTGGGACAACATTCTTGGAAGAATATGGACAATAGATTATTCAAGGTCATTAATACTGCTTTAAAATGAGTTAAGCTGTATGTTAGGCATTAAAATAGGTGAAAAATAGAGAATTTTGAGTTGATAGCTCTATCCAAAAATAGTTTTTAGAAAATGTTCTAAAGAATCACCCGGGCAGTGTTTTACTAATTTCAGAATCACAACATTTTCAAAATAGAGTTTTTAGGGACCTATTTTCATAAGGAGCTTCTTGATGTTACTTACACAGCCATTCTGATTTTTTTTAAAAAAAGAAAAGAGAAAAGAATAGAGCAGGCATTTGGGAACCCCTAGTTAAGAATGCTATATCTGAAAGCTCTCAAGTACACTTTGAGTTTCATTTATTCCATGTAAAGAGCTTGGAAATCATCACATCATCCTCTTAAGAAAAAGCTGGGAGAAATGAAAATCAATGCTGTCTAGGATTCTTCAGAGCCCTGTGGCTGCAGAGCCCCAACGCTGTTGAAACAGGTGCACCTAAGATCTTCATACCCAGAATAGAAGGCACTAGAACACTTGTGGGGGTAATTTTTATGGAAGGCTGAACTGTCAACTAGTGTGAGAGGGAAAAAGTCCTCAAGACCACAGTCTTGGGAGATTCCAATACTCCTGCAGGCTTTGCCTAGCAGTGTTTCCCAAAGTGTGGTACACGTAGTCCCAGGGGTACAGGAAGAGTTTGGTGGGGGTACGCGTTGCACCGAAGTTTGGTGGGGATATGCACTGCACCGCACTTAGCTGCGCCTAATTCTACGTTCTCATGAGTCAAGTCAAGACAGTCTTGTGAGGCATGAGATGGTCCGGTGTGCAAATAAATGTTATTTATAATATAACTTTTATTTATATTTTATTGAGAATAATTTTATCTTTGTTTATTATTATTTTGTGTTATACCAAAAAAATAAATAAATAAATAAATATATTTTGATTATTATTAAAATACAGCCATTTTTTATGAGGGGTACTCAGCGTTACAAAAATTATAGAAGGGGTACACATATGTCAAAAGTTTGGGAAACACTGGTCTACAGGAATCCGACCAGCTCCTCACCAGGAAGATCTAAGAAGGATGCCTTCCCCGCTCCGGTAGGGAGAAGTGGGGATCCTCAGTGTCCTACACGCCCAGAGCTTTCACCATCACAAAGGCACACTGTCCAGGGGAAGGAGTCTAGCAGAGCTCAGTTCTGATCCAATCTCTGAGCCCAAATAGCCTTCAGATTTTAACTAAGAGGGGAAACAAAAGCAGAGCCAGCAGGGCTTGGGGACACCGGAGCTAGGGAAGGAAATAGGTGGCAGAGGGGGGAAAGCTCTTCCACTCAAGAAAGTTATGTGAAGATCACAGCTATGAAAAACTAAAATAATAAGATTTAATTAGAAGATTAGAGAATGCTCCCCCTCCTCACAATTTACTGCCATGCCAAAGTGAAGTACAAAAAGAAATAATGAACGCCAAAAAAAATCAAATGGAATATTAAAGAACTTTGAGACCATTTAAAAGTGTAAAATACATATAATAAATATCAGAAGAGATCAGAAGAAACATTTGAAGTAATAATAACTGAGAGGTTTCCAAAACTGATGACATATACCAAACAGAATAAATATTAAAAACAACACAAACATAATAACAAAACATTAGAGTGAAACATTTCATATTAAGAAGAGGACAAATTTAAAAATAAGTCAGAGGAATAAAGTCATCTTACCTTTGGATGAAGACATGTAAGATCCCAGTGGACTTACCAGAAACCATGGAAGAGATGATAGAGTGGAATGAAATATTTAAGTATAATGTATGTAGTTACAAGTATTTAAAGTTTTGAAAACTGTCTACATGTATTGAAACCATCTTTCAAAAGAGAAGGATAAATTTTTAAAAAATGTTCTCATACAAACAAAAAACTGAGGGAATCTTTGCCAATCAAACTGGCCCTGAAAATCTTACGTGCTCTAAAGGCAGAAAGAAAGAAATATAGATCAGAAACTTAGATCAACATAAAGAGAAAGAACACAAAGAAGAAGTGAATGTATTGAAATAAAATATTTTTTATATTTCTATTAATTGATCTTAAAGGTAATTGCTTGCAGCAAAAAGATGAAGAAAAATACATTATGCTTACACTAAACAAAGTAAATCTGAATTAACTATATTAATTCAAGGCAAGCAAACTTATGAACAAAAAGGTTATCAGGGATAAATAGGGGCATTAAATAATGATAAAGGGATCATTCCTCCAGAAAGATAAAAATCCAAAATGAATGCACCCCAAAATATTGTGTCAAAATGCATGAAGGAAAAAAATATGATAGAAATAAAAGAAAAATAGAAAAATATATTATTTTTGGTTGAAAATGTTAGCACCTTTTGTTCAGTAATTTGATAGGCCAAACAAAAAGAAAATCAGTAGGGTATAGTGACCTAATAGCAATATAAATATACTTGTTCTAAATGGCATTTATACAATGCTCTATCCAACAACTGACAAAATATACATTTACTTTCTTCTCTTCTCAAATTCACCAGCAGAGCCATAAAACAATGACAATTTTTAAAATATACATTATATAAATTATGTTCTCAGAAGGAATTAAAGTAGAACTCAAAGACAGAAAAATAACTGGAAAATCTCCAAGTAATTGGGAATTAACCAGCATACTACTAATTATGTATTGTCAAGGAAAAAGTCATTATATACATTAAAATAATTTGAAGTGAATATAAAAATAAAATGAAAAAGAATCTGAGATGCAGCAAGAACGGGGGTTAAAAGGAAATTTATAGCATAACAAGTTGGAAACAAAGATGATATAATATCAACAAAGCTTTCACCTTAGGAACTAGGGAAATTAAAATAATTTAAGCCTAAAGCAAGTGGAAGCAAAGAAACAATACAAGTTAGAGTAGAATTCAGTGAAATTTAAAACAAGAAAATGAAAAGCTAATTATTTGAAAATGTCAATAAAATTGATAAACTAGCTGGGCTAACAAATAAACAATCTAAAAATATTTTTAAATATATTTGTATTTACAGAAAAGTTGTGAAGATAGCACAGTTTCCATATGTGTTATGCCTACCCGGTTTCCTTTATTATTAACAGTTTTCATTAGTTACAGCCATTTACTGCAATTAATGAAACAATATGGATACATTTTTATTAACTTCAGTTCATATTTACTAGTATATTAATATTTCCTTATTATTATCTCCTGTTGTTTCATGATCCAATCCATAATATCACATTTGTTTAACAAAAACAATTGGAGATTATGCAATTGTTATATCATTCAAATTTAATGTCAAGCTCAAATTTGATGAAAAACTTATGCTTTCTTAATTCCCTAGGTTAATATTAGTTTTGAAGTACTCTACATATTACTTATTTAGAGATCTTTCATAGATTATGACTCTACTGGTAGATGTAGATATTTTAAACACTCACATGTGTATTTTGTTTCATTAAAAATTGCATTTTATTTCAAAATACCTTTAAAAAAAAAAAAAGAAGGCACGTATAACTGTGAATTCCAGCTAGCCCAGAGATTGTCCTTAGAAATTAGACTTTTAGCTTGTTTTGGGGAAGAAAATGACTGCAGTCTCAGGGATATCCTTGCCAGGATACAGAGCTAGTTAGTGGCAGAGCCCAGATCTTTGGACTCTCAGTTCTGTGTTTTTTCCTCTTCACAGCATTGCTAATTTTCCATCTTTATCTCTGGTCTTGTTTTTTACAGCCTTAGGTATAATTTAGAATAGTTCCTCCACAACTTGTTCCTGCATAACTGGGAATAAATTAGAATATCATTTGAATAATCTATAAATATAGAACATTCTAAAAAATTTACAGCTGCAGAATAATCTTGAAATATAATACTTTTAAAGGTGTTTAGAAATTAAATATTTTTCAAAAATTTCATACGTTTTCTTGGGAAAATGTATGCATTTTATTTTTATGGCATCTCTTATAGTAAATCATTATAATACAGGCTTGATATTTTTATATTTGAATTATTATAAGCTATTTTAACCAAGAGATGGCCCATCTGGACTGACCTAATAGACAGTAATGGCTCATTTGTAAGTTTTATAACCTAAGGGTTTAATATTTCACTGCAAACACTCTAATAGGCTTTGGCATAAGAAAAAATATATGGAAGAGTCAGATGACTTTTTATAGATTTTTAAGTAAATAACACTAATGTAAAACAATATATACTTCAGTACCAGAAGATTATGTAAATGTTAGAGTTCTTTTTCAAATAATTGCTTGAATTCCTATCATCCTTAGAGCCTCTATCACAGTTCCCGTTTAAAAGAAGCTGATATGTATATTGTAAGTGATTGTTGAGCATATTTGCTGAAGAGAAAGAGCATTTAAGCTCCATTACTTCATGAGTATCCATTTCTTTTAAATTACACTCATTATAACAAATGTTTCATATAAAACATCTAATAGATTGTGTCAAACACTGATTTTATAATTAGCATATTATAATAAAGTGTTTGCTCAATTTTAAATATTCTTTTTCTAATTACTCATTCTGGGACTTTCGGAGCATCCTCAGAAAGAGTGGCCTGATATGCACCATCCTACTTTGATGTTTGGGAGTGATGAGGAAAATAAGACATTTTGGGGGGGAGACCAGCAGCCCGACTCTGTACCTAGTTAATTAGTAACCCTAATGCACATTCCTGTTAGCCTACAGTCTAGTCCAGGGGTGGGCAAACTTTTTGACTGGAGGGCCACAATGGGTTCTTAAACTGGACTGGAGGTCCGGAACAAAAGCAGCCTGACCATGCTGGCACTCTCATCTTGGGCTGCTGGTGAAGGAGCGGAGGGGAGAGCAAGAGAACCCTCCACTCTTTCGGCTCCGCGGGCTGGATAGAACAGCCGAACAGGCCGGATCCAGCCTAGGGGCAGTAGTTTGCCCACGGCTGTTCTAGTCACTGCCCTTCCTCCATTATCTGGTCTTGCAAGACCTGTTTACCTAAATACTCCCATTTCACAGAGGCCATAAACCACGAACAGTCCACAACCCCCCGAAGGGCTTATCAACACTGGCACCAGGCCCAGCCTTTAGATGTGGTCTCACAGCCCCCTATCCCAGTGGTCGGCAAACTCATTAGTCATCAGAGCCAAATATCAACTGTACAATGATTGAAATTTCTTTTGAGAGCCAAAATTTTTAAACTTAAACTTCTTCTAATGCCATTTCTTCAAAATAGATTCGCCCAGGCTGTGGTATTTTGTGGAAGAGCCACAGTCAAGGGTCGAAAGAGCCACATGTGGCTCTCGAGCCTCAGTTTGCCAACCACTGCCCTATCCCAAATCATGGGGATTTTTGCAAAGCCCATGAGAGGTCTGGAAGTCTGATCCTTAAATGGGGACAAAGAAACCAGAGGGTATAAAGAGAAGCTTCCTCCATGTTGGTTGGCTCAGGATTTGGAACCAGGCTCCCCTGTGTACTACCTTGTTTCCCCGAAAATAAAACATCCTGTGAAAATAAGACATACTTACAGGTTCCTTCTGAGTGTAATATAAGGCATCCCCCAAAAAATAAGGCCCCCAGGCTCTGTCTCAAAATGAAAATTAATTTAACATAAACTGGTCGCTAGGGCCGCCCCGACTGGTGTCTAGCAACCAGTGAGGTTATGCGGAGTCCTGACATCACTGCTGTGTGGAGGCAGAGCGGAGGTCAGAGTGAGTGGTGAGCGCGGGGCGGGAGAGAGGAGGAGACTTTCACAGATGCGTGTAGAAGAACAGGAGGATTAGAGCGGACAGGACATGGCCAAGGTGGTGAGTGCTGGTCTGTCTCTGGTGACACTACCTGATGCTCGCGGCCACCTTCATGATGACTGAACGTTCTCAGTCAGTGGCAGACCCTGCTCCAGCCCAGATCCAGGCCCCAGCAAGCCCAGTGACAGTCCTCAGACAGGCCCCAGGGGGTAAAATTCTGATAAAGGGGTAAGGGGGATGTCTGGTGAAGGTGTTTAGTGGCACAGGGGTGGGGGGAGGGGGATCCCTTAAAATGACACAGGAGGATAAGAGGGGGCAATCAAAATGACACAGGAGGATCAGAGGGAACAATCAAAATGACACAGGAGGATCAAAAGGGGTTACTAAAATGGTAATCCCCCCTCTGATTCTCCTGTGCCATTTTGATTCCTCCCTCTGATTCACCCTGTGTCATTTTAAGTGATCCCCCTCCCCACCCCTGGATACACCAATTCCTTTTTTTTACCCCTAGAAATGAGCACAAAAAGAAAAAGCTACTCCATGGATTACAGGAAAGGAATCATGGAAGACTCTTGGGGCCAAAATCTTACAGCTTTCTGCAAAGAGAAGATGTTGAGTATCCGATTGGTCTGAAAATGGTGAGCAGAGTATGGTAACCTCATTAAACAAGTGGACAAAGGAAATGCTAAAAAGCGCAAGTGTGGATCAGGTCGGCAACCATTATTTTCTGAGTTGGAAGACCTGATTTGTGAATGGGTTGTTGACAGGAGAGCAAAGGCTTTGGTTGTGAATAGGGCTCAGATTCAAAAATTTGCCCTTGCAATGGCATTACAGTTTGACATAGCCCCCGAAGACTTCAAAAGCATCACAACACTGGCTGGATAATTTCCTTCAGCAAAGTGAACTGTCTTTAAGAAGATCTACAATATTGTTTAGGTTGGAAGATACTCAAGTTATTAAGCGAGCACTTGCATTCAAGTCATTTATTGATGATGCTGACTTCTCTAAATACAATCTTTCCAACATGATTGCTATGGATGAAACTGTAGTATTTATGGGCCAATCATCTCAAACATCAATTGAACAGCAGGGTTCCTCCTTAGTGTACATTCCCTCCACTGCTTACGAAAGTGCACGTGTTTCCTGTATTTTGACAATTTGTCTGGATGGCACCAAAATCCCACCTTTAATCATTTCTAAGGGCAAGAAGGAAAAGATTGAATGCATTTTGGGCGTTTTTATTCTTGAAACTAAAAAAGCCTGGGCCACACAAGCAGTTATAAGGAAGTGGGTAGATTTAATGCTGCTGCTTGTTATGCAACAGAGCCAAAGAGGTCTGCTAGTCTGGGATGCAGCCAGCACTCACCATGCTAAAGACATGAAGACATTTCTTCACGAAAGAAAAATAGATCAGATAATGATCCCCGCAGGAATGATGGCCTATCTCCAGACTCTTGAAATTGCAATAAACAAGCCATTCAAAGACAATTTGTGCATGGAAATTAATGACTACATTGAAAATAGAATGGAGAGAAATCAGCGTGGAAATTTTGTGAAACCTAAACTGCAAGACTTTGTGACTTGGTTGAAGAATTCATGGGAGAAAATCACTGACAGTTGCATTGCAAATGCACTTCGAGCAGGCTACCTTGACAAGAAGTACTCATTTAAAGACAGTGCTATTGCTAAACATGAGAGATTTGGTCCACTGATTCTGAAAGAAATGGAGTTACAAAAATTCACCAGGAAATTCAGGAATTGGATTGTTATGATGATGTTCCAGAGGATTGACATGATTGACATGATTGTCATTGAATAAATGAGAAAATTCTTGACACTGTAGGATTCACAGTTTGTCTGGTTTGTGTTGACAACTATCGTACTACTGTACCATATACAGGTAATAAATTTCCTTTATTTTCATTTAACAATAAATGTGTACCAAATTCTTCTTCATAGAAAAATAAGACATTCCCTGAAAATAAGACCTAGGGCATTTTTGGGAGCAAAAATTAATATAAGATACTGTCTTATTTTTGGGGAAACAGGGTAGTACATCTGGGTTTTTCCTGTTTCTCCCAGGACTTCTTTGTGTGTATTTTCCTGGTAAATTCTGTAGCAGGACTTTAACTATAATGCAATTATAATTAGAAATATTTATCAAAATTAAGATTGCACATATCCTTTAACAGCAAATATAATATTTTATTTGTTTCATTATGATAATTTACAATATCTAATTATGGTACAGCTACAACAGAGGTGTGTGCGAGTATGTGAGTGTTTGTTTTAAACTGATATTAGTATTGGTTTAAAATATTACCAAATATAAAATACAGTAATTCTACACCTATATTTAAAGAATTTTACAAAATTTCAAGGTATATTGTTAATTAAATAAGTCAATATACAGACTACTGGTTATAGTGGACTACTTTTGAGTGTATAAATTTGCATATGTTTATAAATGTATAAGAATACATGCTTACATATACCTAAATATCTTTGAATGCACTATCAAGGACTGACAATAGTTGATGCTTCTGGGAGGATAATGAGAAGCCAGGGTCAGAGTTAAGATAGAGGTTGTTTTTTCCATACTGGATGCATTACTGTAACCAATTGACAAATATATCAAATATAAATAAAATTTAAAAAGTATTATACAGCTGAGGCCAATTTGGCTCAGTGGATAGAGCGTCAGCCTGTGGACTGGAAGGTCCTGGGTTCCATTGTAGTCGAGGGCATGTATCATGGTTGCGGGCACATCCCCAGCGGGGGAGTGTGCAGGAGGCAGCTGATGGATGATTCTCTCTCATCGATGTTTCTAACTCTCAGTCCTTCTCTCTTTCTCTCTGTGAAAAATCAATAAAATATATATATTTTTAAAAAGTATTATACACTTTATTTGCTACCATTTGTATTTAATCTATTTCATTTACCTTCAAAAAAAGTATTGAGGCTTTATTTTGTTTATCTCTTCATAAGTACAAAATATATTTTAAAGGCAGTGTTTCCATTTTCTATTCTAGGAGAAGTGCACATCTGAACTGTCTTGTCCTAATTGTTCTTAGTTTGTTCTAATTTACCTGTTGAACTTGCTTTTCTAAGAATATTCTTTTTTATTAGTAATAAACATCAATTGCTGATTTCCTTAAAAAATAATATAATTTTCCCCTCTGCTTACATTGAGGGAATCCTTACACCAACGTGCCTCTCTATCCACTCTTCAAGTGCCTTGGGTGTCCTTAATTGTTCTTGATACAACTTCTACTGTATACATACATTTTTATTCTTATTTGTTTTAGGGGGAAAGTATCAGTAGTCATTTCTAAAATATGTATTTGTTAACTTATTTACCTAAAAAGCCAAGATTGTATGAAGATGTTGGTTCAATAGTAGAAAAACACTTTCTTTGTTCTATTTGAAGTCTCTCTCTCTCTCTCTCTCTCTCTTTTCATCTGTCTCCTTGATATATGAAGGACGTTTTAGTTATATAAGCATAATTCCTATTGAAACAGGAAATTTAGGGGAATATAGGCAAGTTTAGGGAATTTTTAGAATTGGGGCCCATGGAAAAAACACCGGGCTAAAGACTGGGAGAAGGTACATTTCCATAAGGCAAGAAAGCCAGGTGCAGCTGCATTTCCATAACAGAAGAAGCAACAATAGGTACATTTCCATAACCCAAGGAACTGGAAGTAGCCAGAAAAGGTCTATATTTACAAAATAAAAAAGCCCAGAAAGAAGAGGAGGACAATGAGGGAGGAGGGCCTCAGGACTTACTATGGTAACCAATTCCAGAGGGAATATTGACCAATAAGAGGGGATATCAGGACACCAGAAACAGAAAGTCTGTGGGACCCTTTCCCCCTCCCCACATGGGAGTCCTGTTCTGGGGACTCTTTTCCAGTATTTTATCCAAACCTGGTCTCCAGGTTCATAAGGGTGTACAGCTGTTCCTAGGGAGCTGGGTAATCCTTCACTAACCCATCTGTGGACCTCAAAGACAGTTTTTCCAAGTCCTTGTAGTTGTTTCTGGATTTCTAAGTTTCCTATTTCCTTCAAATCTGCCTTTGGCTGAATTAAGGGGGAGGGTCTACCGTATGGAATTTCAAAGAGAGAGAAACCTACCCTGGCCCTCGGGGCTCAGCGTACCCGCAGAAGTACAAGAGACAAGATATCTGTCCAGGGTAGGGTTGTCTCATGGCATAGCTTAGCCATCGCCTGCTTTAGAGTCCGGTTCATGCGGTCTGCTTTCCCTGAAATCTGAGGCCGGTAAGCTGTATGTAGGTTCCATTTAATTCCTAAAACCTTAGCTGCCTGTTGTACTATTTCTGCTACAAAGGCTGGGCCATTATCAGA
The DNA here is from genome assembly GCA_963924515.1 of Vespertilio murinus. Taxonomy (NCBI): domain Eukaryota; kingdom Metazoa; phylum Chordata; class Mammalia; order Chiroptera; family Vespertilionidae; genus Vespertilio; species Vespertilio murinus. The sequence continues at coordinate 63,871,111 of OZ004712.1, forward strand.
CCCTATGGTCAGAGGCATTCCATACTGCGGAATTATATCCTTCAGCAATGCCTTAGTGACATCTCTCACCTTTTCCTTACAAGTGGGACATGCCTCGATCCAGCCTAAAAAGATCCAAAGACTAGCAGGTATTTATTCCCTCTCCTCAAAAGGAGCTTCCCAACAGCGCGGAAGTACTATCAGTCCCATAGGAACCTGTTTGGCGTTGTTCTGAGCACAGAGGAGGCAACGCTTCGAGACTGAGGCACACAAGGAGGGTAGACGGGCAGTTAGGTGGTATCTGCCAAACAAAGCTTCTAGGGCAGTCTCCCTAAGTGAGTAAGTTCATGCTTCTGGAGGACTACCTTATGGGCTAACTGTTCTGGGACATAGACCCTATGATCTGGGAGTATCCACCAGCCTCCCTTCATTCTCTTGCCCCCTTCTTGCTGGGCCCATTCCTCTTCCTGAGGAGTGTATTTTGGAGGTTCAGGTAATTTGGGGGCCCGTGACGGTGCCACTTGCTCTTCAGCAGCCAGCTTGGCTGTGGTGTCAGCACGTTGGTTTCCTTCTGACACTGAGTCTGGTGACCTTTGCAACGGATGACGGCTATTTCCATGGGCTCCCAGACTGCTTCTAGTAATTTTAAAATCTCATTCTGATTTTTCATTCCTTTTCCTACAGCCGTCATGAGCCCCTTTCCTTATATACAGCCCCATGGACATTCAGGGTAGCAAAGACTAGCGTGAGTCAGCGTGGATGTTGGCAGGCTTATCCTTACTGAGTGCTAGTGTGCTTACTGGGGCCCCAAGTTCTGCCCTCTGGGCTGGCTGGCCATCCTTCAGGCAGGGCCTGCGCCTCCATTGTCTCAAGGTTCGATACCACTGTGTATCTGGCTAGTCTTTTTCCTTAGTCTAAGAACCTGCCGCCATCTGTGAACAATACCAAGTCCGGGTTTGGCAGGGGCCTATCCGTTAGGTCTGGCCAGCTGGAATGAACCTCCTCTAGGTCTTCCAGGGAATCATGCTCAGGGCCCCCCTCGGCGATGGGCAGAAAGGTGGCAGGATTAAGAGTTCTCACAGCTTCTAATCGTACCCGTGGATTCTCCCGTAACAGCCCTTGATCCTGAGCCACTCAGGATGAGTCAGCCGGTGCTGCCCCCTTGCTTCCATCAGGGTGACAACAGCATGAGGTACTCTACATTTAAATTTTGTCCTAAGGTAAGCCTATCCACTTCCTGGACTAACAGTGCAATGGCGGCAAGGGCCTTGAGACATGGGGGCCACCCGGAGGCGACTGGGTCAGTCTGCTTGGAGAGATAGGCTTCTGGTCTCTGCCAGGGTCCAAACTCCTGGGTTAGAACTCCTAAGGCTACCCCGCTGTTCTCATGAACAAAAAGATGAAAGTCTCTTTTCACAGCTGGTAGCCCTATTCTGAGGCCTCAGTGAGCTTTGCCTTTATGATGATGAAGTCTTTCTCCTGTTTGGGACCCCAGTCGATGGGTGTCTTCTCTTCCCTTTTAAAGCTCCATAGAGCTGAAACCGGTTTGGCTCAGTAGATAGAGCATCAGCCTATGGACTGAAGGGTCCCTTATTCGATTCCAGTCAAGCTCATGTACATTGGTTGTGGGCACATCCCCGGTGCAGGGTGTGCAGGAGGCAGCTGGTCGGTGATTCTCTCCCATCCACATTTCTGGCTCTCTGTCCCTCTCCCTTCCTCTCTGTGAAAATTCAATAAAATATATTTTTTGAAAAAAAGAAAAAAAAGAAAGCTCCATAGAGTGGGTTAGCCACTTCTGAAAACACTGGGATCCAAATTTGACAGAACCTTGCCACTCCCAGGGATTCCCGAATCTGCTGCCGGGTGCAAGGGACTGGGATCAGCCTGCCTGCTTTCTTTCAGTCCCTAACCTTTATTTCCCCTGGAATTGGATATTGGCAGATTTTAACAAGCTGTGCCCCAGGCTGTAAGTCTATTAGCACCAGGGTGTGGGGTGTGGTCCTTAGCTAGGCCTGGAGGATTCCCTTCTGCCCAGACCAGTGGGGATTCTTCCTCTAATTCAGGTTCTAATGGCGAGGCCTTTGACTGGGGGTATAAAGTCTCCATTCTTCCTCCCGGGGCACTGCTAGGGATGGGATCATTGGGAGGTCTCCTCACTTAGGGGAAGCTGTGCTGAGCCATCTGGAACAAAAGTGATTTCTGTCCCTATTTTGGTGAAAAGGTCTCTACCCACTAGAGGCACTGAACAGTCTGGTAAGTACAGGAATTCATGAATCGCTTGATGGCCGCCAGGTTGGCATTGGCGAGGCCGGCAGAATGGTCTACGGGCCTGGTCCCCAGTAGCTCCAATAATGGTGATCTCCTTTCCCAAGAGAGGGGCTATTTTCTGTGTGACTACTGAGTGCTCCGCTCCCGTATCAACCATAAATCCACAGTGTGGCCACTGATTTTCATTCTGACCATGGGCTCGTGGGGGCCCAGCTGTCAGAATCAGCCATTGCTGGCCCAATGAGATCTGCTTTGAGTGGCTCCCGTTGATAGTGACTGGGCAGACATTCATTCTCCCAGGGTCCTGTCTTCTTACAATAGCCACACTGGTCTGTCTCAGACTCACTTTTCCTTCTCCCTGATCTGTATTTTTGCTTCTTTTCCTGCTCTGTCTGGGAGCCGGAGCCTCTGAAAGCCAATGCTATTACACTGGCCCTTCTTTGTATTCTCCTTTCTCCCTCCCTCCTTGCTGCACTGTCTGGTTGATGGAAACCTTGTTAGCTATCTCTCTAGCAGTTCGGTAGCATTTTTTCCTGCAAACCCTTTCAGCTTCTGTAATGTTCCCTTGATATCAGGCTGGACTTGACCTACAAAAGCGGCATTCACCATGGTTTGATTTTCCGGGGCCTCAGGTCTAAAGGGGGTGTAGATCCGGTATGCCTCACATTGTCTCTCATAGAAAGCTGCTGGACTTTCATCAGGCTTCTGGAAAACCTCAGAGATTTTAGCCATATTGGCGGGCTTCTTGGCCCCGGCCCTGACCCCCGGGAGGAACGCCAGCTGATATGTTTCTAGCCCGGCCACCCAATCCGGGAGGCTGACCATTCTAATTCACAGAATGCCCTCAGTGTTTGGGGGTTCATTTTAATACCAGAGTACCCATTGAAACTCTTTTTAAAAAAAATTTCAGCATGCAGTTGAGAACAGTGGGTTCACTTGGTCCTGACTCAGTGATGATCGGTGGTGAGAGACAGACAGGGAGGGGTGACCTGTTTTCACAGATCCCCTCACTCAGATGCCCGCCTGGCTGCATCCCTTGGGAGCTCAGATTCGTCTTAGCTAAGGGGCACCCGTATAAACCCGGACCTGGGCACCTCCACGTGGGGTGAGTCACCGTTATGCCATATGACGAATAGCACAACCACAGGTTGGGGCTTACTCAGACTCCGTAAGCAAGGTCGTGGAGCCACACAAAGGATAGGAGAGGGCAGGCCTTCTCCCTCCACACTCACACACTCTCACCAGACATTCACTCAGAGTTTAAAAAAACAGTCCACCCGATTCCTGACTAATTTACCTGACAAAGTCCTATGACTTCCCAGGAGGTGATCAAGCCCCCCCTTCCACTCTCTCGGAGTGGGCCTGACTGATGGAGGCCCCTACCTTACCGATTCTGTCGACAGGTTCAGAGGTGTCCGTCCGTTTCTCCAGATGCAAATGCCAACCGGGTCCTAGGCTGAGGTCCAGGAGTGCCCAGCGTCCCCGGTTCAATTCCTCTAAAATCAGCAGGGCGCACCTCCTGGAGGCCCCGGGACCCCCGAGCCCGGTCCACTCACCAGAGGCCAAAAAATCCAAGCGCGGTTAGCTGCTCGGTCAGGGAACAGTTGTTGCAGAAGACCAAAGAAAACCAAGCAACGCTTCTAGAGAAAAGGCGTGACACTATTTATTTACACTGGAGGACTCAGGGAATAACTTTTCAAATCTAAGTAAAGTAGCATGCCAGGGCCTTCTCTTTTATATCTTCCTGGGGTCTATGTCCCACAAATATGGATTACGTTTCTGGCCCTTTTTGTGGCTTTGCTAGAAGGCCCCCAGGTGTTGGGGGTCTCCAGGCCGTAGCTGATGGCCTGGCCTGGCGCCAGCACTAATAACCCTCCCCCCCGGGGCAGTGCTCTGTTCACAGTTTCATGGCCTCTGTAGCAGGTTCTGCAAGAGCAGTTTCTGGGAAGGAGGTAGTGACTTCATTATAAGTTATCAAGAATGTACACTGGGCTTGCTGGCACAAATCCAGATTGCTAGCCCCCCAAACATCAGGGTTATATAGGAATTAGCCCCTTTTAGCTTTATCAGCAGGAGCCAGTGGCCATATAGCCATCTGACAAAACAGTCCTCCGCAGCAATCCCATATAGGCAGCCGTACACCGGCTGGTAAATACATCTCCTTCCCACAAAGCAGCATCAGTCTCTGTACCACAGCGATTATCTGAGCAGCCACATGCTGCCTCCAGACTCACCGCCTCGCATTGTAGCGGTATCTGAGCCCTCTGCCTCGGCAGCTCCTCCTGTCTCTCTGGCTCAGCAGTTTCTCCTGTCTTCCCTGCCCAGCACAGTGGCTGGTCTCCTTGCCTCACACAGTAACTACCTCTGAGCCTCTCTCTCAGCACACCCGCTGGTTAACATGGTAGCTGTATCTGAGCTCTCTGTGAGCTCTTAGCCTTACATCGTAGCAGTACCAGCTCCCTGCTCCGTCTCTCCCACGCACTGGCTAGTCAATAACATGTACCACACTCTGGCCAGTTGTGAGCAATGCCATCGATCATTTGGGTTATAGAAGTGCACAGTGACTGTGAGATGGTTGTGCTTGCTGTGCACCATGGGTTCATAGTCCTTGGATGCCCCGTGTATGGTATCTTGGCCTTGAACATTCTGATTATGAGTCCCAGGCTCGGAGTGTCCTTGACCGTCCAGTGCGCTCTAAGCATGATCTCCACAGATGGCATGCTTCAAGTATTCACTTCAGATATGCCAAGGAGATTACTGGATAAGGAGGAATTTACCAAAATATAGAGCCAGGGTTGTGGCAAACAATGGGCAAGAGAATTTCCCCCGGAGGAAAGATTCAGGCCCTAGTAAATGCTGGGGTTCATTTTCATTGTTACAATCCTCAAAATGGGCTTTTGTTAAGAACTTGAGTTTTAATTATGGTCAAATTTTAAAATTTGATTAATTTATATTTGACAAGAACAGTCGTTTCAAAAATGGATAAAAAACGATAGATTATTATTTCTTATTATTTGCACACCAAAGTGCCTGATTACCTATTACAAAGCATGTCCTCTCCCCTTTTACACAATAATAGGAATTTTTTAAAATATATTTTTATTGATTTTTTACAGAGAGGAAGAGAGAGGGATAGTTAGAAACACTGATGAGAAAGAAACATAGACCAGCTAACTCTTGCATACCTCCTACTGGGGATGTGCCCACAACCAAGGTATATGCCCTTGACCAGAATCGAACCTGGGACCTTTCAGTCCGTAGGCCGATACTCAATCCACTGAGCCAAAACCGGTTTTGTCAATAATAGGAATATTTTGATACATAAATACACACACAGATGCACATATATATCCATATACATTTCTCTAAAAATATATCTGCCTCTATACATGTTGATAATTGTAATGTTTATGTGTACAAACACATGTTGGTCTCCTTTGTATAAGGTAGCATCAGAATATTTTGTCTACTCATAGATAGTGCTAAATCTGAGGAGAGAATTATCACTACCAAATAAGATCTCTGGAAGCAAAGTTGGTGAGCACATATGCATAAGATGGGAATTTACCAGTGAAATAGAAAGGTACAAACATATGATGCTTATTCTATACTAGATATTCTATTTTGTGTTGAGTAATTTTACTCACAATAACTGAATGAGAGAGGTACACATTTAAATGAGCGAATGGAGACAAAATAAATTTCTTTCACTTTTGCACCGCTGATAAGTAATTGAGTGAGATTTCAATCTAATATTCAATCAGTGCAAGAGTTCCTGAATTGACCTAATATAAAGATTATGAAGGATAAAAACCACCTTCAAGAAAACCGGGTTATTTGAATCAGATATAGACATTATTTAATAATCATTATACAAGAAAAACTTTAAGTTATTTTTATAGTCCATCTTCTTATTACTATTTTTGTAGCCTGAAATTCAGATAAAAATACTGCATACAGCAACTATTATATTCATTTTTGAAATAAATTTACCTTTTTAAGAACCATGGAAATTGTGATTTAATATACAGTATTTTATTTTGTTTGGAAAGATACTGAGGCATGTGGCTAAGTGTGGTAGCTTTTAAAACCCATCTATTAGTAATTTAAAATTGGGACATTAGGAAAATTGTCAAAAGGATCCTCCTTTATAGATGATAACTGATTTTGTGAATGACTTTGTAATTCATTAGTCTAAATTATTTTAAGCAGTGCCTTCTAAAACATCATCTCTAGGTGAATTATATGCAATTCAAACACCAGCTAACTTAGAAAGTATTTTAAAAAATTGGCTCAACCATTGATCGAAACCAGCAATTAAATTTTCTTTTCATGAATCTAAACTGATATCCCAGATACACATATTTATTAGGTGAAATAATACTTGTTTTGTAAAAAGTTATTATCTGTATGAAGATACTATAAAATATAGGGCAGTAATATAAATACACAATTATAAAAGGATAAATATTAAGTGGATTACATATAAAATGATTTCATTACTACTTAAAATATTATTGTACAAAAGTTAAAATATAAAGCCCTATTATTTTAAAAATATTTTAATAACATAATACATTTCTGCTAGTAGACATGAACATTTAAATATCTGATTACATATAATCTTTTAGATTATTTAAAGTAAATTAATAATTGCATAAATTTCACTAAAATACCTAATATTCTAGCACATCAAATTAAGTTTAGAAAAATATCTCTGCACTATAATATGTCTCTAAACACTTCTAGTGTATTATTTTATTTTCTACTTATAATTACTTTGTCTAAAAAATTAGGTTTCCAAATTTGAGAAGATTACTAAGATTTATTTTTTATTTAATTTTTTAATTAAATGTTTCCATTAAATAATTTTAAATTTAAACACAGAATTTCTAATGCTCATTGAATACTTAAGATTATGATTTAACATAAATTTTGGACCCAACCAAGCAACACTTGAGAAATATAATGGATGTGTATGAAGTCATCCCATTTGCAAATATTTATATTAAAAAGTATTGGACCAGAAAAATGTATTTGAAATTATTCTTGAATAAGTGTAAATGTTGTTGGGAAATAATGTACTTTCTAAGAAAACATTGTCATAATAAAGTAATGGTGATGCTGCTGCTATTAATGATGTAGGAGGAACTTGGGAGGTTGTCTGAGTATAAGTCATCAGGTTTTGCTATGATAGCACTATCTAATAAATTCCCTTGAAATCTAGGGGGTTTCAGCAACTGACATTTGATAATTGATCATAGATCTCTGCATTTCTTTACTGCTTCTTTACTTAGCTATACTCTGATTGTTAGGATTATTTCTCCTAGTTTCAGCTGGGATAGGTGATAAGCTGAGTGTTAGGATTGTCTGTCTGATGTGTCTCCCCACTTTGGTAAACAAACTGAAGGAACACTTCTCATCTGGGTCATGGGGCTTTCATGAAAGAGGGGAAAAATGACAGAGGAGAAATAGAAACTCTATTTCTGCTCAGAACTAGTCCACATCACTCCGGATTATGGGGCTTCTGTGCCCTCATTAGGAACCTTTCTACTCCAAGTTATTGCCGGGTAGAGTTTTGTCAAATTGTGTTCCGTTGTTATATGTGGGTTGAAAACTTTTTATCAGCAGAAACAGTCTAGTGGCTGACCACCATGTATCTCCAATGTCAGTTACACAGACTTCAGGTTTGGTTCCACAGCTGGTTACAATTTCTGTATTGGTCTGGTTTCGTTATAATTATACATACCATTCAACTGACAACTTAGACATTTATAAAAACTTATATTTATGCTAGAAGCTCAATGCACAAAAGTTATGCAAGAGTGGGCCTTCCTTCTCTGGCTGCCAGCACCGGCTTCCTTCTGGCATCTGGGACCCGAGCTTCTCTCACAGTCCAGGCTTCATCCGGAAGGTCAACTGGAAGGACGTCCAGTCTAATTAGCATATTATACTTTTATAACTATAGATTTTGCTTCAATGTCTAAGGGTTTGTTGTTGTAGAGCTCTACTGGGCTTCTCTCTGCTGGACTCTGCTGGACTTGGATATAGAATGCAAATTAGGTAAAACTTTGCTCCACATGTTTCCTCGTTATGGGAACCAGGATGAAGGAGCATATCTTACATGAGACATTTTCTCATGGTAGAAGACAAAAAAACACACACACACAAAAAAAAACAGGGTTGGGAATGAAAACACACACAGTCTCCAAAAACCTCTGCTTGGTACTGGCAAACATTGTTCTGTCTGCATTTCACCAGTCAGAAAAAAAATTATCTGGCCCAGGCAAAAGTTAATGGAAAAGTAGATCCCCACCCACCTCCCACACACACACACACACACACACACACACACACACACACTCACACGCACATTAAATCATGGCAAGAGGGAAGATGAAAAGAAAATCATGAATAAGTAATACAAACTGAGTAAACTAGATAAGTATCTTTGCATTTTTATGCTCATGTCATTAGTCTATTTCATTTAAAACAATGAGTATGGCTGCAAAATTATTTCACTAATCTAGATGACTAATCAAGTTGACTCATGCTGGCTTTCCATTTTATAAAATTAGTGCTATATATGCAGTCTTGTACACAAATCAACAAATCATAAATTTTAAACATAGTTTTGAGTCTCTACCTAATATAACAATGCAAAAAAGCTTGTTGTTTCTGAAACTTAAAGCTTAGAAATCATTATTAAATAATAATTATATTTATAGTGATACATATTAAAATGCATGACAATACAAATTCAGGTAAATGTTTATAGCAATGTCTTTGATTGGCTGATCAGTGTCTCCAACTGTATAAAATAATGTGTTGGAAGATAAAATTACTGATATTTTCAGCTCTTTAAGGGATAGTAATAGGAGATTTGGGGATTTTATTTATGATGTTATTAAAGTATACATTCACTGAAAAATGAAGTTATCTTTGCCTACATACAGAGTGTTATTAATTTTACCACCAGGGAAGAATGTGTGCAGTAATTGCACTTTTCATATTTCAACTTTTGCAAAAATCTAGCAATGTTAGGGATCAGAGTGATTCTGAATGATTCTGAAATGAATCTATGTTCAAGAAGTTAGAGATGTCCCTACATGAGATGTCTTTTTCTAAACTAATTGATTTACATCAATTTTTTAAAAGGATGTCATAAATTAGATTTTATTTTGTTATAAAGTTCTTGTTCATAAGAGCAGCTCAACACTTATTAAGCAAACACAATGGGGATAAATACTATACTTACCATCTTTTAAATGTATACCAATCTTAAGAATTCTAAAATTACATAAAACATTTTTATATCTATTAGTGACTAATCCCTAACAATTTATTTAGGGAGGAGTTAAGTTAGTGATCCTCCAAAATATGTCGTTGTTTCTTTCTGATAATGTGAGTGGACTTTAGTTCCCATTTCCCATGCAGTAAGATGTGACTACGTGATTGTTAATGGAAGATGAGCAGAAGTGATGTTTGCTACTTCTGCATTTAATCCTCAAGACAGTAATCTTCTCCTTCCCACTGACAAAATAGTTAGAGCTATGCCGATTCACCTTTAATGCATGAAAATGGGATTGTGCCTACAACATGATATAAGCTCTCTGAGTCTCTGAAAGCTCATGTAGAACAGAGTTGTCTTATAAACATTGACTATTAACTTAGAGCTATTACATAGAAGTGAAATGAATTGTCTGTTTTTCTCAAACACTGTACTATGGGGTTTACATTAACACTGGTGAATGTATAATGAACACTTAATTTAGCAACACATCATGGTAATTTTGATACTATCTTCTTATAATAACATATGTAGAGAGATGTTGAGATAGAAATCCCCTCATCAAATATAGAACTTTTCTTTTTTAATTTTTCATCATATGGGTTAGCTAATAATATGTTTTTTATAATAAAACTAGTGGCTCGGCGCACAAAATGTATGCACATTAAAAGGGGATTATTTAGAGGAATTATTTTAATATTGCTATTTGCCCTTTATAATAGAAGTGTCAGAGATGAAAGAAAATTAGTAAAATTTATATGAAAATTTCCCTCCTGTCAAAGTCTGGGGCACACAATGGGACCCAGAATCAAGTCCCCGTCCACCTGCATGCGCCTCAAAATCATGTAAGACCCAGACCCAGCTGCCCCACCCCCATCAAGCCCTGCAGGGTGGAGGGCACAGCCTCCGGTCCCCTGGCCCTGGTGTGAGGGCACGAGGGTGCGAGGGCACAAGGGCATGATTACCATTTTACATATTAGCTCTTTAATATATAGGAAGATGAATCTTTTTAAGATTATTTTGCAAAATCACATAACATAAAAGCACCACTGCTAAGTTATGTATGTGCAAAATCACATATTGGTTTTGCTATTCCTCATTTAAAGTTAAAATGAGTCATTCCATATTTCTTTTCATTTTCATTTTTAAAGTTTATCTTTTCAAGGAGAGCTGTTTCAAAAATAGAATTGAAAATTCAGTGGAAAACTAATAACATTCAGAATGATATTTGGAAGTTTTATATAGAAATCTGAAAATTATTGTTGATAAGAAATGTACAGGATTAAGGACTTCATTCTTCCATGTTTTAACTATGTCTTGAAATATAAGTATTTAAACTCTGGGAATGGTAATTCTTAATTATGACTTAATATAATCTAAAATGGGCTCTTCTCTACAATTTAAGTCCAGAAGAACATTTCAAAGTAGGGTGATAGGCACTGACATAAAGCATAAGGATTAATACAGATTTATGCACAAAACATTTGAAATCTATTAGTACTCTTTAACTAAGTATTGACTAAATATATTTATTGTATAATTTTGATGACTATTGATATTTTCCTCTAGTTCAGATGTATACCAAAATATGCAAAGTTAATTCTTATTCACTTGTTCATGAAGTTCAATTTGATGAAATGGTAAGCATTGCCTAGAGGAAATATCACCATCAATTGTCCATAGTTTGGATTCTTCCAAGTGCAGTCCCAAAAGGCACAATTGAAGAACTGGGTCAGAGAAAAGCCATTAAGGGATGTATTAAAGAGTTAGTTGCTCCTAAGGGCAACTAAGGCACAATCCTGCTGGGGCGTGGTGGCCAGCTGAGGAACATTGTGGAATAAACTCCAGAATTGCCTTATCCCAGGGTGGGTAGGCTCTAACATTTACCTAGTAACTGTAGAGAGTTGCTGCCAAGAGTGATACCTCCACACTACAGAATTGCATCTGATGGTGGCGAATAAACTCCATTGGTGCTGGAGAAATCCCTCAGGCAAAACGGGGGGCAGATGCAGGGCCTCAAGTTAAGAAGCAGTCAGCATAGTGGAAACTGACTTAGCTACAGATGATATCAGGTAGCCCATGGCAAATGTGCTGGGTCAATAGTTCCTGCCACACTCTACTTTCTATCTGTGTTTATGTATCTACTCATCCAATATTTATGGAACACCTTTTATTAGGAAAGATCTGCTCTAAATGCTTGGCAAACATCAGTCAACAAAACAAAATTCTCACTATTATGAAGATTTTATTCTAATGGGAAGACAGGGAGGAAAAAGCAAATGATTATGTAATTGTGTGATATGATAGTGAAATTTTTAGGATGTATAGTAAAATTGTCAACTCCTGCCCGCCCTTTCTCTACACCTCCAAGCAACTGAGAGTAAAAAACAGAAAGTTTGGGTTGATTATGCAAGAATTTTGCCCTATAGATACCTGAAAATGATAAGGAAGACTGCATCTTGTATTAAAGAGTCGAATTTTTATATGTCAAGGATAGTGTAGAATGACTAGTGGATTCTCTGAGATGTTTGATTAAATAATTAGATTCTGATTTGACTTTGAAATAGTGATGTTATTTTAAATTTTATTTCTTCCTTGATTTAACCTACAAAAATTCTTAGCAATTTTGGAAGTAATACTATTTGAAATATGTCAATTCACCAGAGTATACTTTGATTAAATATATATATTTTTTTTTCTCAGAAAAATCTCATAAACTATGTACAAATATGCATGTTTATTTTTGACTCTAGCCCATAGCATCTCATATGAGATGCACTACATTATCTGTCCAAAATATATATATGCATGAATTTATTTTAAGCATTAACTTAATATTGTGACTATATTATTTGAACATTTTATTTTTATATATGGTACCAAATCATTTCTGCATATTTTTATCCCCAATGTATTTAAATTTTGAAAGTAAATTAGCTATAGAGTCAAAAGAGAGAAGAAAAATATTTTTAATCATTCTAAAACTTAATTGAGAATGTTCTGCTGTAGGACTGTGTAAGTAAAACTTTGAATAGAGTGGTTGGTAGTGGTAAGCAGGCAAAAAAATAGGCAGTTTATAGAATTTCCTACATAAAATATATTTCTTGTATACAAGTACCAGATAGTAATTTATTAGATTAATTTCTGAAATGTATGTGTGTTATAAGTTGAAGGAGTTTCTGTCTTCTTTTGATTGCTTTTCTCTGAAACCCCCAAAAAGGAAGAATCATAAGCTTCTAAATATACAGTGAAGTAGAGACTGTTCCCTCTAGAAATAACTTTAATAAAATATTAGTGCTAAATACAAATAGTCTTTCTTGTTTCTTCCCTCTGGAATAAATGATACAGCTTGCTCTAATGGTATTAAACCACTGATTAATACATAGTGGTATGTTGAACATGAAAAAGCTTCATGAATTCCAAAAGAAATTACTAAATCTACTACTACTATTACTACTACTACTCTACTAACCACAACAATGGAAACTACTAGTACACACACACACACACACACACACACACACACACACACACACAAAGAAAGAAGCTGTAGTTAAGTTCTACAGCGTAGGCAGATCTCAGACGCATTGCAGGTTTGGTTCCAGGCCACAGAAATAAAGTAAATATAGCAAAAAAGGAAGCCACATGCATTTTTGGGTTTCCCAGTGCATATAAAAGTTATGTTCTCATGATACTATAAGTCTATTAACTACCTGCACAATAGTATTTAAACATCAATTCACACACCTCATTTTAAAAATAATTCATTGCTAACAGTGCTAACCATCATCCCAGTCTTCAGCAAATCATACCATTTTTGTTTGAGATGATCTTGACTTGATGTTAATGGCTACTGATTGATCAGGGTAGTGTTTGCTACAGGTTGGGGGTGGCTGTTTGATAGCATTTTACCCACAGAACTTCTCTCAAAATTGGAGTTAGTCCTCTCAACTCTGCTGCTTCTTTATCAAGCAAGTTTTTGGAATAGTCTAACCCCTTTGTTATAATTTCAACAATCTTCACAGCATCTGTAACAGCAGTAGATCCCATCTCAAGAAACACTTTTTTTTTGCTCCTTCATAAAAAGGAACTTTTCAACCATTAAATTGTTATCATGAGTACCAGGCCAGGTGGCTCAGTGATTTAGAGTACAGGTCCATATACCCAAAAGATTGTCTAAAAAGGTGAATTATTTGTGGAAGATTTTCAATGAACTTTTCTTAGATCCATCATGAGAATTTTTATCTATGGCAACTATAGTTTTACAAAATGTATTTCTTAAATAATAAAACTTGAAAGTTGAAATTTCTCTTTGATCTATGGGCTGCAGAATGGATTTTTCCCCCACCAAGTAATATCTTTTAATTAATTTATTTTTTTATATTTCAAATCTTTATTGTTGAAAGTATTACAGATGTCCCCCTTATCCCCATTTTCTCCTTCTAGCCCACATCTGCCTTCCCCTGCCCCAGGCCTTCATCACACTATTGTCTGTGTTAATGGGTTATGCATATATGCATACAAGTTCTTTGATTAATCTCTTCCTACCCACCCACCCATCCCACAACATTTTGTTAGCAGGCATGAAGACAACATTAATCTCATTGTAAATCTCCATCAGAGCTCTCTGGTGATTGGATGCATTGTCAATTAGCAGTAACACGTTGAAGGAAATATACCTATGTTTTTCTGAGGAGTCGTTCTCAACAGTGGGCTTAAAATATTCATAAACTGTGCTGTGAACAGATGGGTTGTCCTCCAGGCTTTTATGCTCAATTTACAGAGCACAGGCAGACTAGATTTAACTTAATTTCCCAAGGCCCTAAGATTTCTGGAATAATAAATTGCCATTGGTTTAGTCTCAAAGTCACCAGTTTCATTAGCCCCTAACAAGAGAGGCAACCTATCCTTTGAAACTTTAAAGCCAAGCATGACTTCTCCTGTCTAGTTATGAAAGTCCTGGATGGCATCTTCTTCCAAGATAAGGCTGTTTCTTCAAGATTGAAAATCTGTTGTTTAGGGTGGTCACTTTTATTAATTATCTTAGCTAGATCGCCTGGCCTCACCTTGCACTTTTATGTTAGGGCGATGGCTTCTTTCCTTAAACCTCGGGAACCAATCCCTGCCAGCTTTGAACTTTTCCTCTGCAGCTTCCTCACTTCTCTCAGCCTTCATAGAACTGAAAAGAGATACCTTGCTCTGGATTAGGTTTTGGCTTAAAGAATGTTTAGAATTTTATCCAGATCACTAAAACTTTCTCCATATCAGCAATAAGGCTATTTCACTTCCTTACCATGCATGTGTTCACTGAAGAAGGACGTTACTTTCAAGAACTTTCCCTTTGCATCCACAACTTGGCTACTGTTGGTCCAAGAGACCTCCCATTTTTTTGGCCTAACTCGGATTCTAACATGTCTTCCTCATTAAGCATACTTACTTCTGCACTTGAGTTAAAGTGAGAGACGTGTACTTTTTATCTCATTTGAACACTTAAAGACCATGGAAAGGTTATTTTGTGTTCCATTTTAACATCATTGTGGCTCAGGGAATCGGGAGCCCCAAATAGAGGGAGACAGATAATGGACAGGCCAGTGGATAGAGCCATCAGAATATACACAGCATCTACTGTAACAAGTTCACATCTTGCATCGTCATAGTTCATAGTGCTCCAAAACAATTAAAACAGTAACATAAACGATCACTGATCACAGATTACCATAAAAATGTAATAATAATGAAAACGTTCAAAATACAGTTGCTAGAATCACCAAAATGTAACACAGACATGAAGTGAGCAAATGTGGTTGAAAATGGAAATGATAGACTTGATAAGGAAAGAGTTGCCATAAACCTTCAATTTGTAAATAAAACATAATATTTGCAAAGCAAAGTGAAGCGCAGTATGCTTATAGTTAATACATTGTTTATAAAATAATTATAATTTGATAATTTCAAATGTGGACTATTTATAATAGCTATATACTATTATAATTGATTTCAGAAACTACAACACAAGTACAAAATCATGGTCAAGTAAACATGACTACTTTCTAAAAATCATGTCTATTAGTTATATAATTTTACAACCATAATGGCTAAGCTGTATTCTTAGATTTGCATAACATTTTGATGTTTATGCTCCTAAAATGTATCTATACATATTTACATTATATGATCCATTATAGAAAAAATAGTATTTAATTAGAGATAATGTGTTTCTTAAACTACACTCATGTTCATGCTCAATTGAAGGTGCTTTTATCCTCAATGTAGATTTCTATAGATTCGTTTTTAATGGCCCAAGATTCTGACAACAGCCTTTCTTCTCATGGCATTCTCACTCTAGATTCCCAAAATAGAGGCCTACAGTCAAGTCACAATTTTGCTACACAAATGAGTAACATTATCTTATAGGTCAATGTGGCTTCATTTGTTTCATAAGCTTTGTGATAAATATGAGAAACTGCAGTGTGAAAAAAAATGACTATAATTCTAAAGGTTAGTGTAATGTTTGTTGGATATATTATCATCTTCCTTTCTTAGATATATCAACCAAGGTTGCAATCAGTTATCAAGAATGCAAAAAGGAGCTGCCAATTTCCAAATCTAAAATAATAAAAGGATAATATACTAATTAGACCTGGCATCTTCCGGACAAAGCCGGGGCTGGAGGGAAGCCAGTACCTGCAGCTGGGGGAAGGATGGCCTACTCTTGCACAAGTTTTTATGCACCTGGCCTCTAGCATTTAAATATTTTAATATTGTTTTCATCTGTTTGGTGAAATTTACAAAGGTGATATAAAATGATACAATTAATATAACAATAAAGTCAATAAGAGTGATCTACTTATTATATCTAAACCTGGTAAAAAATTTAGATTGAATTACTTTTTCTTTCATATAATCTGTGATTAATGTTTCAAGCCTGGTGCCAAGTACTGAAAATGCCATCAAATAACCAAAACAAATGATTCTTCTCTTTCAGTAGTTAATTCTAGTTTAAAATAGTAAAGCTGGGGAGAGCCATCCTGGCACCAAAGCTTTTTTTGTGTGGCTGGGTGCATGGTGGGAAGCACACAGTTTGTGTCTGAGATGAAGAAGTAACCCGGAGAAGCTTCCTTTTTTTCTATTTCTTCTTTTAAAATTTATTTTGTATTTTCCTCTTCCCTTTTCTTCCCCCACTTCTCTGGCTTTCACCTCCCCCCTTCTTGACTCCCTCCTTGCCTGTCTCTTCCTTCCTTCTTACCTTTGCATAATTCTATTACATTACAGTGAGATTAAAAAAAAAAAAAGCTAGGTCTTGTTCTGCTACCTTTGTCTCTTCTTCTTCGTTTTTAAATTTAAATTCTGTATTGCTTAAAGTATTACATAAGTCTCCTTTCCCCCCTCCCATTGGCCTCTCCCCAACTCTCCACCCCCCAGCACATGCCCTCACACAACCCCCCACTCCCACCCGCCCTGTCTGAGTCCATTGGTTTTGCTCATATGCATGCATACAAGTCCTTTGGTTGATCTCTTACCTCATCACTCCCCACCCCTCCCCCTGCCTTCTTTCATAGGTTGGACAGTCGGTTTGATGTTGCTATGACTCCGGTTCTATTTTAGTTCCTCAGTTTATGTTGTTCATACCTTTGAACAAATAAAGCTGATAATGGGTTTATCTGCTTATTTATTTATTTATTTATTTATTTATTTATTTATGAGATGTTATGTGCAGATCATCATCCACTGGCAATTATTTTTTTATTTATCATCTAAAATAACGCTTGGTCAAACCGCTGCTGAATATATATGCCACATTGTTAACTATCCAGAAATAATCTTCAACTCCTACTAAAGCCCGATATCACTTAAAGGTGTTTTGGAACCCAGGCCAGTGCCTCACATTCACTCAGTAACATGATATGGAGAGAGGGCGGGGTAAAGGAGGGACACAGAATAGGGATTACATGGTGACTATATTAAAATACGAGTTTCTGTCTGATAAGTACAGCATTGCATTAGTAATTGGCATATGTGCATTGAGCCAAATTGAAGGGCATGGCATATTCCACAAACTGATATTAAGCACTGATCATATGTGACGCCCTGAGACGGATAAAAGAATGTCACAAATCCTTTAATTCTCTTTTCCTAGAGTTGGAATGTATTCTTAGTCTCCTTGAATCTGCACTGGCTCAAGACTTTTTGACCAACAAAAGTGACACCTTTTGCTTTAAATTCTGATACAACTAGCAACTTCTGTCTTAGCCTCTTGGAACACTGAGTCACCATGAAATATGCCCAACTGCACAGCTGGGGCGCCGGTTCGGGGAGGCCCTAAAGCTACATCGGAGAGGAATCCAGCTGAGCTCAGCCTCCAGCTTTTCCTTCCCGAGCACCAGCCCGAGGAGAGACGCTATCCTGAACCGGCTGGCTCAGCCAGGCGGCCTGCAAAGTGCTGTTACTGGGGAGTGGATGCCACGCGGAGCAGAATAATAAACCCAGGGGCTGTGGCCAGATGTATGAACCACAACATAGTAAGACATATTAAAGTGGTTTAAACACCTATGTATTCATTCAGTAGCCTGTTGTTTTTAAGTAGATTAAGAAAGGATTATGCCCTACTGACCTGTGAAAAAATGTACTACATCAGTCTTCTAATTTTTATATGAACTCCCGCATAATTTCCAAATTGTTAATAACATTTCCTAGCTACCTATTGTGGTTGTGCCTTGGAGTGAGTTGAGGAGAGGGAAGGGGGTAGCTCGGAATGGGTTGTTTCCTTTCTTTGTAATTTTAGAAAGAGGAACAGGGCTAAGAAAGGAGTACACGTATGTAAATGAGGTGTCCCTTAGAGGAAAGGGTCAAAAGGTCGCCAATGGATGCCACATGCCTGTAGCACTGTACAGTGGAGAGATCCTTCTGGAGCTGGGCTTGGAAGCTGTGATTAAGTGAATGCACGGCTGCTTATAACTCTCCAGAACAGTTCCTGAAGAAGTCTAGCTCCAGCCCTCACTGGTTTGGCTCAGTGGATAGAGTGTAGGTCTGCGGACTCCAGAGTTCTGGGTTCAATTCTGGTCAAGGGTATGTACCTTGGTTGCAGGCACATCCCCAGTGGGGAGTGTGCAGGAGGCAGTTGATCGATGTCTCTCTCTCATCAATGTTTCTAACTTTCTATCACTCTCCTTTCCTCTCTGTAAAAAATCAATAAAAAAAAATATTTTTTTAAAAAAAGGAACACATTTTTTTTTAAATATATTTTATTGATATTTTACAGAGAGGAAGGGAGAGAGATAGAGAGCTAGAACCGTCGATGAGAGAGAAACATCGACCAGCCGCCTCCTGCACACCTCCTACCGGGGATGTGCCCGCAACCAATGCACATGCCCTTGGCCGGAATCGAACCCGGGACCTTTCAGTCCACAGACCGACGCTCTACCACTGAGCCAAACCGGTTTCGGCACATTTTTTTTTTTAAAAAAGAAAAAGTCCAGCACCATTCAGGCAGGCCTCCATACATCAGAACATCTGTGTTTCAGCAGCCCTCAGCTTTGTGGCATGGTTTCAGATTTGTTTCAATTTTTCTTTGAAGCTTTTTTCCCCCCTGTATGCTTCTTTGAAGGGCCCTCCTTGAGCTTAAAAAAAAGATAAAATAATGCAGGAAAGTCAATTATTCTCAAAAGAATAGGATGGAAAAATAATAAAAGAAACTGAGAAGTTGGATGACTTGCTTAAAATAAGTCAAACATTTGAGAGTTCTTAATGTCAACTGTTCAAAATGAGTTTAGTAACATAGTCTCCTAATCTTTGGACATACAGAATTCCATGATGTGGTTGCACTGCACTGGGGAAACATCTGTGAATATTCACATCATTATGTTGCATTGCACAGTTTGCACAAAATATTTCAAATGCCCGATTAAATGCAAAATAATACTGGAATTATTGCACATATTGTGCATATAGTGCATATAGTGTTCCATCACTGCACATATTGAACATTGTGAAAGAGGTCCTCGTGAACACAGAAGGTAAAAAGTCAAGAGAAAAAAAGGGAAAGATTAATTAGAAGGGAAAAAAGCTGTCATAACTGCTGGCAAGAAAATTGCTTACAGATAAAACATAAGGGATGTTATAATTTATTTTATAATAAAAAGAGAGTTCTACAAGCTTTCTGAAATAATAAAAACATCAATACACACAAGTAAATTGTATCCCTAACATGAGCATGCATAATTAGAAATATTTAGCTTACTTCAGTCTACACACTGTCCAAAGGGCAAGGAACTAAGAGCTGATCCTTTGTGTTTCTACTGCTATTTTGGGCCCTAACCTCAAATCAGGTTGCTTAAAACAATGAATCTGAAATGAAGTCTTGGCCAACACACGAGAATACAGCGGTGAGGAAACGATCACTCAGGCTCCCCTTCAGTGACACCTACCACGTCACAAGTGCTGTTCTACGTAATGTTTAACTTAAACAGCAGCCCCTTTGATAAGTGAGAAACTGAGGCTCAGAGAGGTAAGTCTTGCATGAATTCATTCAACCAGGCAAGTGGCTGAGTTGGGCTGTGACCCAGGGGTGCCTGATCCCGAGCCCTGTGCTCTTTCTGCAATATTTCCTTGGCATGGATTCACTTCCCCCTGGGAGAAGGCGGTGAGAAAAGGTCAAGTTCTGGAAATATTTTAAAGGTGTTACCAAAAGATAGACATATTGAGCAGATTATTCTTATGTAAGTTGGCAGATTCTGAGTTTCAGGAGAAAAATCTGAACTGGAGATGCAAATGTTAGGTTTTCTGGCACAGAAGTCGGACTTAAAACCCTGGGAATGAAGGAGACCTTCAAGGGGAAATTGGAGAGAAATGTGCGATGACATCGGGACCACTTCAACTCTGAGAAAAGAGAAAGAGGAGGAGAAGCCAGCACAGGAAGCTGCAAAGGGTGAAAATCGAGGCACAGAGGAATTTAGGGAAAATGGAAAAATGTGGCTGAAGGGGAAGAGCATGATCAGCTGTGACAAATACTATTTCTAGTCAATGTATTGATGATTTAACAAAATGGAAGTCATGAGTACAGTGTCTGTGGAATAAGTCATGGCATGGTTTGCTTACACACATTTTCTCTAGCTCTTGTGATTCATAGAGATATATTGGGTTGGTATGAAAGATGATTTCAGAATTACTTCTATCCTTTACAGCAAAAGTAGTTGGAAAATGCTGAATGAAGATGAGATGGATCATTAAGCTCTGAAATATGCAGAGGATGTTCTAATGCATTTCTGCATTTGGATTATGTCATCCATAAAAATAATTTCTCAGTTATTTTAATTGTATTTTCAAAAAAATACTTGATAGCTGCATGCTCTGTGATATAGTATATGGGTTTTTGGGAGCGTGCATGTCTGTTGATTATCATGTAATAAAGATCACCATATCAAATACTACTTAGACAATTTACTGGGGTTCTAAATTGTTTGCATGAATTCATCGAATCTTCTAAAAACGAATTGTTAATATTTTAAGTTGCACTTAAAAATAAGAAGAGTAATGTTATTTTGCTTATAATTTAAATTACTTAAAGTGTGTCACAAGCCAAAACCGGTCTGGCTCAATGGATAGAGCATCAGCCTGCGACTGAAAGTATAGGTCCCAGGTTCGATTCCAGTGAAAGACATGTACCTTGGTTTTGGGCACATCCCCAGTAGGGGGTGTGCAAGAGGCAGCTGATGGATGTTTCTCTCTCATCGATGCTTCTAACTCTCTGTCCCTCTCTCTTCCTCTCTGTAAAAAATCAATAAAATGTATTTTTTAAATGTGTCACAAAACTGCTTTCTTTTTAAAGTCTTTAACCTGAAATTTTATCTTGCCTATATTAATTCTTATCCTATCATCCTTAATTATAGCTAAAATATTGCATATAGATCTATTACTTTAGGAGACTATTGAAGGACTCAGGAATATGACTGTTGTGGAAAGACTACTAGTATAAAGGAATATTTTTTTTTGTGGATAATAATATTTAGTAAGCAATATGAGTTTATTAGAAATGTGGTAAATGCTTTTAAAGTATTTGTTCACTTAATCCGCATAGAATTTAGTGAGGTAGGTACTGTGCTATCATTAGTATGGTTGTGTGCACGTATTTGGGAACTAGGCATAAAGTAAAAATGTAATTTGCCCAAAGCTACAACAAGTAGGCGCTTTGAGCCCAATAGTGGGCGTGTCTTGCTAAGTAAATGGAGTCTATGGGGCATTTCAGTTACATGGGGAGAAAAGGGAGCAGAGTATATATAGCTCTACTTTCCCGCTGAAGATAGATTTGAAGCTGTGAAAATACAACTTTGGTTTTCAATATTTGATAGGAAAATCTTAGGTCTGGACTTTAAGACGGTGGTGGTATTGTATATGTCTTAAAGGGGCTGATAAATTTGGAAAGAAAAGATAATATTGACTTTTTTCTTAGTAATTATATGTTCCAATGTTATTTATACACGATTTTAAAAAGATTTTTATTGGCTTTCAGAGAGAGAGGAAGGGAGAGGGAGAAAGAGAGAGAAAGAAAACAGAAAAACCAAACATTGGCTGCTCTGGCCCCTGCAGGAATCTAACAGGCAACCTTTCAGTGCACAGGATGATGCCCAGCCCACTCACTGAGCCACACCAGCCGGCATTATTTATACACTGTTATGTAAAGTATCCCCCTCACCCCCGTCCCAGGTTCCCAGGATTCCAGGATTTAGAATATAAAAAATCTCTCTCTCTCTCTCTCTCTCTCTCTCTCTCTCTCTCTCTCTCTCCTCTCTCTTCCTCTCCCTTCCTCCCTCCCTCTTTTGTCTCACTCATAGGTGATAACTGTAAAGTTTGAAGGGCGCAGGAAACTGACCACCGAGGAATTTTAAAGTAAAGTTTATTCCCCGGTAATGAGCGGGACTCATTATGGAGGTAGAGAAACCAGGATTGAAGGACTGGGGAGGGGGCAGGGGACCCAGCCGGGCTGCCTCCTGGACATGGAGGAGCAGCAGCACGTGGCTGGCCTGGGGGTCTTTTTAAGGAGAGGAGCTGGAGAGGGTTGGACCCAGGGCAAAACAGGAAGGGGTGGGCTCCAGGACACTTTGACACGCGCTGATTAGTGGTTCACTGTCTTGGAGATGTCTCTGTGACAGGTGCCAATAATGTCATAACTCCCCAACCAGTTGGGAGGAGGGAGAACCTTACAATAACATATATCTTCCATAAGCACACCTGGACAAATTGATTGCTATGATTGCTTGCTGTGGAATAACTATAATTTGTTATCTTGACTAAACATTATAATCAGAATGACATTCTGTACAGTGTGAGAGGAAAAAAAAATCTAGGCTACTGATGCTAAGCTTTAAAGTATATTGCAACTGACTTTTAAGTTATAATTATAACAGTCAAATTCTATGCAATACTTACCAATCTTATAGAAAAAAATCTTTAAAGCATTCAAAATAGTAGTAAATGCAGAACACCATGAATACTATGGCAATTTGGACAAGTCATACAACTGACCAAGAGTCAGTAGAGAGGGACATAATAGAACAGGGCTACTTGCCTATGACTGGTGCCAAAAACTGGCTCATTCCAGTTGAAACATAGTCTTTTATTTATTTATTTTTAAAATATATTTTTATTGACTTTTCACAGAGAGAAGGGGAGAGGGATAGATAGTTAGAAACATCGATGAAAGAGAATCATCGATCAGCTGCCTCCTGCACACCCCCTACTGGGGATATGCCCGCAACCAATGTACATGCCCTTGACCGGAATCGAACCTGGGACTTTTCAGTCCACAGACCGATGCTCTATCCACTAAGCCAAACCGGTTTCGGTGAAACATAGTCTTTTAATAGTTGCACATATCATCTCACACATAACATTTTCTGGTTAGTGCTAAAGTGATTTTACTTGTATGCTGCCTATTTTGTTTTTTAAAATTTTTACAAGATACTTATTTTGAAAAATATTACATTTTGCGAAAAGTACATAAGGTTTGATTGAAGTAGAGTGCATCACCATTTATTAGAAAAAAAGGTAAATTATATAAAGCAAAATGTTGTTTAGTAATACAGTTTTCCTTAATTTTATTGAGATGCCAAAGCTATGATTAGATATAATTAGTACTTTTCAACATTACTCCATTTGAGCCTAAGAATATAGTCTTGATAAAATATTTAGGTACTAACCAGTTTCAATTGTGTATGTGCCCAGCACATAGAGATGCTTTGTAAAATATATAATCATAATTTGGCTTAAGATTTGAATACACAACCATTACTCACGAGTATAGTGTAACAAAATAATACTGAATTAGCACAGCAGTAGAGTTTTTATTTCACTGGCCAGTTTACTTCAAAATTTCAGAAACCATGTTCTATGCTTCCCCAAATAAATAATAGCATCCACTGACATTTCCCCACATTAATAAGAAAGTAAAAAAGGGGGAAGGAAAATCTGGAGGAGAACATAATACATATGAAACAGCCCATAAGAAAGAGATCATTTTTATCTCATTTTATCACCAGTGAGGTGCAAGGTGCACAGAGAGACTACCTGACTCCCTAATGTCACACAGGTTTCAGTTATCTGTGTTAAATTACAGTCCAAACATATTAAATAAAAATTCCAGAAATATGCAATTCATAAGTTTTAAATTGCACAGTTCTGAGAAGCATGGTAAAAATTTGCACCATCCCAACTCTATCCTGGCTGAACATGAATCATCCCTTTGTCCAGCGTATCCACGCAGGATATGCTACCCTCTCATTTCTCACTCAGTAACCATGTCAGTTACCAGATTGGTTATGAGAGGGGGGGGGGAGAGAGAGAGAGAGAGAGAGAGAGAGAGAGAGAGAGAGAGAGAGAGACCACATTCAGTTCTCATTTCTATTTTGCTTGCCCAACTGAAATAACACATTTAGAAACATTTGATTTCAAAAGGGGACATATTTAATACCTTCAATAATAAAGATATTTTATAAAGTAAAACATATCAGAATGTCTTCAATTCTGAGCCCTGAAGATTTTCTGAAATTAGTTTAAGGACTCTTAAGATTAAAAAAAAAAATGCTTCAGCTATGTGACTGGTCTACAGTATAAGTGCTGAATAATATGTGTTATATATTGGAAAATATATAATAAAAACTTATTTATTCAAAACTATTAGCACCTGAATGCTAAGAGCCATGCTGTGTCCGCCTTGAGAAATATAGCGCCGTTACCCCAGCCCCGTCCTCAGGGATTTGACAGTTTAATAGGGGAAGTCAGTCACTCACTGCTTCACAGGAGTTCAGTGACTGTCTCAAAGGGGAAGCACAGATTGCTAAGGGAGCAGCCGCAGTCCCGGCTTGGGAGAGCTAATTCAGTCTAGGATGCTGAAAATCAAGAGTGCTGAGGTCTAAAGAATGCAGTTATCAGCTTAAAGGACTTGAAGGGCTGGTGGGGGTGGGGAAAGGGGGAGCTGTTCCAAACAAGTGGTATAATACCTCCGAGAAGTGCAAAACGGAACAATGCGGAAAGAAGACTCTTCAAAGTGTAGGAGCAATCGTGAAAGGTAATCCAGAACTAGATGGCTAAGTGCTTAAGCGACTCTAATTGTGATTAGTCTGCAATCTTTGTGCTCCCTTGACACTCCTGCAAGGGACAGAAGTTTTAAGCAGGCCTGAGAAGACATCGGCTGTCCGACGATGGAAGTCCGTTTTGCCTGCTTCTATTCTAATTTCCCTTCAGAGTTTTGTTGTTCCTACCGTTCCATCTCTTAAACCAGCACCTTTTCTCATGAGAGGGGAAAGGTGTCTGAGCTGTGACTGCTCGGTACAGCAAGAATGATTGAGCCAAAACCGGTTTTGCTCAGTAGATAAGAGTGTCGGCATGGGGACTCAAGGGTCCAGGGTTCGATTCCGGTCAAGGGCATGTTCCAGGCACATCCCCGGTGGGGGGTGTGCAGGAGGCAGCTGTTCAATGTTTCTAGCTCTCTATATCTCTCCCTTCCCCTCTGTAAAAAAAATCAATAAACTATATTTTTAAAATAATAAAATAAAATAAAATATATTAAAACAAGAATGTCTGAATATGAGACCACTTCTTTCTGCTGCTACAGCCTGCAGCCTCTCCCCCTTGAAAGCCCTTCCCTCTTATTCCCAATCCTCATCCCCATGCCCGCCTGCAGGTCTTTTTCTGGAATGATGCCGCACAGATAACTGTGCAGGAGAAAAATCAAACGGGTGCCCCAGGATCAGAAAGGTTAGCTGTGGAATTCTTCATTGTGCTTCTTCCAAGTGTGTGTGTGTGTGTGTGTGTGTGTGTGTGTGTGTGCCCGCGCATGCGTGTAAGAGCTAGAAGGCTGCTCTCTGCTTAATGCATGTTGTATAGTTTTCTAAAAAGAAAAAACTGATCATGTTTATGAGGAACCTAAATAGTCTCCTAAAACATTTAGGGTCCTTGGGCATAAAGAACAACTTGAGTCCAGAAATTGGTGATGTACTTTGGCTTGCATAGCAGAAGATACTCGCAATCCACCAAAATCTTTTCTCTTACTTTTCACTTGGGCCCATTGCAAAAACTACTATTCTGACCTTTATTGCAGTTGAATGAAGTGATAAAACTAAGTTATAATCTTTTGTGTTTTTTAGACTCTATTTATTTCCACACTGATCTTTATTATTTCCTTCTTTCTACTCTGAACATTGTTTGCAGTTGTTGTTGGTAATGGTGGTGGTGGGGTGTGTGTGTGTGTGTTAGTTTCTTTCTGTGTAAGGATAGATTGTTGATTTGAGATTTTTCTTGATTTTTTGGAGTAGGCCTGTATTGCTATAAACTTCCCTCTTAGGAATGCTTTTCTGTGTCCCATAGATTTTGTGTTGCTGTGTTCTCACTTTCATTTGTTTAGGTATCTTTTGATTTCTTTCTTGATCCCATTGTTAACCCATTCATTGTTAAGTCACATGTTATTTAGCCTCCATGTGCTTATGTGGAAGGCCAAGAGGACTTACTGATTCACATAAGTGCAATGACTATCTTATCAGTTAAAATGATTTTCAGGTTTTTTTTTCTTGTAATTGATTTTTATTTTCATACCACTGCAGTCAGAGAAGATGCTGAAAATTTGAATGTAACCTATAATTTTAAGCCCTAGCTGGTTTGGCTCAGTGGATAGAGCATCAGCCTGCGGACCAAAGAGTTTAGGGTTTGATTTGGTCAAGGGCATACACCTTGGTTACAGGCTCCTCACTGGTCCGGGCCCTGGTTGGAGCCCATACAGGAGGTAACCAATCAATGTGTTTCTCTCTCAACAATGCTTCTCTCTGTCTTTCCCTCTCTCTTCTACTCTCGTTAAAAATCAATGGGGAAAAATACCCTCAGGTGAGGATTAACACAACTAAATAATAATAATAATAATAATAATCTGTAATTTTAAAACAAAAATGTTTGGATAATTGATCCCAATAAAGATAATACAACTTATTCAAGTTTACATGATTATTAAATAAAGAGTGAAAGAAGGGGGAAACTAAGTTGTAATCAAAGTACAGTATTAAGAACAATAGTAGTTATGCTACCATTAGGACAGACCCTTACATTTTTCTATGTGCTCTCCTTCATGCGCTTCCGTGTCTGTTGCCTATGATGGAAAAGCCATGTGTTCAAGACTTTAAGACCCTCACCCTCAGCCTTCCACCACAATCACCACACATACACATGTCTTCTCTCACTGACCTGGAAGACCAGCCTTAGCCTGTTATAAAGAGAGAAATATATTGTTTTGTTTGTTTTTTTTTTGCTTGAGTCTTTTTTTGTGTGTATACTTATTACTAAAGTATAGGCTACCCTAACAGACACAGACTCTCTAAATTCTCATTCTACATTTATGAAACACAGTATAATATATGTAAGTAAGATGTGTAGCCTGTTAATATCATTCACTTACCTCTTGATCAATGAAATTCCTTTGGTGCTGACCTCACCAGTTGGGCTCAGTGGGTAGAGCGTCGTCGGCCCATGGACTGAAGGGTCCTGGGTTGATTCCACTCAAAGGAATATACCTTGGCTGCAGTACCTGGATTTCTAGCACTAATTGTTTGGGAACTTGTGTGGGAAGAAACTAATCAATGTCTCTCTCTCACATAGATGTTTCTGTGTGTCTCTTCCTCTCCCTTCCACTGTCATGAAAAATCAATGGAAAAAATATCCTGGGGCAATGATTAAAAAAAAAAAAAGTGACCCCAAAATCTCCTTTGGTGAGGCAAAAAAAAAAATCTAATTTATATTTATTTTTGTTTTATAGTTTATAATACTTTAATAATACTTTAAAGTATTAATAATATCATTGTTAACACAAGAAAAATGTTCTATTTTAATGGAGAACTCTTTTAAAGTATCATTTGTTAGTTGAAGTGCCCTTCTACTCTTAAACATGTATTTCAAATATGTGAAATCAATTTCTTAGAATACTTTTCTATAATGCTCAAACTAATGACTAAAACTGATGAAATTCTAACCTAAACCTGCAATTTCCTCTTTTATATTTCAATCCACATTATGTAAGTATGCTGGACTTTAGTGTGTTCTTCTGAAGCACTATTATCAAAGTTTTTCACATAAAATTTTAAACATTTTAAAAATGTAAAACCTATTAATAAGCCATGGTGCTCTATATTATTTAAATATCTTTGAAACTAATTAGAAAATTATTAATACCAGTCAGGACTCTATAATTATTAAAATTTCTCAAGATGTTCTGGAGCAGCTTTGATTTATCAAGCTATATGTATTAATGCCATGCACATTCAAGGTCAAGGTCTGCATTAGTCTTTGGTTTGGAGCTAGGTATATGAAGGATTCCTGTAGGAATTCACTATATAAGCCAAGGCAATTTTTCCCCATTTCATTTTCTTACTTTTTGTATAGATAGGCCCCCCAAAAAGTCTCACAAACATTCTTTCTTTGTTTATCCATAATCAAAATATTAAAATACTCACAGAAATCTTTTATCAAAGAGAAACTTTTATAAGGTTCATTTTCCCACAAAAAGCATTTATGCATTTATGCATCATTGAGCTTGAAAGAAAATGTAAAAATATAAGTAAAATCCATTACTTTTCTCTTCAGACAGTGGTTTCCTATTTGTTTAGTGTAACTTGTTACAAGTCATCTTAGCCAACCTTAATGTCATTTAATCATAAATTTATTGTTCTCATCTCTTGAATCGAGGTTAGGACCAGAATTGTTTTTGGTGCCTTTTATGTCCTCTTTGAGAACCCAGAATCAATTTTTAAAATTTTTTATTCAGAAAAGGTAGTCAGAGGACTCTCAGGAAAGCAGAGAAGGCAGTGTGGGTTCTCATAATCTGCTTATGGAATTGAGAGCTCATTATCAATTCTTCATCAATAACTCTTTATCAAAGACTACATCATTTTGCAACTGCCCACTGAACTCCAACAAATATATATCTATACACACGTTCATGAATATACACTTACAAGCCAAAATATTTCTATACAAAGAGTAAGCCAATATTAGCAAATGGTTTAAATTAAATAATGTTGTGAATTTTTAAACATTTATCTCATTTTCTTGTGTTAAAGAATAGTGAAGATCATAGTACATATAATGATTGATTATTAGCTTTAGGAAGAGAATAAAAATATGAGAAGATAATACAAAGAAGTTATATTTCTTATGATAAGTGGGGCTCACCATTTCTTCTTAATCAATAGATTTGTCTCATTCTATTTCAGCCTGTTTTATTATGGACTCTAGCACAAAATTAATGACAGGGACATTAACTGAATCAGATAATTTGGGGTTTTTGATGCCCCTTCAGGTTCACCATTCTGAATCTCATATCATGACTGAAATATGGAAGAGAAAAATGCCTGCTGACCATAGCTGAAACATTCCTCTGGTAGCCCTAACCTCACACTCACACTAGTCCTAAAAGAGGAATCTCTGAGGCTCTGTTTGCAGAGGTCTGGTTGATTGCTGAGCCTTCTTCCCAGAAGCAATGCAAGAAACAGTCTTCCATCCTCAGGGAACAGTTAACAATGAGAGGCTATGCAGACAGGTTTTGATGTTTGATGACCAATTCTAAATCTTCTACAAGCGGTGGTGGCTGGTTTTAATTACTAAGCCAGAATTAGCCCTATCTTGCCTATTCTCTTGCCAACATCTCTGTGTATCCGATCACAATGATTTGTATCCATGGTGAAAGGACTAAACTCAAAGGGATAAGATAATTTTATCATGACAAAGCCAAATGCAAATAAGCTAATTATCACGGAGGATTTGAATCAAGAGAAACTGGATAGGAAGCTCTAAACATTTCTTATTACCAGCAAACATGTATAGCAATTTCTGATAATCACCAATCAAAACAAGCAAATAAACAGAAAAGGGGAAAATATCAATGCACCCAAATTCCAAATCTTGGTGCCTAACTGAATTTACCACAAAACATCAGCATGCATTCAAATACTTGTGAATCATAGAAATCATGTGGTGTTAAAGCATGCATTTCATGATTTGTCTAAGCTACCACATGTTCTACTAAGCTTTTTAGGGTCAAAGCTCTAGAGTCACACCACACACATATACACACACACACACATCCTTCCCAAGATCATACTTTGTTGCAGAATTATATACCAATTATCATATTAAACAAAAACCAAATGTTTGCATGTCTGAATAAAAAATACTGACAAGAACTTTCATAAAATTAATTTAACAAAACACCAAAGAACTGTATACATATATTTGTGTGACTTATGTATATGTTTTTCTATCTATTCATCCACACACACCCTCACATAGATATATATGTGTATATATCCAATCAAAATATTTAATATTCAATATTTATTAAAGCTATCCAGTAGCCCAGAGTCATGGAATTTAGTATTCAATTAGGACAGTTTAAAACATGGAATATTAAAAACAACAATGGTCAACCTGAAGAATTCTTTTGGTGATAGAACTTTGTGTGTTTTAACTATAGTGGTGATACACAAACCTACACTTGCATTAAAATTGCTTAGAACTACTCTCCCGTCCCCCTATTCCCCCCGCACACATAAGCTTACATGTAGATCTGAGTAGTATTGGTGGATCATATCAATATCCTGTTTGTGACACTATGTTTTGCAAGATGTTACCATAATGGGAAACTGGATAAAGGACATGTGTATCTGTATTATTTCTTACCACTGCATGTGATTCTTCAATAGTCTCAAGCTAAAAAGCTTATTTAAAATAAAATTTACAGAAATGTGATAAATTCTAAGATGAAAGGAGTGATCTTAGCAGGGCTATATGGGCTATGTAATATGGTTGTTCTGGAATCACATAGTAGGGTTATATGGGCTATTTAGTGGTTGGCAAACTCATTAGTTAAGAGAGCTAAAGTTTGCCAATTGTGTAATCTAGATTTATAGGTTAAGGAGATTGAATAGAAGAAATTAGCCAACTTTAAAGTAAAGTTAAAAAAGTCCAGGCATAAACACCAGTTTATGAAAACAATGTACTTAATCTAGGACATGAATTTCTGAGTATTGTTAAATAATTTTGAATATTCTCCAGGCAAGAAAAAATATCTATTGGACAGAAAGTTAATGGACAATTTTTTAGGGAATTTATGGTTACATTAATATTTATAAATCCAAGCTTTATAAGGTATTTGAAGCCCTTTGAACCTGTGTCTAGAGACATCCAAGTCATCAAATGTCAGTGCAGTGAATGTCATAAATGAGACAAGGATAGAAGCATGAGCAACATAAATTGTTATAAAAATCCAGGTGAAATTTAAGGCAGTGCCTGTCACAAATTTGGAACTGGACGAATATTGTTGAGTGTAATGGGAGACGGTGTTAGTAGAGATGACAAGGAGAGGATGCAGCATAGGCTCAATATAGATGGTGTAGTAAACAAAGTCATCACAATGACACCCAGATTTCTTAGGATAATTCAGGAAACGATGATGCTAAAGTTGCAGGTATGGGTCTCACTTGTTTAAATAAACCATTTATCTCCATATAAACACAAATATGTATTAAGCTGCAACTCAATTTTTACTTTCCCCTTCTTTTTCTAATGAAATATTGTAATCTACCTTGTGTTGGAAAATCGAGTGGATATCAAAAATTACCAGGAGACAAGAGAAGCAATCCAGTTCTTTTTGTTTATAGTGCCTCAAACCATGTTAAGGACTCTAAAAAATAATAAGGTAGTATTATTTTTTAAATTTCACTTTGGAAATAAGTATACACTACATGTTTTGTTCCAGATATTCAAATAATATGTTCTTACTGGAAATCAAAAATATAGTAGTCACCTGGGATATATAAGCAGTGACCCTCACTAATTTACAATGCTTTGAAGGCTGCCAAGTAGGTGGCAAAACACTAATTTGAACTTTATGATAACATTTTGTATTTCCTTTTTGAAATCCCTGCAGTGGTGAAAATGGAAAGTATTGACTCAGGGAACTTGGCCTGCAGTGCTGTTAATCACTGTATTGCTATTAATTGATTTCCTTAGGAGTGAGCCAGACCCAAGACACTACCTACTAGTCTCTCCCACTCTTAATGCAGTGATTTTTTTTAGAGTGAAATGTCTGATTTTCAGAACAGAGATACTTGGTGTGAGCAAATATGAACTAAGCAGTTTAAACTGTACAATTTTCAGTTGACTTTTCATATAAGAGAGACTCAAATTGTCCTTCCCTCCTCCTTGTCTGAATAATCATAAGTAAATAATTTGAAAGTCCGCATTCAAGTACTCAATTTAGTTACCTTTCATTGTGTAAAGAATCAAGACATTTTTTTTATTTTGAAATGACATCTAGAAACCTTGTTCAATATGCCTAAAGAAATCTTTACATTCAGTTTAAAAAAAAAAAAAAGAATACGCCTAATTTTTCATTTCTGTAAGCTAGAAGCTAATAACCACAAATTTTTAATTAAAATACATAACTGGCAATGGAAAGTATGAGATTAGGTATTAAAACTATAACTCAGAAGAAAAAAATTATAATAACATAACATATATCCTGACATGAATATATTTATAGATGTATTTAAACAATGAGCACATGTCTATCTTCACTAAGCAACATTTGGAGGACTAT
Organism: Vespertilio murinus; assembly: GCA_963924515.1. Taxonomy (NCBI): domain Eukaryota; kingdom Metazoa; phylum Chordata; class Mammalia; order Chiroptera; family Vespertilionidae; genus Vespertilio; species Vespertilio murinus. The sequence goes on from OZ004712.1 coordinate 63,903,777, forward strand.
TATCTAACACATTACAAAGTCTGATTGATTGATCATTTGCCCTTTTCTTTAATAGACTATTAGAGTAATAGACAAAGGAAGAAATAAAGTGCCCAGCTAATCGATCTAAATCATACCGGAAAGGTCAAAATAGAATTGTACATTACTATTGTCAGAAATACATAAAACATTAACATTTCTATACCATGTACTCATCACAGAAATTGTAATGGGGACGGAAAAAGACACAATATTCATCCAAAATAGCTATTGAATTGGAAATGGAATGGCCAAAATCTAATCCCAGGAGTGGTGCTGGTGGGAAGAAAAGACTATGGATTCATCCTTTTTTGTCTCCCTTCCCCCTCTCCCCCCCCAGAATCTTGAGTTCTCTCTCTAGTCATCCTACATATATTAAGATTTTTTTCCCCACAAGAAACACTCAATTTGATGTATGTGTAGTCATGGCTTGTAAAATAACATTTCTGTTAGAAAGATATCAAGTTATAAAAAAATATTAAGTAATTATATATCATAAAAAGATAATAAAAATAATAAGGTGAATTAAGATGTATATTTTGCACTGTGTTGCAGTATAGGAACTTGATGCATTATAAAAATTTAGATAGGAATTTGACAGAAATTATGCATAAATGTAAATAATCTATGAATAGATTTAAATTAATATATTATGATATTTTTAACATTCCTTATAAGCCATGTAATTGTGTTATTCACAAAGAATTGTAAAAAATATCATATCTGTTATTAAACTTTGTATTAATACAATAAAGACATTGTATTTTATTATGTGAGATTAAAAGAAACACTATATTGTGTGCATAAATTGTACACACATGCACATATATCACAAATCATGAATTGCATTAAACATTTAATATGCCAACAGGATAAAACTAGTGGCTTAGCAAAGCATATTTTTTCAGAGATATGAATTCTAGGAAACATTGGAAATTTGAGGCCCTTTTTAGTTTTAAGAACAACTTGTGTGTTTTTTCTGCCTCCTGGCAGTTCGGTTTAAGTTGAAATTTATGTAGCAAACACTTTATCATAATTTCTACCTCTGAAGAAACTCTATAATGATACTTGCACTAGAGGTTTCATTGTTATTTTGAAATACCCTTACATTGGAACTAAAAAAAAAATGTTAAACTCAGCATAATGGCTGAAGTCACAATACTTATGAAAAAATAAAACAAACTTCCAGAAAAGTTTTTGTTTTGGAAGAAAAAAAATATATTATTAATTTGGCATTGAAAATCAAATACAAATCAATAAGTATTTAAATGCCTATTAAGTACAGCACAATTTGATATGAACTACACAGATTCATGGTAATGAGGAATTCTCTTAAGGAGTTTATAATCCAGTATGTATATATATATATCCTATCTAATAAAAATGGAATATGCTAATTGACCATCACACCTCACTAATGGTTGTTACCACAGCCAATAAAGAGGGAATATGCTAATTGACTGTCATGCCGTCACAAGATGGCAGCACCCAGAGCCACAAGATGGTGATGCACAGTCCCCTCAGCCCTACCTCATTCAGTTTCAGTCTCCCAGTCCCTTCAGGCCCACCTCATCCAGCTGGAGTCCCCCAGTCTACTCAGCCCCACAGGGGAAGGCAGTTGGAGGTGATCAGGCAAGCAGGGGAGCAGTTAGGTGTCAATTAGGCCTGCATGGGAGTGGTTAAGGGGTGACCAGGCTGGCATGCAGAGTGGTTAGGGGAAATCAGGCAGGCAGTCAAGTGGTTAGGAGCCAGCAGTACCAGATTGTGAGAGGGATGTCCAAGGAGTCCCAGATTGGAGTGGGTGAAGGCTGGGCTGAGGGACACCACTCCCCCCACAAACCCCATGCATGAATTTCGTGCACTTGGCCTTTAGTATATAATAAATACTACAAAAGACATCAAAATATGTACTAGGGAAAGATAGAGGGAAAAGAGGTAATAAGGATAAAACTGTTGTTACCCTGGACAGTCAGGGAACCAGGAGTCTTCACCATTGGCTAAGATTGTGGCAGGGGGAGATTCTCACACTGAGCATGTCAAATGCTAAAAGTATGAATGGATAGGGTCTAGCATACCAAAGCTAGAAATATAAATGGATAAGGCCAGAGAGTGCCAGAAGCTAGACCTATGAATGGACCAGACCCAAGCAGGCCAAATGCTAGAAAGACTTGTTAATGAAAAACATTCAAGCCTGTAAAGAATTTTTGTGAGTTTTATTTGAGCCAAACTGTCAACAACTGCAGAGAAGCAAAACCTAAATGAATTGGGATAATGCTCCAGAGAATGGCAGCTCTTCACCCTGTTCTATACATTCCAATCAAAGGAGGAGATATAAGTGGATTCCATGAAATCATTGGTGATAGATTAGGGAGGTGGGAAAAAGCCAAGCAGGGAAACCTCTGGGATTGGATAAAAAGTAAAATGATAGACACAGACTTCTTTTACTTAATTGCATGCAGGATAGTTAACAGTCAACACTGAACAGGATAACAATAACAATGAAGGAATTCATGGTCTCTGCCCTGGGGCCCAGGTGTATTTGGTGGTGTCCTGAGGGTCCAGAGAAAGGGAAGTTACAAGCTACCCTGCCATTTCACAAGGATGTTGTCTCAGATGAAAAAGACAATAGGTCAGTTAAGGTAAAGATTGATCTTTTTTTAAAAAAAATTATATTTTATTGATATTACAGAGAGGAAGGGAGAGAGATAGAGAGCTAGAAACGTCAATGAGAGAGAAACATCCACCAGCTGCCTCTTGCACACCCCCTACAGGGGATGTGCCCGCAACCAATGTACATGCCCTTGACTGGAATGGAACCCGGGACCTTTCAGTCCACAGACCGACGCTCTACTACTGAGCCAAACCGGTTTCAGTGGTAAAGATTGATCTTTATCAGGCAAGATACTGGTCTAGAACTTGACTACCCACCATAAACTGCTTTTAGATCATTATTTCAGACCATCCTTTGTGGTGAGTTTAGGTCTTTGAGTTTGCAGAACCGCCATGCAGGCCTTCCCTGAGTTAGTCAGGTGAGAATGTGGCCTTTTTTGTTTCATCCACAGATGAATGGATAAGGCCCCAAGTTCCCCAACAGCCAGCAAGATAATTGGATAGAAATAAAGCCTTCCCTTCCCTATCGCTATACGAACTGTGGGTTTGAGATGTAGGGAGAGTGTTCCTGTGGCTTCTGAATAAAACCTCTTTCTTTTTGCACCAGCACCTGCCTCTCAAGTTTGGATTTCCTTGTGGCAGGCAGCTGGACCTGCAGGTTTTGGTTGTAGTTGTGGTGGTTCTGGTGGGACCGCATGGGTCTCAGTCAGTCCGGAAGGGCCAGGGCTTGGTTCCAAGCTGCTCGCGGCAGGCCAAGCCTGGAGTGGGACTGTGGGATTTGCCAGCAGCTGCTGAGAGCGATTCTCAGAGAATTTCCCTTCATTTGTTTTCAAGGTGGAAGCCTCCTGAAATGCTTAGCTGGTGAAAGGAAATGGGTTTCTGGGGAGAGGAATGACTCCGAGACTGGATGCGTCGAACCCTGTGTGCACACTGGGGGGTCCTCTTCCCCCACTGCTTGGACTTCATGCCATTTGGGTCCCGCTAGGACTGCTTGCAGCATGGGTGAGCAGGAGATAAGACCATAAGATGTGTTTGTGAGCACTCACTTGGAATAATGTAATTATGGGTCTGAGTTTTATTTATATGTTTCCTCTTTGACTGGGGTCTTATGATAGTTAAGGCTTTGGGTTTGTACTTTCATGCCATTAGGGGTTTTCCTGTTTTAACTCCTGAAAGGAGCTGACTGGGCCAAATGTTAGCAGATTGATCCATGTACAGCTCTGATCCAAAGACAAAAAGGAATCGGTTTTCTATTGTAGCACTGCTTGGCCTATGTGTACTTCAGACCATGGGGTGAAATGGCCCCTCAGTAGTTCCCAAAAGTACTATACTATCATACAGTTGGAATTGTTTTGCCAAAGGTCAGAGAAATGGGACAAAATCCTTTATGTCCAGGCATGTATGTCTTTACATAATCAGAATTCGGCAAAGAAAGGGAACTACCTAATGATACAGAGAAGGGAATTGGCTTCAAAACCCCTCCCTGGTAGTAAGACACAGGAAGAAGAGGAAAACGAGATGAGTCTCTATAATTCCCTGAACCTGGGGACCCAGGGCAAGAAGCAGGAGGATTTCCCCTGCCCCTTCCCTCCCCATTGCTAGATACCACTGAAATCGAGCCCAGAGGGTGACAGCTCCACCCCTGTAGAATGAACGGATGGTCTCTCCCTCTAGACCCAGTAGGGCACCCAATTTGGCCAGGGCACCTAATTTGTATCCAGAGCAGGCCAATCCCCTTTGAGGCAATAAACCTAGGTCAGCACACTGGCTACTATTCGGCCCATGCTCCATTTTCCACTTCAGATTTACTGAATTAGAAGAATTCCAACCTCTCATGTTGGAAGAATTCTCAGGAAATATCTTATCATCTGCACCGTCTAAATTGGGCTGATGTGCAGGCTCTCCTTAGCTCCTGCTAATGGCAGATTAAAGGTGACTAGTTGTGAATAAAGCCAATGAAGAGGCTCAATGCTTCCATCAAAAGAATCTCATGTGACCCCCATCCCATCATTGGCAATTCCCTTTACAAAGCCCAACTGGGACCCAAATAGTGGGGACCTAACCTTCCTAGGACATTACAAAGGTGCATATTGGAAGGGCTTAAGAAAGGGGTGCCTAATCAAAAGGGTCTGAATATGATACAGGCCTTTCAACAGAAACCAAATGAAGATCCTTCTGCATTATTAGAAAGGATCTGTCAGGCCTAACAGAAGCACACAGATGCTGACCCTCAGGCACCGGAAAATGCCCAGAGGGTAAACATGACTTTTATTGCGCAAAATGCCCCAGATATCAGAACAAAGTTCAAATGTTTAGACAAGGCACTGGGAATGAGTCCCTTCCAGATGGTGGACATAACCTTTAACACAGCCGGTTTGGCTCAGTGGATAGAGTGTTGGCCTGCGGACCAAAGGGTCCTGGGTGTGATTGTAGTCAAGGGCACATCCCTTGGCTGCAGGCTTTTCCTCGGCCTGGGCCCTGGTTGGGGCTCATGCTGGAGGCAATTAATGTGCTCCTCTTATATCGAAGTTTCTCACTGTCTTTCCCACTCTCTTCCACTCTCCCTAAAAAGTCAATGGAAAAATATCCTTGGGTGAAGATTAACAAAAAGTAAAAGTACAAAACCTCACTCTGATGAATATGATTCGTACAGGACCTTAGGGCTATAAATGCTATTGTCCCTGGCTTTCATCCTACGGAGACCAAACTTTATTGCTGATCACGTGCCCAGGGATATCAAATGGTTTTCAATCCTAGATTTAAAGGATGCTTTTCTTCGGTATTCCAATAGATAAACAGGCTCAACTGTTATTTGCCTTTGCATGGCAGGACTCAGAAACGAAAGCCATGCTCCAATACTATTGGACTGTGTTGCCACAGGACTTAAGAATTCCTCAACCATATTTGGGGAAAGATTAGCAAAAGATTTCAGGGATGTAGATATAGTGCAATTGAAATCGTAAATTCTTCTGCAATACGTAGATGACTCACTAAGAGCTAGCAATACTTATGAAGACTGTTTGCTCAACACCATCCATTCCTGAATCATTTGGCCAAAGAGGATATAAGCTAATGCCTCACAAGGCCCAGATTTTCAAACAGGAGGTCGCAAACCTGAGATTCCAACTGAAACAGGGCACTAGGAGCCTGATGGTTGATAGAAAAGAAGCCATTGCTACAACAAAAATCCCAGAGAACTGGAGGCAGCTTCATGGATTACTAGGTATTATAGGTGAAAGGTTCTCCCCCACCTAACTGGTGGGCGGAGTTTAACACATGACTGGTGTAAGGTTCTCCCCCCTCCCAAACTGGTGGGTGGAGCTAACACATGACTGGCACCTACCACAGAGACATCTCCAAGACATTGAACCACCAATCAGCCGGGGCCAGAGTGTCCTTAGAGCCCACCCCTTCCTGTTCACCCTGGGCCCAATCCCCTTCCATTCAGTCCTTTAAAAGGGACCCCAGGCAAGACACGTGTTGCTGATCCGCCATGCCAGGAATCAGCCCATCTGGGTCCGACTGCCCCCTCCTCCCCTTCCAATTCTGATTTCTCTACCTCCGTGATGGGTTCTGCCCAATACTGGGGAATAAACTTTACTTTAAAATTCCCTGCTGGTCTGTTTCCTGTTTCCTTTCAAACCTAACAATAGGATTTTTCCAAGTTTGGATTCCCTATTTTGCACTTAGAGCAAAACCATTGTATAACTCTTTGAAAGGACTAGACTCTGAACTTCTTGAATGGACAAGACTATCAGGCAACATTTTATTAGTACACCTTGAAGGGAAAACTAGTGTTTTTGTTGTTGTTGTTTTGTTGTTGTTGTTTATTTGTTTGTTATAAGCAATAGCTTATATCCTCTTTGGCCAAATGATTCAGGAATGGATGGTGTTGAGCAAACAGTCTTCATAAGTATTGCTAGCTCTTAGTAAGTCATCTAGGTATTGCAGAAGAATTTACGATTTCAATTGCACTATATCCAAATTGGGATTTCCCAATTTACAGAAACTTTTCAAATTATAAATTCATAGAAGACAAGGAATTGTATATAGGGTACTAACCCAGGTCCTAGGAAATATCTTTCAACCATAGCCTATCTCTCAAAGAAACTAGATCACACAACAAAAGATGGCCACACGCCTGCGGGCAATCGCAGCTACTTGTGACATCTTACAGGAAGCAGAGAAATTCACTCTGGGGCAACCTACTATGGCATTTGTACCACACCAGGTCCTAACCTTATTGGAACAGAAAGGAGGATATTGGCTGACAGAAGCAACATAGGAAAAGATCAGGCAATTGTATTAGGCAACCTATAAGTTACCTTCCAAACCACCACTACCTTAAAACTGGCCACCCTACGCCTGGACTTAGAAGGAAGCTCAGGCCTCCAACATGGTTGCTTATAAATCATTGAGAAAGTTTATTCCAGCAGACCTGATCCATTAGATAAGCAGTTGGCAGACCCTCACTGGAAATTGTATGAGAGCAACTTCACAGAGAATTGTCAACGACGAGCCGTGTACCCAAGGTACATAGAAAAGGTAATAGACTCCCACGCCCTTGCCTTGGAAACCTCCGCTCAAAAGGCTGAACAGATAGCTCTCACCAGATCCTTATAATTATCCCAGGGGAAAGGTACCGACAGCTACACTGACCCTAAATGTCCCTTCATTGCAGTCCATGCTGTAGGGCAATGTGGAAAGAAAGATGGCTCTTCATCTTGGGGAATCAGTGCGTCAAACATGCAAGAGATTTTAAAATGCTAGAGGCAGTGACTCTACCAAACCAGATTTCCATAATGCACTGCCCAGGACACCAGAAAGATGCTCCCAAACAAGCCAGGAAAAGCAAACTGCTGATAAAGCATCAAGATAAGCCATTCAAGGGCCGCTGCTTCTTGGGGGCTTTAATTCCACACCTGGACTGGTCAGATTTTAGACTCCATTACACAGAATGATATGAGGAGTGGGCCCGGGAATAGGGATTCTCTCACACTGAACCACATTCTTCTATATGGAAGTTCAACACTCATGGTATGATCTACTCCCTGAAGCTCTAGTATATCCCAGCCTCAAATACCTACATGAAGGGACCTTTTGTGGAAAGGATACTTTAATGGGGCTCATTTGACCACATTTGAAGGGCCCTCATTTACAAAGGACCATTAAGGAGATTATCCAAGCCTGTCAGACATGTGCAAAAGAACCCTACATCAGAATGTGCCCAACAGGCAAGGGAGTACAATGTAAAGGGATAATCAAGTTGAGGACTGGCAGGTTGACTTCACAGAGATGACTAAAACCACAGGAAATTTTACATTTTAATAAATTTTATAGACACCTTTTCTACATGGGTATGGGCATATCCCTGTAGAACTGAGAAGGCAACTGAGGCAGCAAAACTTCTATTCAAATAAATAATCATTAGCTTTCGACTTTCTTACAGTATTCAAAGTGACAATGGACCATCGCTCAATTTAGAAGTCTCCAAAAATTTAGGACAGGCACTACAGATTCATGGGAACCTACATGCATCTTGGAGAGCCTAATCTGTGGGGTAGACTGAGAAAATGAACCATATAATAAAGATGCTGAGAAAATATGCCAGGAAACACATTTGAAATGGAACCAAGCACTCCCAATTGCCTTGCTTTTAAATTATACTCTTTTAAAATAGTTCATTGGAGATACTTCCAAGTTTCTGTTTTAAGAATACCCCCTTTAGATTTAAAACATGAATCAGAAATCAAACAATATGTACAACGTCTAGGGCAAACACTAATAATTTTGTACAAGTTTGCTCATTATAGCTCCATCTAACTGTCTGACAAACCCTTACACCTGTTCTAGCCCAGAGACCAAGCCTTCCTAAAGACATGGAAGACTTCAGGTCCTGGACAGCAATAGATTGTGCAATGGATTGGTCCCTAATGACATCCTGCTGATAGCACACTCTTCCCTGAGCTCATGGGAATCAAGCCTTGGACCCACCACACATGGATATAGTGGGCACTGCCCGAGGAGGACTTGGATCTTGCTGCTGCTGTCGATATGGCAAAGGAAAGCTAGACCTGCACTCATGAAGGAGTTTTAAAATCCCTCTTTCAATGCCCTGGCCAGTGTGTCTCAGTTGGTTGGAGCATCATCCCGTCCACCTGGTCAGGACACATGCCCAGATCCCATGTCCAATTCCAGTTGGGTGCAGGTGGAGGCAAGTGATTGATGTTCTCTCTACCTATCTCTCTTCCTCTTTCTTTCTCAAATCAATAGAAAAAAAATCCTCTTTCAGAAAGGTACAGTGCCTTCTACAGCTATGTGAGAATGTTATTTTTTTGTTTTAACCTGCATTTTCCAGACAGGGCTTCCTTGGCAAATGTATCCTGCTGTTGGGTATGCCACCCAAAGCCCCACTCAGAATTAGATCATGGGGATCCCTTAGTCTCTCCACTCTCTGATTTCATCATAATTTCTTCTTCACTACTAGGCATATCCCTCACTATGTAAATACTTGATCATTTGTCTGCACAATAGGTATTAGTTTGGAAGCCCATCAGGAACACTGTCTTGACATATAAAGTAGTCTGCAGGCTTCCCTTATTCACCAGTGTCATCTTCTAGGCACCACACATGCCACCTTAGGAAGACAGCAATCTTTTCCCTCAAGTGAGGGCTTTCCTCTGTTCTCAAGTCCCCTCTTCTTTTCATAGACAGAAAGATTTTGGACTCAGAGAGAGGTAAGATTATGCCCTTAAAGAGCAGGAAGAAACTATAGAAGATGAGAACATCATTCATTTAGTCTTGTAAGATTAAATTACTAGGATCTAGAGTGTTTAAGGAGGGAGTTGTTCCCATAACAATCAGTGGAAGCTCCGGGGAGTCTTACTTGGTCATCCTTTGGAGAAGATGACAGCAGGTGGAGGTTCTTACACCGAGTGCACCAAGAGCTAGAAAGATGAATGGATAGGGTGCTGGGTGGACCCAAAACTAGCAAGATCATTAGATAAGAAATAAAAGCCTCCCCCTCTCTAATCCTGTAAGGAAAAATAGATGATCTTTGAGATGGAGGCAGAATGGTCTGGGAGACAAGAGTCCACTCTTCTCCTAGGTCAGTGGTCGGCAAACTCATTAGTCAACAGAGCCAAATATTAACAGTACAACAAATGAAATTTCTTTTGAGAGCCAAAAACCAACTTCTGCTCATGGGCCACAAAGGTTCAATCGCACTGTCCTTGCACACCCACGCGTGATATTTTGTGGAAGAGCCACACTCAAGGGCCCAGAGAGCCACATGTGGCTCGCCAGCTGCTGCTTGCTGACCACTGTTCTAGGTCATGTGGCTCCTAACTAAAACCTCCTTCCTTTTTGACCAGCACCTGCCTCATGAGTTTGGCTGTCATCACCACAGGCAGCCAGCTGAACCTCATTTTGTTGTTGTTGTTGTTCAATTAAACTATCAGAAAATGCTCCATGGATGAAATATATAGGGTTTAATAAGAAATGTCAGAGGAGAAAACTTGAGGTGGATACTCAACATCAGAAAATAAAAAAGAAAGTATGGAAAAACAGGGGGAGGTAGTGTATGCAGAATGGTGAGCAATCCGAGCACATTAGAAAACAATACCTACAGTAGGCTAAAGGCTGAAGGTCTGAGAGGGCCGTATTTGTCAACAGCCTTCATGTCAAGCTGAACATGCTACATCTTACTTGGTAGGAAATGGAGACACGGAAACTGTTTTAGTAAAGATATGAGCAAGGAAGGTTAATTCAGTAATTGTATCTAGAGTGAATATTGGGGGATGCTTTTCCAACTCATTTATTTTTTAAAAAAGATTTTAATATGAATTACAGGATAATCTTATCATGCAAGAAGACTGACTCTTAAATTTGAATTCATTGCTTTATGCAAATACCTTACAGCACACCTCCAATGCCCCGATTGACAGAGTTTGGTATACTGTTTGATACTCAGAAAGGAAGCAAAGAAATATTTGCTGAAAGATTGAAAGGCAAATGAGTGCCATTGAAAACCCAGCATAACCTTTGGGAAGCTCTAGAAACTGCCATATTTGGTACTGTGAGAGTATGAGTAGTGATACAAAAATGAGAGCTTGGTGGGAATTTTTTTTAAAATAAAAGGCAGTCTATATTTGCCCTCCAGGTACTATAGCCACTGTAGGCACACAAGGCGGAAGTGTACATTTTGCATTAAGTCAAGCTGTGACTATATAGCCTTTTGCCTAAGCAGAGCCTAAAAAACAGCAGCCAGATTTATACCACCAAGCTACAGTCCTGACTGCCTGACAGAAAATTCAATGTACATAGAGTTTCCAATCAATGTTTAGTGTTTCATTTGTAAATATAAATGGTCTGCCAACATGTAAGGACAAATTATATAAACAAAGCGAGCAAACAGAAGGCAGAGGAACTTGTGATGATGGAAGGAAAAATATTAGTAATATCTTCAGAAAGATTGGAGAAGATACAAGTAGTAAACAATACTTAAAATCATTCCGAGGAAAAAATCTTAGAAGTTTTAAATAAAAGATTAAAATAGTAAGATAATTGGAAGGAAAGTCAAGTCTTATCTGTCAAGGAAAAGTGGAAGAAGACAGGATGATGTTCAATAGGAGGACATATACAGGAAAATCAGGGAAGTTGAACTAATAAAAAACCTGGCAGCTAGTGTCACCAGTGGGGTGTCCCCCGTGTCCCCATCTGTTACCAGTGGAAGTGGAGCTCTTGCACTGTTGCAGGAAATGAATTTGCTGAGATTTGCACCAGAGGACGAGTGATCTTTATTTCCCTGGAATTAAACCCCTGGGTTTCCGATGTCACTCTTCCCTCTCCTGCCATCGAAAAAGCCCAAGCTTGTCCTCAGCAGGGCAAGAATTAAGGCACCTGCCCGGAGGCTCTGCTCCATAGTAAAGCACTGTCCAGTCCAGCATCCTGTGTGCCTAGTCCCCATGGCCATGGATGACGATGTGGCTTCTAAGGCCAAAGGGCTGTAATGAGTGTGAATAGGCAGGTGTGGGCCATGGAGGGAAGCAAGAGGGCTGGGGATGAGCCAGGAGCTTCACCAACAAACCCTTCACGATGTCGTGCACCTGTCGTGGCTTCACTTTCTAGTCAATTATCTTTTTCCCAGGTGAGACTGACAGACGAGTATCTCCCCTGTATCACTCCGACTTCATGGTACATGCGCCCATCTCCCAGTTTGCTGGATCCCTTCCCCCAGTGATCTGCAGAGAATGTGTTTTCCCAGGAGCTTAAAGTTGTAGCTTCCTGGTGAAGCTGCCCAGATCACCATGCTTACAATGTCTGTCCTCCTCTTTGCTCTTTTGCTATAATTAATATTAATAACTATGTGATTATGAAAATAACAATAAAACTTCAACAAAAGGAGGAAAGTGAAGCTAAAAGAAAGGAACTTCTGAAAGCAATCATCGAAGGAAAGAATGTAAACAATGCTTATAAATAAGGGCATAGATTTCCAGACTGATAGGGTCCAAAAATAACTTGGCTCAGGGATGAAAAACAGACTCTAATTAAAACACTAGAGGCCCCATGCATGAAATTCGTGCAAGAGTAGGCCTTCCTTCCCATGGCTGCCGGCACCAGCTTCCCTCTGGTCCTGGCTTCATCTGGAAGGACGTCTGGCCTAATTAGCATATTACCCTTTTATTATTATAGATAAAACCATGAAATATTATAACATAGAAATTAAGGGGAATTTCCTAAATCGGGTATTAATATTAACCCCTGCCTTGACATTTGTGAAATCAAGAGTGCCTCAAATGTCCTAATGTGAGCCCCCTCCCCGCCATCCCACTCTACTTCAGCAAATGAGGTTTCCTAGTCAAACAGCCCTTCTTACCAAAGAAATCAGGTGCTAATTCCTGGGATTTCAGTTCCTTGTCAGCCCACAGAATTATTCAAACAAGCCAGCATCCTCCCATGTTAAAGAGGTGCATCTCAACTTTTTTATTCTACTGAGCATCCCTTGTTCACACTGTATCCCAGGGCACCCCTTCCCCATCCCCATGGCCCTGCAGGACTTTTCTACCCTCAATTGTGAGTGAATGTGACTAATAAAATGCTGACAGACAAGTATCTCCCCTACATTATCTCCTCTGCTCAGTGTTAAGTGTCCTATGTTCAGACATCTCTAGTTTGTGAGACCCTCACTCACTAATGAGGTGAATAGGGCACAATTAAAAGCACCAAAAATATTTCAAAGAACAGATATGCCAATTATAAAGAATGACAAATCAGAATTTCAGACTCTCAAATGCAGCAGAAGAAATATGAGGAATTATGAACAGTTTTCAAAATTCTAAGGGAAATATCTAAGATAAAATTCTTTATGCATTCAGCTCATCGAACACATAGAGAAGAAGAAAAGTATGGTTAGACATTTCAAGAATAGAAAATTTGACTCTCCTAGATATTCTTTCCACAAAGCTGTAGGAGGATGATTTCTATCAAAACAAAGAAATAAACCAACATAGAACTGTGATCCAGGAAACAAGAGACACAACACAGTAGAGAGATGAAAATATCAGAGGCAAAAGGAAGTGCCTGTGTGATAATTGTAGAGTAGACCCAGAGTGAAGAAAGATCGTATTTTAGTAAGAGGTCAGATGTCTCCACGAGGCATGTGTTCAGGGAAATAAAGCATGCTTGAAAGTGAGAGGAAAGCTGTGATCAGAAGGAAATGTTATAATGAGACATTTTATAGAGCTTCGGGAGTGTGTGTGAAGGATGACATTCATAAGTTCAAAAAAAAAAAAAAGCAGGGGGAAGGCAGGCAATTTTTAACTCCAATAAAATAATAAATGTAAAGGAAGGAAATGTAATCAGAGTATATTTCTTGGCTCAGGCGTGAACGATACTTGAAAAGTCATCATGGAAACACAATGTTTTTAAGCAAAAATTGAGGCATAATTATACTGAAAGGAAAATGGAGGTTATGAGTGAGCTAAATTAATAAAACCTTACAATAAGAAGTCATGTAGTGTTTAAATTGATTGTACATAAGGTATAGCATTATATTCATTTTATGTAGGTCTTTGCAGACAATCACAAACAAAATAGTTAAATATTAAGTGCAATGCCTTAAGGGATAAGGCAGATCATAAAATGTCAAGCAATAATAATTTAAAATAATCATTTCAGAAAGTTTCATTTTAAACTACTTTTATCTAATACAATTGTTGAAAATAAATATTAATTTATATTTATTTCTTCTTATTAAAAATATGTTATGTAGTCATGCTAACAAGTCATTTGATTTTTTTTTGAGGTTTTCTACTATTTTTCTGGTAAAATTATGACTGTGATTGCTTTTACTATGACAATTTTTGCTGCATTCACTCTAAAAAAACCATTTTGTTTTATTTTAGAGCTGCAATTCATTCCCCTGCAGCTCGCATGGTAAATTAATTGAAATCTTCTTTAAAATCATTATGATGCTCTCATTATGATTACTAATGTTTTGAGATCAAATTATGTTAAAATTAAAAGTATTCTTGAGTTTTAATTTATCTCTAGTCTATGGCAATTGGGAACCTAATTTATCGAATGATGACCATCCTGAATCAATAGGCCATTGGTAGTGATGGGTGCCTAATCATTTTGTGGATTATTGTATGTCTAAATATTCTATTTATAACTTAAAATATAAAAACCAAGTTGATAATTCATTAAAAATACATCACAACAAAGTTAAATTAAAAAGCTACTTCTATAGAAAACTTTTTAAATGCCTGATATTTCACTTTGTGTCTAAGTGATAGAATGATAGAATGGAAGGTCATGTTATATAATTCAGTTTGGATTTCTACATTTGGAAACTAAATACTACTTAGATCAGACCTTGTATCCTAATTTATATCCATTGTGAAATCCACATCCTTTCTCTTTTGGCTTTTTAAAGATACTCCTAGTATCAAATATATTTTATTTATCCAAAACAATTAGCCTTATGTTTGTAAAATGCAAATTACTGTGTGGTTCTAAACTTAGGGTTACTGAAGGTATAAATACAGGTGAGTTTTATATTATGGTTAATTCCAATACATTGAAAAGCAAAAGTAGTTATATACTTATTTGTATGGAAAATAATACAATTATTAATCCTATCTCATAAAAGCATAATATGCAAATAGACTGTACCTCCACTATGCCCACAAGCCAGCTGACAAGCCAATCAGGAGTGAATATGCAAATAAACCCAACTAAGATGGCTGCAGCCACAGAAAGCAGGAAGGAGGCTTAGGTTTCCCCGACAATGGAGGAAGCCATGCTTTCTGCATGCCCTTGCTGGCCTAGGCCTCCACTCAAGGCTATAAAGTTTCAATGATATAAGATAAATAAATCCAAACAGAAATGGCGGCAGCCACAGAGCTGGAAAGAGCAGGAGGGTAGGGTTGCCTCTTGCAATGGAGAAAGCCAAGCTTCTGAAGCCCTGGCCTGCCTTGGCCTCCGCTCCAGGCTACAAAGTTTCAATTATAGAAGATACATAAATCCCAACAGAAATGGCTGCCACTAGGGAGCGAGCTGGAGGCTTGACTCCACTCAAGGCTACAACGGTTTAATTGTAGAAGCTTAATAAATCCCAGACACCAGGAATTTCACTTGGGTTTCTGGGGTGTGTGGCTGGCCTGAAAACCACCACAGGCCCCTCTCTCAGGCTGCGGCACACCCCAAGGGAACCCCCACCCTGATCCAGATACCCTTCAGGGCAAACCAGCTGGTCCCCTCCCATGCACCAGGCCTCTATCCTATCTAATAAAAGAGTAATATGCAGATTGGCCATCACTCCAGCACACAAGATTGCTGCCGCCATGTGATCAAAGATCCTGCCCCCATGTGGACACAAGATGGCCAGCAGGGGAAGGCAGTTGAGAGGGACCAGACCAGCAAAGGAGGGAAGTTGGGGGTGACCAAGCATGCAGGGAAGGGCAGCTTGGGGGGGACCCAGGCTTGCAGGGGATGGCATTTAGGGTTGACTAGTCCTGCAGGGGATGGCAGTTAGGGGCAAATAGGCAGGCAGGGGAACAGTTAGGCATCAATCAGGCTGGCTTGGGAGTGGTTAGGGGGTGATCAGGCTGGCAGGCAGAAGAGGTTAGGGTCAATCAGAAAGGCAGGCAAGCGAGTAGTTGGGAGCCAGCAGTCCTGAATTGTGAGAGGGATGTCCCAGATTGGAGAGGCTGGCTAAGGGACACCTCCCCTTCCATGCACAAATTTCATGCACCAGGTATCTAGTAAATAATAATACAATAATAAAGTCTGTGTTTCACATACAGCTGTAAACCTACATTTTCCCTACCTTATACAAATCTGCAATTTGGCACTGTCTTTAAAAATGAGGCAGCTCCCTATAGATATAACTGTTGGTGGGAATATAAATTATGGGAACCAGAGATCTGTGCCCTACTTAAGAATATGAGAGATGAGAAAGTGAATAGGTAACCAGGTAAACCAGTAGGAGTGCACACTTTTTGGTCACTCCAGGGTAATGAACTTATCAAAAATTAACTGAACTAATATCTGATTTTATGCAGAAATTTATGTTTAATGATTTTTAAAATTATTCTTGTTTTAGATAAATTGAAAATATTTTATAAATTAGAAAAAGTTTAGTAGTGATCAGTAAGATTTAAGATATGCAATTCTCATTGATTTTCAAATTAATATTTGCTAAGCTAAATGGACTGACTCTTTAATAAATACGGACAGAGCCGAAACCGGTTTGGCTCAGTGGATAGAGTATTGGTCTGTGGACTGAAAGGTCCCGGGTTCGATTCCGGTCAAGGGCATGTACATTGGTTGCGGTCACATTCCCGGTTGGGGATGTGCAGGAGGCAGCTGATCTATGTTTCTATCTCATCGACATTTCTAGCTCTCTATCCTTCTTCCTTCCTCTCTGTGGAAAATCAATAAAATATATTTATAAATAAATAAATAAATAAATACGGACAGAATAGTCAAAATTGTTAGACCCGAAAAGGAATTCCAGTCAATAATTAGGTGAAGTAATGAATACCTTAATCAACATTCATTTGACTCATTTTACCTTTGAGACAAAACAAATATTTAAAAAAATAATTCTGAGTACTATAGAAGTTGGCAGACCAAACCAAATTACAGAAAAATGTGAAAAAAGTCATATAGATATATCAATAACCTACATAAAAATTAATGCATAAAAATATTTATCTGACATAATTGAATTATAATTCTGTTTAACTATTATTATAAGAAATATAATAATGTTCATATCAAGTATCAATAGAATATAAATACACACCAGTTTCAAAATAGCCAATTAGAAACAAACTCACTGAAAAATACAAGTATAGCAAATAAAAATGATATATTTCATGCATTTTTTACCTATTTTGAACTATTCTAAGATCCATAGGACATAACAAACTAATTTCAGTGACTTTTATAATCTGTGTGGCAATTCAAATAGCTTCAAATAAGATATATCTGCACACAAGTTTAGCTTTAATAATTTCTATTTTATTTTTAAACCTAGTCATAAGTTTTATGAACCTACTATAGGCCCGGTGCACAAAATTCATGCACTTGGGAGGATCCCTCAGCCCAGCCTGCACACTCTCCCTGTCTGGGAGCCCTCAGGAGATGTCCCTTGGGGGAGCGGGGCCTAAACCATCAGTAGGACATCCTTAGCACTGCTGCGGAGGCAGGAGAAGCTCCCATCACTACGACTGAGCTTTCCATCCATGAGCCTGACTTTTGACTGAGCAGCGCTCCCCCTGTGGGAGTACATTGATCACTAGGGGGCAGCTCCTGCATTGAGCATCTTCCCCCTGGTGGTCAGTGCACATTATAGCAACTGGTTGTTCCAACGTTCAGTTGATTTGAATATTAGCCTTTTACTATTAGCCTTTTTCTGAATTTTCCTTGTTTTCTTTCATCAATTCTTAAGGTTACTAAATTCTAATAAGCTATAATATAGAAATAAGTGGCACTCTGCCATAATAGATGAAACTAATGTGTACAGGGAAGACAGGTGATATAAAATTGACAGCCAAAATCAGAAGTTAACATAGGAAACACCATATGCCTAATATTCTAAGTGTCTGACCAATTGGTGGACCAAGGGGCAGGCACTCTGATTGGTAGGTTACCTTGATGCTGAGGTCCAGCAGATTGGAACTGGACGAGATGGGCTGGACATGCCCTGGAGCCAACCTTCCACTGTCCCTCTCCAGCCTCCAAAGTATTTATTCTAATTAATTTCCTTTCAATGTGCACAAATTCATGCACCAGGCCTCTAGTTAATGAATAAAAACACGTATAACATTCATGCATCTTCCTTTGGTCCTCTGCATTTTATTTGGGGGTCTGATGAAGCTTTAGAAAGTGAATTTTGACTTGAACATGTATATGATGACTATGACAGATGATCTGTTCTTTCCTTGAAAAAACTAAACTCACGCTTTACTTCTAACTTTGTAGAACCAGCTAACTCAGTTCTCTGTTAGAGCTCATGTCCACACTGGTTGCCATCTGACTGTAGATGCCAGGTTAGCTACCTTAAGGGATGAATAGAGTACCTTGCTTTATCCTTCTAATGCAAAAGTCATGATCACTCAGAAAACAACACAAAAGCAAATGGACATATATTGTAATTGTTATACTCTGTCTTATACCAAACCTTTCCTTCTAAAATTAAATGTTAATTTTTTTGTAGATGGGAAAGGGTCTGCAAATAAATGTCTCAAATTATCATCCCATGAATAGGTATGGAGTTTATTCATAGTTTCCGCTGACGTGGTCTATAGAGGTTCTGCAAACTGAATGATAAGGCAGGAAAGCAGTAAGTAATAGGACTTCGGAGCATGTGACATTTCACAGAGTGGCCTTATTTATTTCAGACAAAGAGCTTGTAGAAGTGGATTTGTGGAGACAGAGATGGCAGGCCCTGAAGGAAAGTCTGACTGTCTCTAGACAGGCAAGATCTTGAGATTAATGACATTCTCATGGTGAATATAATCTACTGCTACCAAACAAACTTTGACGCTCCTTAGAGAGCAACACTGAGGAGATGCTGAAAGGAAGAGGAGAAGAAAACTTGTGAATTAATGCAGGTGGGAGGATAAACAAACCCCAAACCTGACATTCATCTTAAAATCTTACCAGACCTATGTTCTTAAAATCTATAAAAAACAGTGATTTATTTTTCCTAAAGTATGGTACAAAATCACCTTGCACAACTACCATAAACTAAATTACTTTGTATTGTATGTTATTAATTTTGTAAGCCCTTCAAGAGTAAAAATATATCTTGGTAATGAATTGCATTGAACTAGTACAAGTGGTCTGCAAACTCATTAGTCAACAGAGACAAATATCAACAGTACAACGACTGAAAATTCTTTTGAGAGCCAAATTTTTTAAACTTAAACTTCTTCTAACACCACTTCTTCAAAATAGACTCGCCCAGGCCATGGTATTTTGTGGAAGAGCCACACTCAAGGGGCCAAAGAGCCATATGTGGATCGTGAGCCACAGTTTGCTGACCACGGAACTAGTAGACCTAAAGATAGAATCTATTCTTTTCTTACTGATCCATGTTATCATTTAGTTGGGGGAACTAAACTTGGACAATTACTTTTATTGCTCAATAATGTGTGAATGTTCGGACCTAAAGGGAACTTAAATAAACTTACTTGAAATTTTTATTTGAGGTAATGTTAGTTTATGCATGATGTTCATGCCCAATGGTAAAGAAGCCATTCATACCAACCCTCTTACTCTTACTTGCCATTCTGTTCTGTTGTATCTTCACACGTGTCCTTGCCTGTGTGAAGCTGAAAACATGGCTAACACGGTGTCGTGTAACCTAATAATATTGGGAATTAGTATTTTAAAATGTAAGGGAAATCCCATATTTAATTTTGTCTAAGTACTGGAGGCTGTATACCTTTACGTTTTTCCAAAGTACATAGGACTTAGTTCTTCATCAAATATCATTCCTATTCTCATCCTAGTGATTTGTTTATATAACATGTTTGGGTGAAGAAGTTACAAAGGCCACCATTTCAAGAGTATAATAGGGAATTGTGATGATAAATAGCTTTTCCAAGACAAGATGACAGATGCCATTAAAAGCCATAAGCTGTTAAATCTAGAATCTCATATGTATTTTGTTCTTGATTTCTAAATTTAAAACACAGTCATGGGAGGTTTGTGATTACAGAAATGATTTGAAGTTTCACAATCAGAACAGCTGGTCTAGGGATGACAGAAGATGATGCTGAATGTGTTATAAAGCAAATGCAAAATAGTAACTGGGGAATGTTTTGGCAAGTGATAAGGAAACCATTCGGGACACTGCAGGTGTCAAGTTGCATTTGGGTTAGGTATGTTTTCCAGAGCCACTGTTTCAATTGGCTCTTTTACCTCTAAGTGAAAAAGCTATCTGAGTACTTGTGAACAAGCATACACACAGGGGATGAGTATTGAAAAGACAGGTCACAAGTTTTAAGGGCATAAGATCATTAACTTCTCTTACCTAAACTACTATAATCACTCCCTAATTGGTCTTCCTGAATAAGTCTCCCTCCCTTAGATTTTATTATTCACAGAGAATACATAGTGACCATTTTTTTTTAAATTGAGGTGATCTCATTTTTGTAACCCTAATCTTCCACAGCTTTTCATCACATTTAGAATAAAATTTAAAGACTCTCCCTTTGCCTGAATGGCTGTATATGATTCATCTCCTGACCTCTTCTCTGTCAGCTCCTGTTTCTGTCATGCTTAGTAAATGGTGAAATCCTTGTTGTTCATCAAACAAGCCAATTATTGATCCATTTCAAGATCTTAGCTCTTGATGTTTCTTTTAACTGGAATACTAGAGGCCCAATTCACAAAATCCATGCACACTGGAGGAGGGAGAGTGTCCCTCAGCCTGGCCTGTCTGGGATCCCTCTTGCAGTCTGGGATCCCTCAGGGGATTTCCAACTGATAGCTTAGGCCTGCACCCCATGGGGAGAGGGCCTAAGCTGGCAGTTGAACATCCTTAGCGCTGCTGTGGAGGTGGGAGAGGCTCCCATCACTGCTGTTGCACTTGCCAGCTATGAGCCAGGTTTCTGTCCCCTGTGAGAGCATCCTGACCACCAGAGGACAGCTCTTGTGTTGAGTGTGTGCCCCCTGGTGGTCAGTGCACATTATAGCAACTGGTCATTTCACTGTCAGGCCAAAACCAGCTCTTCCACATCCCCCAAGGAGTCCTGCGTTGTGAGAGGGCATGGGCCAGGCCTTGGGACCCCACCAGTACATGATCAAGGCTGGGAAGGGATGTCAGAGGTTGGCTAGCCAGGGAGGGACTGCAGGAGGGCTCTAAGGTATGTCCAGCCCATCTCATTCAGTCCTGATTGACTGGACCCCAGCAGCAAGCTAACTTACTAGTTGGATCATCTGCCTCCTGGTGGTCAGTGCATAGCATAGTAAGCAGTTGAGTGGCAATTACGCTTTGATTGGTTGAATGGACAATTGGATTACCAGACACTTAGCATATTAGGCTTTTATTATATAGGATTCTTCCTACATAAATTTGTGTGACTGGCTCTCAAAGTTCATTCAAGTTTATGTTCAAGTGTCATCTTCATTTTAAGCAGCATATACGGTAATCTACTTATTCTACCTTGTTTTTCTTCACATATCTCATATATAATCATTTATATTTTGATATGTACTTTTTTGTTTGTTTACTCATTGTCTGTCTTGTGCACTTGAATATAATGACCATTAGCTCGGATTGTTGTCTGATTTGCTTATTTCATGAACTTATTGCTAAAACAGTGTCTAACCCATAATAGCACTAAAAATATACCATTCTGTAAAAACTAATAAAGGCAACTTTATATTATATAATTTGTTGTCAAATTATTACAGATGGTTTTTAAGTAGTTAGAGTAATTAAAGCTTCACTCATCCAAATACACCAGGCTCTTTGAAGGGTGTGAGATGCCCTGTTTTATCTTTCAGAATTCCATGGCAGAATATACTTATGGTTCAGGCTTTATCTCTTCATTTAGATATGGCTCTGATCTATTCATATTAATGCCTGTTATTAATTTCTTACTTTGGATTATTACTTGACTATCTTGGTATCCCACTTAAAAATGTTTTGTTTTAAACATATTTTATTAATTTTTTACAGAAAGGAGGGGCGAGGAGAAGAGAAATAGAAACATAAATGACAGAGAATCATTGATTGGCTGCCTCCTGCACATCCCCTAATGGGGATCAAGCCCGCAACCCAGGCATGTGCCCTTGACCGGAATCTAACCTGGGACCCTTCAGTCCACAGGCCGATGCTCTATCCATTGAGCCAAACCAGCTAGAACATTAATGATATAACTTTAAATTAACACTTCAGTTAGAATGAGCAGACTCACGCAATGCTATGCAAATCAGAAACTGGCACACACTGCATTCACTGACATTTTAGTAGCCCAAGCAATGCACCTGGCATAGCTTGGTAGTGGGGAAGAAATATATCTGCCATCCTTGAGGAGGTACTAGAAATACCTGTGGAAAAAAGAGATACACTTCTCTTTGAGTGAAGGGTAAAAATATTCAGAAACACACACACATTGTGCCGTAAGATGTTTCCACCCCTTTAATGTAGGCAGCCCTTGTAGAAGTTACCAGTCTTACCATGTATAAGGGCTCAGCCTCAGATCTTTACCATATTCTTCATATTTGAGGCTAATATTAAGTATCGTCTGGCCTCTACTTGCCTATCTTATGCCCCCTGGATTTATAGGCTTCAATAATCATGACTGTCAATATCCTTGGCGGTTTTAAGTTTCTAGAATGATGCGATACTTTGCTTAGTAGACATTTTTAAAAAGTATTTTATTTTTAGTATTCACTTATTTTACTATTTTTAAATGATGCTGTGGTGCAGTTCAGTCTTTCCATTTTATATCTGGTTTGGGCTCAAATTTTCACAAAGATCTTTAAAGCAATAACGTGTATTCTGATAATCGTTCATACTATCAGCTAATATTGCAATGCTTATGTTTTAATTTGAGATGACAAATTCATCTCTAAAGTGAGAGGTAGGGTAGAAAGCTGTGGCCAAGCCGAAATCAATAAAGGACGACAATACGCAAGAGCTCTCTTCTCCTTGGTAAATCTAAAATCTGATCAATTAAGAAATGGTCTAGGTAAAGAAGTAGGGAAGAGAAAAACTCATTATCTAAGTCTATGTGAAAGAAAATTAATATAAATATATTTATCTAATAGATTGAAAATGTAATAAGATGTTGTCAGCCAAGACCGGTTTGGCTCAGTGGATAGAGCGTCGGCCTGCGGACTGAAAGGTCCCAGGTTTGATTCCGGTCAAGGGCATGTACATTGGTTGCGGGCACATCCCCAGTGGGGGATGTGTAAGAGGCAGCTGATCGATAATTCTCCTTCATTGATGTTTCTAACTCTCTATACCTTTCTCTCCCTCTCCGTAAAAAAAAATCAATAAAATGTATTAAAATAAAAGCTGTTGTCATATTATAGTAATATTACCAACAAAAGTATTAAATGAAGGAGAAGATCATTTTGATGACATTAAGGTTCCTAGTAATTTAGTCAAGTGATGGTTTTTAAAATTAAAAGTTAAAAATTACCTAAGGATTACAGTCCCTATGTATGCCATCATTGCTTTTCTTATCCTTAGAATGATCATTTTTGAGATCAACATGTTTTTCAGTGGAGATTTTTTAATATAGAACATGTTCTAATTAAAATCTATTTTTACTTTAGTTTATTTTCTGATTTTAGATTGATTAATTTAAAGATAGCATGGGGATTTTGAACTATTTTAATAGCAATTTTTGTATACCGATTTTTCTATCCTTTGATCAATATATCAACAGGGATGATGTTTTGAATAAGTTAACGATGAAATGTCAGCAAAATAAATTCATAATTATATAAAATTATACATTACAACCAGAAGGATTTATTAAGATGCGCAATGCTGGTTCAACATTTGAAAATTAAATTGTGAACTATAGGAACAGACCATATGATCATTTCAAATAAAGCAGAAAATAAATATCCATGAGTGCATATTGATATAAATAAATGACTGAATTTTAAAAAGGGGGAAGAAGAAGAGAAGAAAATCTTCTGTGCAGATGAATTCTAAGTCATCCATGTCTGTACTACATACCCAAGTAGTTTCAGCATAAGTCTCCACTCATATATTTGCTACCCAGAGTGACTTCCCTCCAAAGGTTGTCATGTGAAACTGGGTAATAGAAGCAACACTACAGTGAAGAAACACTACCTCAGCAAGGTGATCAAGGTCAATGTTAACAGTGATAATTAATATTGATAGTAGGTACGCTTAATGTAATATAATGACAATGGCACTTTTCCTCTGTGACCTTTCTCCCCTCAAACATTAGCATATTCTAATCATGAGAAAAACAATAAACAGATCCTAATAAAGGGATGTTCTAAAAAATATCTGACTGGTAATACTTTAAAACTGTCAAGATCATCAAAAACATAGAAATCTGAGAAATGGTCACAGCCAAAAAAAAAAAAAGCATCAAAACTCATTCAGAAAATATAATAAATATTTCATATATTTCATACTAATAACAGGGGAAACTGAATGTAGGTTATGTGAAAATCCTTATTATATCTTCTAACTTTTTCTGTAAATCTAAACTATTCTAAACAATAAAGTATATTTAAAAGAAAATTAAGGATGGGTACAGGTGGGTGGTAGATTTGGGGAAACATTTCTCTGTTAATGCTTTGCTAAGATATTTTAACATCTTACCAAAAAAAAAAGAGAAACATGCAAGTTAACCATCACTCCACTATACCCACAGCCAATCAGAATGAGTATGCAAATCAACCAAACAAAGATGGGGGTTAATTTGCATATGCAGGCACAAAGCAGTGTGAAGCCTGTTATGAGGTGAAGAAGAGTGTTGGAGGGAGCTATTGGAGTGGTGCTATGGACAGAAGTGAGGATTTGCTGGCTTCTAGGTGGCAAAGGAGCTGGGATGTGCCAGCTTCCAGGCAGCTGGGAGTGAAGCCAGGGGAAGGAAGGCCTATTCTTGCACAAATATCATGCAACAGGCCTCGAGTATAAAAATAATAAAGTATTTTTTAAACAAAGACCCAACTTTAGAAATTGTAGATAATTTTATGACATTGCGTGCAGCTGCTCTCCTGATTCTGCCTTACATCACTATGATTTATAAAGGATATAAATGTATTTTATAATGCTGTATTTTATCAATCACTACAACCTAACAAATCTTTTTATAAAAAAGGCATAACATATATGAACACAAATAAGCACATTATTTCTTTCATGAAATATCTATTGAATACTTACTTTTATATGAGTGTGGCTGTTGTAAATGTAGATGCTAAAAATATTGAAAAGTTAACAAATAAAAAGAAAAATTATTGTCCTTATATAAAACATACCAGATGTTGTTGACCTTATCCTGCATTCACACAACGCCTTCTGAATTAAATTTGCCTTTTATTTATAATAAATGTTTCTTATTTAAGGCATACAAATTAGATTTATCAAGAGATCTCAACAATATGACAGAGTATTTATCACACGCATACACACACACACACACACACACACACACACACGAGTTTCTTAGAGTTCAGAAAAACCAGGGGTTGCATATATCTTCAAATGTTCTCTTCAAATGTCTTTTCTTCTAAGACAAATTTAAGAGGATTGGCAGTAATTTTGAATCTGTGTGTTATCAGGTATTTCTCAAAATCTTTTTTTGTCTAATTATTAGTCTCTGGTATCAGATGTACCAGATCCTTTCCAAGATGGACTATTTCTAAGAGTACACAGCTAATACTTAAACAATGGTTTTGTTAACAAGTTACTGAAAGCTTGACTGTATAATGTCAATTGTTTAACAAGATAATGTTTCTGTAAAAGGCTGTTTTGCCTTAGGTATTTTTGAGTTCATAAAATCATCTAGATTGCTTATGATAAGTCACAATTGTTTTTGTTTATTGAAAAAAAAATTGATTCAACTGTCATAAGCCTTGATCTGAGGTATATATTTTTTTTAAATTAGAGAAAATAAATGTATGCATCACCTGGGTAATGTTTGCTGACAAAGATTAGCCAAAAAACCAACATTTTTGTTAAATATTTTATTTTTATTTTTGTCTTATTTTCTATTTTTCTCTTAAATATGAACACACAGAACTTACAATGTAAAATATCTCTCACACACGTACATCTGTTTCAAGCTTTAACATTTTCTTATACTTCAGAAATATAGACTTATTAATCTTGTAAATTAATACAATATTTGAGAACAAATAACCTCCAATAGAACATCTTCCACCACTCTACTAAAATGCCTATAAATACATACAAAATAATGAAAACCCTAAATTCTAAAAATTAGAATAAGTAGAATGTCAGAAGCTTGTAGTAACCCTGTGTTTTCTTAGAGTGCAAATCAATCTTGTGCTCACACCTCTGGCCAAGTTCTCATTACAGCTGAGAGCAGCTTATTCTGGGGTAAAGAATCACTGGTGCCAGCCATAAAACTGCAGGTGTCCACCATAAATCCATAGATGTTCTTTTCAAGGAAGATAAGATTAGAATGAGGGGAATGAGCTTGAGAAGGAGCTGCCTGACTCCCTTCATTTCCCCCTCCCTTTTCCTCTCTCAAAAGAAACAGCACAGCCGAAACTGGTTTAGCTCAGTGGTAGAGCATCAGACTGCGGACCGAAAGGTCCCGGGTTCAATTCCGGTCAAGGGCATGTACATTGCTTGCGGGCACATCCCCGGTGGGGGGTGTGCAAGAGGCAGCTGGTCGATGTTTCTCTCTCATCAACGTTTCTAGCTCTCTATCTCTCTCCCTTCCTCTCTGTAAAATATCAATAAAAATATATTTAAAAAGAAATAGCACATCTTCAGTCCCCCTAGGATTTTCCACCAATTCCCTATAAGAATTGCTGGCTCAACCCGAGATGTTAAAATGGGCTTCGGAGGACATGAGCCCTCCCATCTTCTTGAGGTGCTGGCAACTTGAATAAACCACTTTTCCTCTTGCCAGCACCGGTCTCACCCAAGTTTGGCTTTCCTGGTGGTGGACAGCCAAACCTGAAGGTCATTTCCCTTGTTTCAAATAGAGTGAATCAACCAAGAGCAAGTGACACCCCCTCCCTTGTCTTTGGCCTTGGTTCCCCTGCTAAGCCCAACTGGGGGGAAGGAAAAGGGTTACTGGTGGGCTGACTGGGTAAGGCTATAGTATGCATGACCAATGAGAGGGCAGGGCAAGGCTAACTCCTGACTCCATTTTGTATTGTGGGGCAGGGCAGAACAGGGTGGAGCTATCCTCCATTTTGTGTAACGATCCTAGCCCTCACCCAACCAATCAGGGTCAGCCAAAGCAGTGACATCACCACCCTTATAAAACCCCTGGACTTGTCGAAGTTCGGGCTCTCTTGCTCTCTTCCACCATGCTGTCGGTGTGAGTGGAACAGAGCCCATGCTAGCATGGACGAGGCTCTTTTGTTTATTGCATCGGACTCGGCTCCCTGGTGGTCCTTGGGGATCACGAAGTTTGGGCATAACAACCAGAAGCCATCTATCTGGGTTTATTCGCCATCTGGGATTCCATAGGAATCAACTGGCAGCGCTCAGCAGGTCAAGGCTTTGTGATGCAAAAAATCCCAGTCCCCCTCCCCCTTATTTTGGGATCTGTTAAGAGTACTTATTTCTGGTCTGGTTATCTGTGGATTTCTGAGTTCTGAATGCTTTTCTGATTACATATAGTTTATAGGGTTTATTTATTTTTTTATCTTGTTAGTTTTCTTTGTTGGTTTTCTGTATTTCCAGCACCAGTACAACATTACTCTGCAAAAAAGACACCCTTCCCATTTTACTGGTTCTGTCCTTGGCTAGTAACCATGGGAACAGTGCAGTATATTCCAAAGGGCAGCCTTTAGCCTCATTTTAGTTGGTTGGTCTACCTATGGAAACTGGCCAATGACAAAAAAAAAAAAAAAAAAGAAAGAAAGAAAGAAAGAAAGAAAGAAAGAAAGAAAGAAAGAAAGAAAGAAAGAAAGAAAGAAAAAGATTTCTGACCAATGTATGTTTTGGTGACAGAAGAAGGATGGCCCCTGAATGGTTCTCTGAATTACTATACTATCTTGGAGTTAGAATTATTCTGTCAAAGGTCTGGGAAATGGTATGAGATACCTTATATACAGACTTTTATGTCTTTGTATAATAAAAATGAAGCCAAGAAAAACAATAAATTAATGGTTCACAAGGAAAGTGCTCTGAAACCGTCCCTTACAGACAGCAAGACACAGGAGGAAAAGTACAATGAGGAAATGCCTCTTTTGGCTTCCATGAACCTTGTGGCACTATCCATGCCACCCCCATCTCCCCAGGAGATCTTGGAAACCAGAGAATTGGGCTACCACAGCCCCTCCTTTACATGATGAGGAGATGGTCTCCTCTTCTAGGACCCAATAAGGCACCTAATCTGGCTCAGGGGGTCTCCAGACTGAAGCAGGGCAATATCCACTGAGATAATTCCCAATTGGAGGCATTAATCAACAGGGTCAGCTTATGGGGTATTACTGGGTTCCATACCCCATTTTCAACTTCAGACTTACTTAACTGGAGGAATTTTAATGCCTCTTAATGAGAGGACCCTCAGAAAATGATTGATTTAATTACATTTATTTTCACTACTCGGCACCTACTGGTGCTCTTGAACATCCTACTAACAGGAGATGAAAGAAGACTAGTAATAGATAAGGCCATAGAGGAAGCCCATCAGAGAACCCCAAAGGGACTTCAATCCCAAAGCAGTCAGGGCCTCTCCTGGAGCCTGATTGGGATCCAAACAATGGAGGCCTAGCACACCTGGATCATTACAAGAGATGCATGTTAAAAGGATTAGGAAAGCAGTGGCTAAACAAAATAACCTCATTATGGTTCAGACAGTACAACAAAAGTTTGAAGTAGATTCCTCTGCCTTTTTAGAGAGAATTTATCAAGTCTACTAAATACAAAGTCTACTAGATATAAACACTGAAAATATGTGAATGGTCTATATGATCTTCATTAGCCAGAGTGCCTCAGATATTAGGAGAAAGCTTCAAAGGCTGGATGGGGCAATGGGAATGAATCCGTCACAGCTGGCTGATATTGCTTACAATGTGCTCCATAGTGACAGAGGAAGAAGCAGAGGCAGGCTACAGGTAGAGACAAGATAGCACAGGACAATCGGAGTTGAAATCAAGGACCTGGAGGGAAAGCAAGGGAATGGAAAGAAGCAAAGCAACAAAGTCTCTAGGTAGGCACAAATCAGTGTGCTTATTGTGAGGAGAAACTTTACAGGGAAGGAGGATGCCCTAGAAATGGCGACAGAAGTATTCTAAGGAAACAAAAAGGAAGCGACCTTGGAATGTGATGGTTGAATGGGGAGGGGACTTGGATGAAGAATGACCGCACCCATTGTTATCTCCCCATAGAGGGCCTGGTTGCAGTTGACAGTGGGGAATAAACCCATAGACTTTCTTGTCAATATTGAAGCAAACTATTTGGGTTTGAATACCAAATGAATGCAGCAAAGCTCTGCTTCCGTTGCAGTGAGTGGAGTCTCAGGGAAACCACAGCAGCAAGCTTTCCTCAAGCCATTAGTGTGCCAACTGGGAGGCCTTAACCTGACACAGAGCTCCCTTTACATGTCAGACTGCCCAATTCCACGATTGGACTGGGACTTGCTTTTCAAGGAGCATACTCAAGTGACCGTTTCCCAGGAAAGCAGCAAGTCCACGTACACGTGCCCCTGGAACTCACACTGAAGTTCCAGATGTTCCTTGTTGAAACCAGAGGATCCATGGAGGAAATATTCCCACTAAAGATATACAAGCTAATAAGTAAAGCTGCATGGGCCAGTGGGACACAGGGGTGGGCAATCTTTTTCCAGGATCCAATCAGCTGAAGGAAAAGGCAATTGTGCTTAGGTAGAAACAATACCTGCTAAAAAAAGAAACTTTAGAAAGGATTCAACCCATCTTGCACAAATTTCTAAATTCTGGGCTAATTGGGCCTTGAAGATCACCACATAGAAAGCCAAATTTGGATGAATACTGTTTTGTTCATGACCTATCACTATTAATGTGATTACTCAGGACATCCATTCAACTATGCTGGACGCTTACACATAGCTGACAGCCATGCAAGGGGGCAGCACCTGGTTCTCTGTTTTACATTTAAAAGATACTTTCTTTGTATTCCAATTGACAAGCAGGTTCAATTGTTGTTTGCTTTTGAATGACAGGATCCAACAGATAAGACTACTACTCAATATCATTGCCACAAAGATTTAAGAATTTCCTCGTGGTTTTTGGAGAACTCCTTGCCAAGGAGTTGAGAGATCGACAGTTGGATTCTGGAAACGTTTACAGAATGCTGATGAACTATTCATAACTGGCAGTTCTTAGAAGACCTGTTTAAAAAACATCAAAGTTCTTAAGCATTTTGCATCCTGTGGATATAATATTTCTCACCACATGGCTCAATTTTGCAAATAAGAGCTATCTTATTTGAAACCGGGGAGAGAAGTCTTAGGGCAGACCAAAACCAAGTCATGGCTGCCATTAACACCTGTAAGAACCAGAGACAACTGTGGAGGTTTTTTGCAATGACAAGGTTCTTCTACATTTGGATCCCGAACCACTAGCAGGGTCGCCTAAGACCATCTGAAAAAACAGATATTTACATTATGATTCATAACAATAGCAAAGTTACAGTTATGGAGTAGCAACGAAAATAATTTTATGGTTAGGGGTCACCACAACATGAGAAACTGTATTAAAGGATCCCAGCATTAGAAAGGTTGAGAACCACTGCCATAGAACAACCATTCCAGCCCGGTGACAGAGTTCTATTGAAAACTTGGATGACCTGCATTGGCTGGTGTATCTCAGTTGTTTGAGAGTCCATCATCCCATGCATCTAGGTTACCAGTTGGATTTCCAGTCAGGACACATGCCTGGGTTGTGGGCTCAATTCCTGAGTAGGGGACATGTAGGAGGCAGCCAATTGATGTATCACTCTCACATCAATGTTTCTTTCTCTTCCTCTTCCTTTCCCTCTGTCTAAAATCAATAAAAACATAAAAATAAAATAAAAAACTTGGAAGACCCAAGGTCCAGAACAACAATTAGCAGAACAGTGGGTTGGTCCCTGGAACATACTGGACACTCCTCCCTCATATATCTCTGAAGCAGGCAGGCATGAAATCCTGGGTGCACCATACTCTGGTGAAAAAAGCCCCAATAGAGGACGACTCAAGTTCCAGGCTAGAGAGGTGGATTTGCACTCCTGAAGGGGAGCTAAAATCCTTTTTAAGAAACAGCTCAGCTAAAGCTAAGTAGCAGTGCTACTCTTCCTATTCCTCGAATGCTCTCTAATTCCACAGATATCCCCTTGGACAGCAATGACTTTGTACGCTTATCCCAAGTTATGGCTTCCTCAGCTAATCTATCTCTCTGTTGGGTCAGTCATTCTAAACCTAGCTCTGGCTTAGGCCATGGTGACCCACGAGTTTTTCCTGTCTGGGATTTTCCCTCCATCCCACCTTGTACTCTTAAGGCAGTGAAATCTGAAAGCTCCTACCATGACCAGAGAATTAGTACTGGGTACAACTAGCGAGAAACCACTCTCTCCCAACTTCCTTCTTGTTTTGTCACATCTTTTGTTTTGTCACAACATTACAGAACAGCCCAGATATGATATCCTTGGTTTGGAATAACAGCTTCTATAATTCATAATGAAGAAGGAATTCTGCCCCATGCAATAATACAAGTGTTTGGTTTCCCCTTGAGATAACTTCATCCACCTCACGTAGATAAAGTACTAGTATATCCTATCCTTAAGATTCCAGAAAGTGAAAATCCACCTTTAGAAATATGGACTTTCTAAAAACAAACACCGGATACTATTCAGATTGGCTGTCTAAGATTACATTTGCTCTAGCAGCAACAAACTCTTTAATGCAATGAACTACTGAAGGATATATATTTGTTTGTGGCTACAAAAAAACAAACAGAAAACACCACACACATACCAAACAAAAAAAACAAAACAAAAAAAACCTTGGGCTTAGCACTGCCTATGGAACAAAAAAGACTTTCACCAATGTTTTCCTAGAACTTTCGTTGCACCTTTGACTGTTCACTCACAGAATGAAACACAACATTGGAATAGCACTCTCAAATTATTTGAACAAATTTAGAAAGACCTCCGAGGAAAGCTACCAAATGGAGATTAATGTTCCTTTGGATTTATGCTTTTATGCTGGTGGGGAATAGCAGCCCAAAACATGTCGCACAGAATCTCTCAAAAGAATGAATAATTATAGCCAATGAAGCTGCTAGTTCAATTGCCAATCTGCAGAAATCTTTAGATTCCTTAGCTACAGTAGTAACTAGCTAATCGTATAGCATTAGATCATATCTAAGCCAAATAGGAAGATGTTTGCATGACCATTACCTCCTTTTGTTGTACCTTATGATAATACCTCTTCCCAGGCAGAAACTAGTATTGCCAAGATTCACCAACAATCTACCTGGATACAACAAACGTCAATCCACCGCACCCCTCTAGGTGAAGGGATGAGTAAATGAATTACAGAAAGGTTTCCTTCTTGAAGGGTAATCTAAAACTCAGATGAACTGTTTTATTTACTAACCTTTTGATATATTGTATATTCAAAGTGATTGCCTGCTGTTTTAGCAAATGTGAATAAACATTGTCCAACGCTCTAGAGATGCCTTTGTTTGATGCTACAATTTTGCTTTTAACCACAAGTGCTTATTTCATAACAAAGTGAAACAATCAAACCCTTAAAAGGCACCATAACCCTGAATAAGTGGCTCAGTTGTTTGGATTGTCTTTCCATACTCCAAAATATTGTGGTTCAATTCGTGCTTAGGGCAGATTGTGGGTTCGATCCCCAATCAGGGTGAGTATGGGAAGCAACCAATCAATGTTTCTCTCTCCCTCTCTTTCTCTTCCTCTCTCTGAAATCAATAAAAAGATATCCTTGGGTGAGGATTTAAAAAAAAAATGGCAACATAGGAATGGAGCTAGAATTGACAGTCAGGAGTAGTACCATGATTTAGCATTTTAACATTAACCAATTCAATGATCAAATTTATGTATTCTGTGTTTTCTCAAAGTGTATTATCAACCCTGTTTTTTTTTTTCTTTAAAGAGTGCAAATCAATCCCTTGCTTTCACCTCTGACCAAATTCTCATTACAGCTGAGAGCAACCTGTTCCAGGGGAAGGAGCACTGGTGCCAGCTGTAAAACTGCAGGTGTCCACCATAAATCCACAGATGTCCTTCTGAAGAAAGATAACACTGGATTGAGGAGAGTGAGTTTGAGAAGGATTTTCACAACAGCCCCTCAGTTCCCCCTGCTGTTACCTTTCTCAAGAAAAACTGTATTTCCATATGTTCCCAAGGAATTCTCCCTCTCCTGAGTTTCCAATCATTCCTTATAAGAATCACTGGCTTGGCCTGAGATGTTAAGATGGGATTTTGAGGCCAGAAGTCCCCTCCCCCTGTCTTCTTGAGTTTCTGGCATCCTGAGTATACCACTTTCCTTCATTCCAGTGCCTTTATCATGAGTTTGGCTTTCATGGTGGTAGGCAGCCAGACCTACGGGTCATTTCCTGTTTCACCACTTTTTCACAATAAAAAGTCTTAGCAATTTTATTGTGAAAAATTTACCAACCTTGTCTTCATTACATAGTGTGTTTCTTTTTAGTTCCCTCTCTCTCACTTTCCCTTCTTGTCCTCCTACCCACCTCTGATCTCATTACATAGAGGCTGCCACAGAAAAAGGTAGAAAATGCTTACAAGTTTTCTTATAGCCTAGCCAGTGAGTCAATGAATCAGTCTTCTTTGACATGAATACCGAGCAACCAAATTTGTTTTGGCTGCTTGCTGATCCTTTTCTTCCAGACAAAGTACTGACCTTTCAGTTACCTACTGTTTTCCACATTTATTCAAAGGGAGCAATTCTTAGGAAAGAGGGGGAAAAACATGGGAAAAAAAAAGAAATGTGTGTATATGTGTGCGTGTATGTTGAGGGGGGATGCTACCGTGTTTCCCCAAAAATAAGACAGTGTCTTATATTAATTTTTGATCCCAAAGATGCGCTAAGTCTTATTTTCAGAGGATGTCTTATTTTTCCATGAAGAAGAATACGGTACACATTTATTGTTAAATGAAAATAAAGGAAATTTATTACCTGTATACGGTATGGTAGTATGGCAGTTGTCAACACAAAGCAGACAAACTGTGAATCCTACAGTATTAAGAATTTACTCATTTATTCAATGACAATCATGTCATCATCTTCTGGAACATCATCATAACAATTCAATTCCTGAATTTCCTGGTGAATTTCTTGTGACTTCATTTCTTTCAGAATCAGTGAACCAAATCTCTCATGTTTAGCAATAGCACTGTCTTTAAATGAGTACTTCTTGTCAAGGTAGCCTGCTAGCAGTGCATTTGCATTGCAACTGTCAATGATTTTCTCCCATGAATTCTTCACCCAAGTCACAAAGTCTTGCAGTTTAGGTTTCACAAAATTTCCACGCTGATTTCTCTCCATTCTATTTTCAATGTAGTCATTAATTTCCATGCACAAATTGTCTTTGAATGGCTTGTTTATTGCAATTTCAAGAGTCTGGAGATAGGCCATCATTACTGCAGGAATCATTATCTGATCTATTTTTCTTTCGTGAAGAAATGTCTTCATGTCTTTAATGCGGTGGTGCTGGCTGCATCCCAGACTAGCAGACCTCTTTGGTTCCCTCGCATAACAAGTGGCAGCATTAAATCGTCCCACTTCCTTATAACTGCTTGTGTGGCCCAGGCTTTTTCAGTTTCAAGAATAAAAATGCCCAAAACACATTCAGTCTTTTGCTTCTTGCCCTTAGAAATGATTAAAGTGCCATCCAGATGAATTGGCAAAATACAGGAAACATGTGCACTTTCCTAAGCAGTGGAGGGAATGTACACTACAGAGGCACCCCCTGTTCAATTGTTTTTTGAGATGATTGTCCCATAAACACTGCAGTTTCATCCATAGCAATCATGTTGGAAAGATTGCATTTAGAGAAGTCAGCATCATCAATAAAGGACTTGAATGCAAGTGCTCGCTTAATAACTTGAGTATCTTCCAACCTAAACAATGTTGTAGATCTGTCTTAAAGACAGTTCACTTCGTTGAAGGAAATTATCCAGCCAGTGTTGTGATGCTTTGAAGTCTTCGGGGGCTATGTTAAACTGTGGTGCCATTGCAAGGGCACATTCTTGAATCTGAGCCCTATTCACAACCAAAGCCTTTGCTCTCCTGTCAACAACCCATTCACAGATCAGGTCTTCCAGCTCAGAAAATAATGGTTGCCGACCTGATCCACACTTGCGCTTTTTAGCATTTCCCTTGTCCACTTGTTCAATGAGGTTTCCATACTCTGCTCGCCATTTTCAGACCAATCGGATACTCAACATCTTCTCTTGGCCCCAAGAGTCTTCTACGATTCCTTTCTTGTACTCCACGGAGTAGCTCTTTTTTTTGCGCTCATTGCTAGCGGTTTAAAAAAAGGAATTGGGGTATCAACGCGTGGGGAGGGGGATCTCTTGAAATGACACAGGGGGATCAGAGGGGGAAATCAAAATGGCACAGGAGAATCAGAAGAGAGATTACCATTTTAGTAACCCCTTTTGATCCTCCTGTGTCATTTTGATTGTCCCCTCTGATCCTCCTGTGTCATTTTGATTGTCCCCTCTGATCCTCCTGTGTCATTTTAAGGGATCCCCCTCCCCCCGCCCCTCTGCCACTGAACACCTTCACCAGACATTCCCCCTACCCCTTTATCAGACATTTACCCCCTGGGGCCTGCTTGTGGACTGTCACTGGACTTGCTGGGGCCTAGATCTGGGCTGGAGCAGGGTCTGCCACTGACTGAGAACCTTCAATCATCATGAAGGTGGCCGCGAGCATCAGGTAGTCTCACCAGAGACAGACTAGCACTCACCACCTTCGCCACGTCCCATCTGCTCTAATCCTCCTGTTCTTCTACATGCATCTGCGAAAGTCTCCTCCTCTCTCCCACCCCCATGCTCACTGCTCACTCTGTCCTCCTCTCCACCTTCACACAGCACTGATGTCAGGACTCAGCGTAAAGTTACTGGTTGCTAGACGCCAGTCGGGGTGGCCCTAGTGACCAGTTTACAGTAAATTAATTTTCATTCTGAGACAGAGCCTGGGGGCCTTATTTTCAGGGAAATGCCTTATATTTCACTCAGAAGGAAACCTGTAAGTAGGTCTTATTTTCGGAGGATGTTTTATTTTCGGGGAAACATGGAAATGATGTCGTTTAAAGATTCTTAACTATATAGTCCCCACAAATAAAGCATAAGAAAGAAGTTGTATAGGAGGAAAGCAATAATAGTATATGCTTTTGAAAAGTTTCCCTCATGTCAGAGGTACAGATAATCAAATAGTATGGTAGAGTTGCTAAAGAATGCTGCCTCATTAGAGGAGAGACATACAAGGTAAGAATTTGAGGAAAGTTATAGATTGTGCTTGGAAGTCTGAGTGATAATTGCTCTTTATATATGATACCTAAAAAGAAAATGTACCAAAATGAACAAAAAGCAAATTATAATAACAGTGATTATTAGTACTAGAGGCCTGGTGCATGAAATTTGTGCACTGGTAGGGGAGGGGTTTTCCTTCATTCCAGCTTACTACCCCTCCAATCTGGGACCCCTTGGGGAATGTTCAACTGCTGGTTTAGGTTCAATGCTCTGGGATCAGACATCCCTCACACAATCCGGGACTGCTGGCTCCCAATTGTTCACATGCCTGTCTGCCTGATTGCTCCTAACCACTCCCTTGCCAGCCTGATTGACTCCTAACAGCTCCTCTGCCAGCCCAATTGCCCCCCCAACTGCCTTCCCCTGCAGGCCTGGTCACCCCTAAATGCCCTCCCCTTTGGTCATCTCGTGACAACATCTTGTGGATCTTGTAGAGGCCATCTTGTGACAATGTGGGGACAGCCATCTTTGTGAGGGCATAAGGGTTAATTTGAATATTACCTCTTTATTATATAGGATTACATAATGTAATTATATTTATGTAAATATATTGTTTGCATCATATATAATGATAAAATATCAATTATTACATAATGTAATAATAATTATTATAATAAGAATATCAACAAAAGCTATCTCTAAAATTACTAAATATTTCTCAGATCCCAAGTACTGTTCTAAAGACTTGGTACATATATCATTTAACTAGAGGCCCGGTGCACGAAATTCATGCACAGGGTGGGGGGGGGGGTTGTTCCTCAGCCCAGCCTTCATCTTCTCCAATCTGGGACCCCTCAAAGGATGTTAAACTGCCCATTTAGACCAGATGGATCGGGGCTAAAAGGGAAGTCGGACAGCCCTCTCACAATCCAGGACTGCTGGCTCCCAAATGCTTGCCTGCCTGCCTTCCTGATTGCCCCTAACAGCTTCTGCCTGCCAGCCTGATTACCCCCTAACCACTCCCATGCCAGCCTGATTGATGTCTAACTGATCCCCTGCTAGCCTGTTTGCCCCCAATTTCCCTCCTTTGCCATCCTTGTCACCCCTAACTGCCCTCCCCTGCAGGGTTGATCACCTCCAACTGCCTTCCCTTGCAGACCTGGTCCCTCTCAACTGCCCTCCCTTGAAGGCCTAATTCCTCCCAACTGCCCTCCCCTGCTGGCCATCTTGTGGTGGCCATCTTGTGTCCACATAGGGGCAGATCTTTGACCACATGGGGGCAGCTATTGTGCATTGAGGTGATGGTCAATCTGCATATTACTCTTTTATCAGATAGGATAGAGGCCTGGTGCATGGGTGGGGCCAGCTGGTTGACCCTGAAGGGTGTCCAGGATCAGGGTGGGAGTTCCCTTGGGATGCGGGGTGGCCTGAGCGAGGGGCCTGTGGTGGTTTGCAAACTGGTCATACCCCCAGCAACCCAAACGAGGCCCTGGTATTCGGAATTTATTTATCTTCTACAATTGAAACTGTTTAGCCTAGAGCAGAGCCAAGCCCCCTGCTAGCTTGTGGCTGCCACCATTTCTGTTTGGTTTTATGTATTTCCTATAATTGAAACTTTGTAGCCTTGAGTGAAGGCCTATGCCAGCCAGGGCAGGTGGGAAGCTTTGCTTCCTCCGTTGCCGGGGGCAACCCTAGCCTGTTCTCTCCAGCTCTGTGGCTGCTGCCATTTTTCTTGGGATTTATCTTCTATAATTGAAACTTTGTATCCTTGAGTGGAGGCCCAAGCCTCTCTCAACTGCTCTCTGTGGCTGCAGCCATCTTGGTTGGGGTTAATTTGCATACTCACTCTGATTGGCTGGTGGATGTGGCTGGTGGTGTGGCAGTTAATTTGCATATTACTCTTTTATTAGGTAGGATTCTCAAAATAACCAAGAAACAGTTATTATTATTAACTTCATTCTATAAATCAGGAAACAGAAGAGCAATGTTAAATTAATTCACCAGGGTCATTAAACTGGTAAACAGTACTTGAAATGTTACCACAGTATATAGGGCTTGTATTTGCTGCAGAGTTCTCAAACTGCAACCAATTCTGGATTATTAATGGAAGATGTGAGTTTGATTTTTTAAAAACCTACTGTGCATAATATAAATATTTTTATTAAGAATTATACTACCTAGCCATGTATTATTTAGATATAAACTACCATGAACACTGTAGAAATTTGTTTTATATTCTTATTTTGGGAGACAAGATTTTGTATGCCTTTTCTTAACATTTTATTAAAATGTTCTGAGAAATTATAAAAATCTTTACAATCCTAGGTCTTAATTTATTTCATCTTTAAATAGAAAACTGTTAATGAACCTTCTCTCCCTTGAGAGTTAGCTAACCTGAAACCCAAGAATGCCATAACCTTTCTGGAAGTGTTTCTAATTGATTAGCAATTACAAGTAATTCAATTAAATGAGCTCATTTTTTATTTTTAATGAAGTTGTTACTCTAATAATTATTTTCTGAGCACTGTACTTGAAGCCTCTAAGCATACTTCTATTCGCCTTACTATTTCCTCTTGAAAATTAAAACAATGCTTCTTTTCAAAGTCTAATCTTTCCTTCACCACAAAGACATCAATACATTATTTTGGTAACACTGCAACATTCAGACACTGTCATAGTATCTTCAGATAAAAACAACCATTACATGGTTTTATTATTTTAAGAAAATATAAGGTGGTTTTACACAGATATAGAGAATTATATGGTTGAATAGGGAGCAAAATTTGCCACCTCAAAATGTCTTTTTGGCATGAGGGTTAACGTAGGCTGATTTTTATTTTTTATTTTTTTGAAAGGGAAGACTGGGGAAGTTTTCCTTGTTACCTGCTTAAAAGAATTTAGATAAAGGGCTTGTTTCCAAAACAGAGCTATCAGCAGAGACATCCACAGGAATCTGTGCTAGGAGTGAGGGGGGAGCCTTCACAGAGTCTAGAGTAGAGTTTGCTCCATGTCCCATTGTATATTCATGGACCAGCAAACACTCGATTACCAAACATTCTTTGCCATCTCAATGTGAATTGCCTTCCTCATCTTCCAAGTCCCAATTCACAAACACCCTTTCTCCTCAGCTCATGATGGCATATAAACCTTTCTTGCCAGATTTGTCCTTGGCCCCATATTCTTATGGGACCCTCATACATACACACATAATTATATTTATTATATTTGGTTATTGTCTCCTCTTAATCTGTTTTATGTCTATCTAATTCTTAGGCCAGCCAGAGTAACCTAGAAGGGTAGAGAAAAATATATTTTTCCCAGACAATTGCTATTGCCTCTTACATTGCTGTCATGCTCCACTTAATCACAGGGATATATTCTGACAAAAGCATTACTAGGCAACTTTGTTATTGTGTGAACATCATAGCTTGTACTTATGCAAACCTAGATGGTATGGCCTGCTATTACAATTGTTCCATACTTGTATATGACTGGCAGCACACTACTGGTAGGTTTGTTTATACCAGCATCACCACAAATAAGTGAATAATGCCTTCTACTATTTCTTTCTTTCGCTCTCTCTTCCTCTCTTTGATATCATATACAATGGCTATGATATCACTAAGTAATAGGAATTTTCAGCTTCATTGTAATCTTACCAGATTATCTGTTTGGGATGCAGTTTATCCTTAACAAAAGCATTGTTATGTGGCACATGAAATATATTGAAAAAAATTATCTGCAATGATAACTGTAGCCACATAAAAAGAGCTTGGAAGAAGTTGAAATGTTAATTAGCATTCTTGTTTCCTATATAAAATTCTGAAGAAATGAAAGGAGAAAGAAAAAGCATACCTTGAATATATTTTTTTAACATTAACAATATGAAGAGGCAAGGAGAAAGAGGAGAAGTGAACCAGGAAATTTTAAAATTCAAAATATCTCAAAGTTGAAAATGTATAGTTAATGAAAGATTTTACTTACATGCTTTCTCTGAGAGGGGATGATTTACAATTAAAGAAAATAAATTAAGAAAATTTGAGAGTTAGAATAGAGATTATGACTTTTAGGATATGCATAATATTTCCTATATATCTGTGTCTCTCAAATATATAATCATATAGAATATTAATATACTCAGCAATGGATGCTAATTATATAGAGAGATCCAATATAAAGAGAATCAAGCAGATACCATATGAACATTCAGCCGGTGTTGCTCAGTGGTTGATCATCAACCTATGAACCAAGAGATCACTGCTCAATTCCTGGCCAGGGCACATGCCCCAATTGCGGGCTTGATCTCCCATAGGGAGATCCTTCTCCCTTCCTCTCTGAACTCAATACAAATATATTAAAAGAAGATACCATATGAAATAAGAGAAGCAAGTCAAAGAACTGAATAACAAGCTTATCCTTGACCAAAGAAAAGTCCTAATTGGTGATTTAGGTGATTGAAACAAAGTCAATTTCCTCCATTTGATAAGTTGATAAGATATAGTGATTTAATGGAGTAGCCTTTGTAAACAAAACAAGCTGAGAGCCAAAACTGGTTTGGCTCAGTGGTAGAGCGTCGGTCTGCGGACTGAAAGGTCCCGGGTTCAATTCCGGTCAAGGGCATGTACATTGGTTGCAGGCACATCCCCTGTGGGAGGTGTGCAGGAGGCAGCTGGTCGATGTTTCTCTCTCATCGATATTTCTAGCTCTCTATCTCTCTCCCTCTCTGTAAAATATCAATAAAATATATATTTTAAAAAAAAACAAAAACAAGCTGAGAAGTCTTGTTCACGATGGGACTAGGGATAGGGAGGTGACTTAACTGTTTCCTCAACTTAAGTTTTCAGGCAATGAAGACAGAGAAGTTATCTTTCAAGAATGGGCACTAAATATCTGAGGAATTGTTTCCTCATCATTTAACTCTTTCATAGCAAAGATGCAATATTACCTTCTCTTAATATTTTCCTAAAATATGAATGCCAAAGTACTTTCTTAAAATATTCTCAATACTTTAGCTAACTTCAGAAACAAAGACAATTTCTGTCGAAAGGGAAGTATTTATCCTTAAATATTGGGATAGAGACATATTGAAAATAAAAATGGAAATTCTTTATGGAGTAAAAAAGAAAATATCTCCAAACACTCTGTCATTTATTAGAAAAATAAATATATTTTGAGTTATCTGAGAGTACATAAACTTTCAGAGGATGAATACATTCCAGAAAGGAAATCAGAAAGCACAACAGAATAAAGAAATGGGTTACAAGGAGAATAAGTAAGCAAGTAAATTAGTAAAGTATATAAATAATCCATATAATTATATTTTTAAAACATTATAATTAGAGTAATACAGTTTAATGTATTCAAAGGCAAAGCAAAATTAAAATTTTAGATATTAGTAGTATAGATTTTATCAAAGAGAAAGTTGAAAGAAAATTATAGCAAGCTTTTAATTTACTGAAAATATGCACATATATTTCTGTTATAAAATTTAAGGGGGAAAAACTCAGTCTGTGTAGATGTATATATTATCTAAACCAATAGAGTAAGAAAAATGAAAGTCAAAGAAATTCAATTAGTGTGAGAAGCCAAGGAAGGTTAACGAAGGAAGAACAAAAGAAGAATGTTATGTTTCAAGTAATTTCAAATAAATCAGCAATTATAATGAATATGAATAAATTAAATACTTTATTAAAAAGCAGAGACTTCTTTTGGGAAAAAAAAATGCATCCTATCAAGTGACTCCAAATAAATCAGTAACTATAAAAATGTGAATAAGCCCAGGTTTTTTTGTGATTAGAAAAAACTTCTTAGAAATAGACCAAATGCTTTGTAATGAATATGAGTACTAATATCATTAGTATTATCATGAATAGGATAAATTGAATAAAAAAAGAGAAACTGAAGAAAATAAATATAATCCTCTTCAAAGGAATTTTGCTGCAAGGTAGAGGAAAGAAGTAACATAGTAGCTTGTGTGAAATGTAGGGATAAGAACAGTCTTTTTTTTTTCTCAGAATGAAGAAAAGTAGGATTATGTGTTCATGGACATGATACAGCAAAAAGTGAAAAAAATTGAGGATGAAGGAAAAAGTGTGGATAATTACTGGAGGAATGTTTGACATAGGCCTGGTTATAATTTATGAATCAAGGAATAATATATATATAAAGCCTAAGTGACCATTATGAATGTGACCGGATGATCAATCAGTAGGTAGCTATGATGCTATGATGTGTGCTGGCTACCAGAGGACAGATGCTCAATGCAGGAGCTGCCCTCTGATGGTCAGTATGCTCCCACAGCCAACCTCCCATAGCTGGCCAACCTCCTGCAGTCCCTTCCCCTAGCTGGCCAGCCCCAATTGACCCTGATGAGGACTGGAAGAGAAGGTCCTCATTGGCCCCAATTGCCGGTCAGGCCTATGGACCTCACCCATGCAGGAATTCATGCACCGGGCCTCTAGTTTAACATAATAATCAAATCATGAAAGTATGCCTTTTAAGAGGCAATTATAGTTAAGACACAAATGTTCTGCCTGGCTGGTTTGGCTCAGTTGGGTGGAGCATCAACCCATGTAATGGGAGGTTACCAGTTCAATTTTCAGTCAGGGCACATGCCTCCATTGCAGGCTCGATCCCCAGTGGAGGGTGTGCAGAAGGCAGTCAATTGATGTTTCTCTTTCATTAATGTTTCTTTCTTTCACTCTCTCTTCCTCTCTTTGAAATTAATATCTTTCATAATAAAAGCTTATTATGCTAAATGACCCATTGCCTGGTTTGCTGTTCAACCAATCAAAGAGTAATATGCTAATGATGTGCTAAGGCTGCTCAACTGCTTGCTATGATGTGCACTGATCACCAGGGGGAAGATTCTCTAACTGGTAGGTTGGTTAACTTGCTGCTGGGGTTTGGCCAATCGGGACTGAGCGAGATGGGCTGAACAT
Source organism: Vespertilio murinus (assembly GCA_963924515.1). Taxonomy (NCBI): domain Eukaryota; kingdom Metazoa; phylum Chordata; class Mammalia; order Chiroptera; family Vespertilionidae; genus Vespertilio; species Vespertilio murinus. Next base: position 63,947,016 of record OZ004712.1, read on the forward strand.
ACCCTGGAGGCTTCCCATGATTCCTCCCTGGCTGGCCAACCTCTCATGTCCCTCCCCAGCCCTGATAGTGCATTGGTGGGGTCCTTTAGCCTACGCCCTCTCTCAATCCAGGCTGAGGGAACCCCCAGAGTGCACACATTTCAAGCACCAGGCCTCTGGTAAACCTATAAAGAGATACACGTGTTCTAATGTTCAGTAATACAATAAATATTCTTAAAATTAATAAATTAGCAGACAGGCTCAAGATAGATATAAACATCTTATACATACATACACAAATATATGATTGATATAAACATTAGTAGGTTTTAATACAGAAACTTTTAGCAATGTATGCCTTTGTGAGTGAGAAAAATAAAGGCTTTATTTTGACTTCTATATTCTTTAGAAATATTTTTTCAAATATTTTAAAATTCAAATATTTGAATATTTCAAATTTTCAGACCATTAAATTATTACTATGTGTATACATCAACACTATATTAGAAAAAATGAACTTATTTTTTATGGCAATGGATTATAGTACATTTTATCAATGGAATGTAAGGATGTAATTACATAGAACAAGATAAATTTATACATGCTGACAAAGAAAGTTTTTCCAATAAATTATTAGGTGAAAATATGTATTACATTCTAAATACATACCTTTGGGTACAGGATTGAGTTGGGAAGGTGAAAAGAAAATCTATTTTCAAGTATAAGTTTTAAAAATCATAAATATTAATTACTGATAAAATTATGTTCTTAAGTAATAAGCTTCATATAACTAATAAAAATTCAAGAAGTTAGAGGTTTCTGAGAAATATTTGAATCACAGAAAAAGGGTATATGCCATTTTAGAAGATAAAAAGCTTTTTCCTTTTGAAGCTGGAATAAGGTCATGGAGCCTGCATTAACTTATATCAATTGGAACACTTTTAGTGACATCTATTACTGACCACTGAGGAACGAGAACTTACCTTTCATTTAGAATTTCTGAAGATTTGAGAACGGTAGGTCAGATCTTTCCTTTCTGCACTAATTCCCTGTGCATTTCTGTATTGACTTTCTGTGCAGTATTTGCTATGACCCTGAGTTCCTCCAGGTGAATTATGGGAATAGCTTTGATCATTTGATAGGGTCATAGCATGTATTTATATTCCATTAGACTAAATTAAATATAAGTTGACAATTTTTATTTTAAAAGAGAAATGTTTTAGACATTTCAAATTGCAATGATATTAATTAGCACAGTGTTAGGACACTGCCCCATCTATGTTTTGAAGCTACGTCTAGCTGTATAGCACAGAATCCAAACCCACACTCAGGTGGCACAGGATACCTGAAATTAAATCATCCTGGTTTAATTTAATATTTATCATCTGTGTGGTTTATAAAAATAATAGCACATGAATGAATAGCACATGTGTGCATCAGTTTCCTCACCAGGACTAGTAAGTAGGAATAAAAATAACACTTAATTTAAAGGTTACTTTTAAATCAAATTAGTTGATATTTGTAAAGTGCTCCAAAAAGAGCTTGGCAGATAATAAATGCTACATAAAGTACAAAATCAACCTACTAGAATATGATTTGATAGAAAAAGTAATACTTAATGTTAGGCAATGTAATACGTTACATTAGACGCGGTCTAAATTTATTTTTGTCCATTTCCAGTCACAAGCTTCAAATTTTTAAGAAGTCAAATTAATTTTATGAAAGTAGACAAAAGTAGATGTTGATTGAATGGAAATACACACAGACATCCACATACACACACACATGTACTTCCATGTGTTTTCATTGAACCAAGCAGCCCATCTCATGCTATCATAATGTTGATAAGCCCATGCTGCAAAACAATTTCTGTCAAATGAGAAAAGAAATGTAGCATATGCTAAATATCAAACACATATTTGGATGAACAAAATTATCAGGTAACTAGTTATGGGTTAATTTTAAAATATAGTTCCAAACCTAGTCATAAGGATCATATGAGGAGATTTAACAGCTCAGCTATTCAGATCCTACCACAGATATATGGTCCAGAATCTCTAGATCTCTAGGAGTGATGGTCCCAGAATCCCTTTTCTTAAATGAATGAATGAATGAATCAATGAACCAATGAATCAATAAAACCTGACAAAAACAAAGAAAACCCTCTACACACAATATAATTAAAGCACATGTAGGCACCTGCGGCTAATATAATTTTTAAGGTCTCTTTCAAATGCTTACTTTTATAATTGTTTACACAGGAGTGTGAATCTCTGAGTAAACTAACAACCAAGTATTATTGTGGAGGCAAAATGCAATGCTTTCCATCTCACCCATTCCATCCTTATGATCCAGCACTACCAACTTCAAATCCTTGTCTACGGTGGCCATAGGTCCCCCTGTGCTCAATTCCTGTGGTATGAGTAATATGACTTCTGTGGCTAAAATGGTCTGAAGAGAAACAGTTTTCATTATAGTAATAAACTAAAATTAGAGCTGCTATCAAAATAATATCTTGAGTTCAAAAATCAAAATCATATGATTAGGTTATTGCCCAGTGATTTGCTGCATTTGAATATAGCAATTAAGCTATAGAAACGTGAATTTATTTTTTAAAGAAAACATGTAGGAGGATTGCCCTTGTAGTTCAAAATGGGCTAATAACAAAGCTCCTTTTTGGGGTGGTGGGCGGGGGGCGAGGGGAAATACAATGAAAGGAGGAAAGAATGTACACTTGTACATGATTTGGCGAATCATGATTTCATGGTGTTGTGCTATTATTTATTTTCTTGCTTAAAAAGGCACAGCTACATCATTAATAAAAAACAAGGTATGTGACTATTAAGAGGTATTTTGTTTAAGAAATATGAGATACAATATCTCAGTAGGCAGATCACATAAATCTTCCTGCTTGCCGCACTGATTTTGTACAAGTTGCTGTTAATGCAATTCAAGTAACTTATATGCAGATGGTCTATTGGGAGGAGTTCACACTGAAGTGTTGACAGACATTTCAGAAATTCTGCCAGGGGTACCATTCACAGTCCAATCAACTCTGAATGTCTTGCTTTAACCAGTAATGGGGTCTAATTGGTTTTAGATTAGCATGTCTTTCATCTCTTTGCCATTAAAGTTCTGGAAATATCCTGGAAAGGAATCCCCAGTCTTCCTTCACTGAGTGGTATTTGATAGTAACTCTGCTGGTTTCTAGGGGAATAACATTGTTTGCACACAAAAGGACTTAGAGCCTTAGACATTTTCATCCTTGTTTTAAGATATGTGTCAAGAAAAATAAATTAGTATTTACATGATATTTTACTAGTACTTCCTTCTATGGCTCAGTAATCTTTCCCTATTGTGGCTCACAAAAATCTATTTTTCTTCAGCTATATATACAATATCCATTTAACTGTTCTGTTTAGAAAATGTATTTTTAAGCCAACATGCTGCGCTTTTTAGATTGTATTTTACAAAATCACCAAGTTAATCCAATAAGAAAATTAAAGAGATTCAAACAAGTTGTTTTCTCTCATGCATCAAAACAATGATCTGATCACACATTTCGCACTTTATATTGACTATATATTGTATATGGCATGGCAAAGGCAAAATTGACATGGTTACTTTGTTTTATCATAGTCTGATTCACTTATTTCAATACTTAGGTTTGATACTACACTATTCACAGAGCAGCATAAAAAAGTGCTCTTCTCATCTTAATTGAGCACCCTGCTGGGCTTTTTCAAACTTGCTGTTCAAGCTAAACAAAAGTCTGGTGGTCTCAATTAGGCAGAAGGGGATCTGGTGCCAATAGGCTCTCAAAAATCACTCATAAAATTTTACATTTTTATTAACTAAGTGCTTAAATAGTATAATTTTGGAAGACAATTAAGAACCATTTATGCTGATGTAGTTCCATTTGTTTATTTTCTCCTTTGTTTCCCTTGCTCTAGGAGATGTATCAGCGAACATATGGCTATGAGAAATGTCTGAGATTTGGTTTCCTTTCTTTTCGTCTATGATTTTTATGGTTTCACAACTTACACTTAAGTCTTTTATCCAATCTGAGTTTCTTCTTGTGCATGGTTTAAGTTGGTGATCCAGTTTCTTTCTTTCTTTTTTTTTTTGCATATTCCTGCCCACTTTTCACAACACCATTTATTGAAGAGACTGTGTTTTCTCCATTGTATGCTCCTGCCTCCTTCGTCAAATATTAATTGAGGGTATTGGCTTGGGCTGATTTCTGGGTTCTCTGTTATGTTCCATTGATCTATGTGCCTGTTCTTCTGCCAGCACCAGACTGTTTCAGAAGACAAAAAGAGGGAAAGGACCTAAATAGAGACTTCAAAAGTGGACATCCAGATGGTCAAGAAACATGAAAGAAGGGTAGAAGTCACTAATCATCAGAGAGATGCAAACTAAAATGACAATGAGGAATTACCTCATACCTTTCAGAATGGCTACCATCAACAAACCAACAAATGACAAGTGCTGGCAAGGGAGGATGTGGAGAAAAGGGAACCCTTACACACTGCTGGTGGGAATGCAGCCACTGTGGAAAACAGCATGGAGTTTCCTCAAAATATTAAATATTGAACTGTCATTTGACCCAGTGACCTCACTTCTAAGAATATATCCGAAGAACCTCAAAACTCTAATTAGAAAGAATATATGCACCCTGATGTTCACAGAAGTGTTACATTTACATAATGAATACTATGTAAAAAAGCAGGGTTTCTTACTAGTTGAGATGGTATGGAAGGAACTGGATAGCATTCTGTTAAGAGAAATAAGCCAGTCAGAGAAAGACAAGTATTACATGATCTTATTCATATGTGAAATGCAATGAAAAAAATAAATTGGTGAACAAAATAGTTCCAGAGACATCAAAACATAGAACAAACATGAATCTCAGAGGGAGGTCAGGGGTGGGTGGGTGGGGAGATATGCAGCGGGGGACTTTTATTCATATATGCATGCCCATAGACACAGACAACAGTGTGGTGAAGTCCAAGGAAGCGCAGGTGAGTGGTAGAGGGCGTCAATTGGGAGTAAAAGAGACCATCTGTAGCACTTTTCACAATAAAGATCATTTTTATAAAAAGAAACACTTAGGGTTGTCAATTCATAGCAGAACAATGTATCTGTCCAACCCTAGATGTAATGTGATGGTGGACACACTTACTCCTTGCAAAATCAGAAAGTAGTGATTATTTGATTTATGAAAGGGCAAACTTGACATAATCCTATACCTGCTGTAATGAGAAAATAGGTCCCGCAGACAAACCCTAGGCAATTCCCTGCTTTTAAGTCTCCTGTTATTTGAGCATTGAATAGAAATTTGAGTTCATTAAATCTTTATTGTCTGTCTGGCATTTGCTGAAAATATGTTTCAAAATTTTAAATTTTGAATTAACTTCTAGCTTCATTACATAAAATGGTCAATAGTATATCCAATATTCTAATAATATGAAAGGATTTAATACTTATACTAGTGGGTCCCTCAGCCTGGCCTGCCCACAATACAGGACCCCTCAGAGGATATCCAAAAACTGTTTTTGGCCTGATCCCTACAGGCCAGGCCTAGGGACCCCACACCAGTGCATGAATCCATTCACCAGGCCTCTGGTATGCATATAAGATCTTTGTTTAATCTCTTCCCACCCACTCCCCTCACCCCTTCCCTCTGAGATTCATCAGTCTGTTCCATGTTTCCTTGCCTGTGGTTTCCACTCCTGAGTTGAGTGTCTGCCCCCTGGTGGACAGTGTGTGTCATAGCTACCTGCTGGTCAGCCGGTTGGCCAGTTGGCTAGTTGCATAGGCATATATATATATATATATATATATATATATATATATATATATATATTTGTGATTATACATGTCATTAATGTAATATCCTTGCAGATTTTCTACTATCTGCATGAAAAATACTGCAATAGACCCTCCACTCAGTATTTATTTATTTTGGGGTCTTTAATGCTTTGCCAGAATTGGATTAGTCAGTGTGTGATAATTTTGTAATTCCTTGCAGTGGAATTGTTAGCTCTCATGCTTTTAAAAATGTATGTGGTTATTAAGTACGCTATACTATACACCTAGGAAGAGAAATGGCACTGTGGAACACGTTAAATTATACTGACTGAGCTTTAAATGCTATACAAATCTACTTTTGCTGAACCTCCACCTACTGTGGAGGCCAATACTAGATATGAAAATTGTTTTGGAATTCCAACGATGAACAAACTCAGAAAGAATATAGAACATCAGCTACAAAAGAACTGAAGAAAGCACATCTCCCCTTCCCCCAAAATAGTTTAAATGCAATCAGTCAGAGACATCTATGAATATTGATACATACATATTTTAAATACTAATTAAGGAGAATAATAAAAATTCAATTAATTATATTTATATAACTAAATATATTTTCCTTGCAAAAATGCCTAACTCCCTGAAATCTCAAGCATATAAATTGAAATCTAATATTTCTTGACATTTACCATAATTTAATATGTCCTGGAGAAATAAATTGAGTGCTCTATATAAATGAAAATTATATTCAAAAGTAAAACACATACATGCAAAAGAGGAAATAAATATGCAAAGAAAAGGCAATAAGGTGAATGTTATAAAAAAATTAATGTTTTGTAATAAGTAGCATAAGAAATTACCAGTAAGTGTTTGAAAACAGAGTTTTCATCTCAATAAAGCAAACCTCATAGCATTTTTTTTGGGGGGGAAAGAATAAGGCATCTAGAATATGGGAGAAGTAAGTGTATATTTTCTTGCTATGGATAAATACAAAATGTGAAAATTGATTAGTAGACAGAGCTATATCCAACTCATCTTGGCCCAAATACCTAGAAATAACTGAAGGTTATAAAATAGAAAAGCTAGGCTTATAGGAGAAGACCTGTAGATTTGAATAAAAAAAGAAATTGCAGCTCCAAACCGACAGGCGCAGACTAATGGGAAAGATAATAAATGTGATTGGCCAGAATTATCCCTGAGTATCAACATTTGGAGTTTTGCCTAAATTCACTAAGCTAATCAACATTAAAAATATCAAGGAGGGTGGATGAGTACTAAATCTCAAAAGTAGAATTAGTGAATGTGAGGCTCAGAGAATGAGAGACAAGGCTCCTGAAAGGCTGAGGAGGATAGGCGAAGGGAGAAGCGTCTCAGCCAGAGAATACTGTCTGTCACAGGGGCCTAACAGTATGAGGCACATCCCAGAACAACAAACACTGCAGAGAAACATGAGTGAGCCCAAGGCTTCCTTCAAATTACTGTACATTCTTCTTTGACTATTGGTGTTTTCTTTTGTTTTTGTTTTCAAACCAGCACTTATACCCCCTACTGATTGTGGTAACATTTTGTTTTTCTTTGGAAAATCCTCCTTTCTTTCTCCCAGTCTGTTTCCTAAGGTCGCTAAAGCTACTTCTGCTGCCCTCTTGAGCCCACCAGGACGAATATTTTCTGCCAAGGAAGACACACTCAGAAAGGCTTAGCTAAGAGATAGGAAGAACCAAGTTCTGGTGCTCTGAAAGGGCAGCAGGTCCATCTGAGTCATCATAACTACTCTTGACATTCCACTTAGATGGATTTATGAATTGCTTTTTAGACCGAGGCAGTTTGAGTGAATTATTTACAGCAGACATATTCTAACTATACATAGCATGAAGGCAATAGATAAAAATAAGGAAGAAAAAAGTTCAAAGGGCACGAAGATACAAAATTTCTAACATATTTTCTAAGAGAAACTCCAGGGAAATATTTTTTAAATGCAGAAAAGAAAAAAAAATCAATATTAGCAGAATACAAAAAGAAAAAAAGAAATCAGGGACAATCAGGCACTAAACTGGATAAATGAATGAAGATACAACACCTAGATGTGCCGTTATAAATTTTAAACTAGATAGAATTAAAATATTCTAAATTCCAATCATGGGAATTTGTGTGCTCTGTCTTATTTCATTTTTCAAACCCATTATTTACCCTGAAAGATACTTCTGTTGGGCTTCTAAGCCCGGCAATGTATTAACTGTTCAAAGTCCTCTCCAAAATTCTCTATAACGATTTTTGTTGAATATCCTTGCCTTCTATGCATCTCTCTGCCTCAAATATTTGTGAAGTTAGGATTCAAGCTCTAAATATTTACCAAATTCCAGTTTGATCCACTTGTTTAAATTAACCTCAGTCCATTCAGTCTCTATTCGTCACCTCCTTTTAGTTTCGGCTACTCATAGCTTGGGTAACCCTCACATTTCATTAAATCTTCTCAGACCATACAATAGGAACTGGTATATTGTGGTTAGTGCATTCTCTTGATGTGGATAATTTCGTTTTCTATGAGATTCAACTTATTGTCTGACTTAAACATGTTTGAGCTACTGGAACCTATAATAACTGGGTCTGAATCTTATATAATAAAAGCATAATATGGTAAGTGTCTGACAGATCTGTTGATCTTTGGTAAACCACTTGATCAGATGCTATGATGCACACTGACCACTAGGGGGCAGATGCTCCAACCAGTAGGTTAGCTTGCTGCTGGGGTCTGGCCAATCAGGACTGGGTGAGAGGCCCGGACATGCCCTGGAGCCCTCCTGTTGTCTCTCCTCAGCTATCCAGCCCCCATTGGCCCTGATCAGGACTGGGTGAGATGGTTCCCATCCACCCTGATCCCCAAGCCAGGCCAAGGGACCTCACCCGTGCACAAATTTGTGCACTGGGCCGTTAGTGTCAGAATAATGAAGTTATTACAGTTTCCTAGTTTACTGGCAACATGTACATTAAATTGTTTTTCTGATCATTTTAAGAAATTCTGAAGTTATAATGTTAAAGTTATATTCTATAAGAAAACTCTGGGCATTCAGCCAAATATTTCATGATTTGGTTGATATTCAAGAAGAGCTTTTGGGGGCACAATTTTATTACTCTATTCAACATGACATTGATTTGCCTTTGAACCCAACTAAAAGTCCATCACTTCATAACTCAAATTAATGGGTATAAAGATAAGAAATGTCCTTACCATAGCAGCATGTCCCTATTTTTATTTATCAATTTGTTGAATGCTCAAAACTCATCAATGTCTCTGAGCATTTAAAAGAATAATAAGAGCCCTAACCAGTTTGGCTCAGTGGCTAGGCAGGGGTGGGCAAACTTTTGACTCGAGGGCCACAATGGGTTCTTAAACTGGACCAGAGGACTGGAACAAAAGCAACCTGACCATGCTGGCACTCTCATCTTGAGCTGCTGGTGAAGGAGAGGAGGGGAGAGCAAGAGAACCCTCTGCTCTTTCAGCTCTGCGGGCCGGATAGATCAGCCCAACTGGCCGGATCTGGCCCGCAGGCCGTAGTTTGCCCACGGCTGAGCTAGAGTGTCAGCGTGTGGACTGATGAGTCCCAGGTTTGATTCTGATCAAGGGCACATGCCTGGGTTATGGGTTGTAGGAGGCATCTAGGAAGTAGCTAATCAATGATTCTCTATCACCATTGATGTTTCTATCTCTTTCTCCCTCTCCCTTTCTCTCTGAACTCAATGAAAATATATTTACAAAAGTAAAAATAAATAAAAGAATAATACAGGATGATACAAATATGTGTACATCAAGGCAAACCTAATATAAATAGACCATCAGGGGAGTTTCCCATAGAATATAAATCACAGATTGCTCTTTATTTTAATCTTGCTTATCTGGACTGCATAATTTCTTAATTACTTATGATGGTATTTTGTTCAAAAAGTTCAACAATTTGAAAATATAATTATAATAGGTACCTGGACTGTATTTGTCTGAATACTTTAGATTTCATATTCATATTTCATTTGGTCAAGATTGTTTATGATGCCACTTACTTTCAATTAACCACCTGGAAGAAATACATGTAAAAGCAACAACAACAAAAAGACATAACCTTAGATAGCTAAGCCATGCTGAAAGTAATTGAGAGTTTTAGGTTGGTTCCTCTTGTCCAGGCTGGTGTGGCTCAATTGGGTGGACATCATCCTGTGCACCCAAACGTTGCTGGTTTGAACCCCGGTCAGGGCACATGCCTGGGTTGGGGGCTTGATGCCCAGTGGGGGTGTGGAGGAGGCAGAAGATCAATGTTCTGCTCTCACAATGATGTTTCTTTCTCTCTCCTTTCTCTTTCTTAACCTCTCTATTTCTAAAAATCATTTCTAAAAAATTTAAAATGATTTCTCTCCCTCGAATATCCATTTTTGAATGTTGAGCTACTCATCAAACAAGTGCTCTGAGGGTAAACTGAAGTACATAAGACAGTCACAGCTGATACCCTGAACAATCACTTAAGAGTCCACTACAGCCCAACTAATCAGCTTCTCTAGATAATGTGGCTGAGGTCTACATTCTCTATAAGAAATATAAATTACATTTTTTCTATAATGTACAGTACATTACATTTTAGTAGACAGAAGAGGTTGAAGGAGGAGGAAGAGAAAAAAGAGGAGATGAATTTTCACAATGAAACATCCATGTAATCATTCCCTAATATTTCTATTACTCAAGAAAAACCTCCAGTACCTCCTTCACTCACTACCACCCACAAGGATAACCACTATGCAGACCTCTAATAGCACAGATTAGTTTTACCTGTTTTTGCCCTTCCTATAAATGAAATCAGAAGATATTGAACTGTGCCTGGATTCTTTCAATCAACATTATGTTTATGAGATTCAGTTCTATTGCTACACAAAATGGATCTTTCATTCTATTTGCCATATATCATTCTATTATGTGGATATGCTAGGATTTAATTTTCCATTTTATTGTTGATAGCCTTTTTGATTATTGTAAGTAGTGTTGCTATAAAGATTCTGATATTTTACCATATTATTCTATTTTTATTTTGGCATGTCCTTTGTGTATATACCTAGGGTAAAAATTTTAGGCTATGGAGTGTGAGTATACGGAGTTCAACTCTACCAAATATTGACCAAAAATTATATAAAGAATTTTATATTCTCATCAGCAGTATCTGAGAATTTGGATTATTCATCGTCAGCAACATTTGTTAATTCTATCACTATCTATTTTTAAATTTCACTGTCTTGTTGGGTATTTAATGATATTACCACAAAGTTTTAATTTCTTCCAGGGCTATAGTAAGTGGAGTATCTTTGCATGTTATTTGTCCACTTAGAATATTCTTTAGCATGAAAACTTTATAAAAATTGTATCCTTTGCCCATATTTCTATTGTGTCTTTTCTCTGACAGAGATTTATGAGAGTTTCTAAAATATATTCACTAGCTGTCTGTTATATTATGAAGATATCTCTTCTCCGCCCGGCCAGTGGTTGAGTGTCAGACCTATGAACCTGGAGGTGGTCACGCTGGATTCCCAGCCTGGGTTGTGGGCTCCATCCCCAGTGTGGAGCGTGCAGGTGGCAGCCGATCAAGACTTATCTGCCCGCTCTCTTTCTCTCTTTCTCTATCTCTCTAAAATCAATAAAATATTTAAAAATAAAATATCCTCTCACATTTGAAATAACTGCTGTTATTTCACTATCAATATTATCTGATGGATAGAAATTCTCAATTTGTTTCAACACTTTTTTCTTTTTCTTTTATGGTTAGTACTACCTGTATCTTGTTTAAGAAATCCATTACTATCTTAGGTCATGAAGATATATTCATTGTTTATTTTTCTAAAAATAAGTTATTATTTATATTTAATATTTATAGATTAAATTTACTTAACATTTATTTTTACAAAGTGTGATATTGATGTATTTGGGTCAAAATATAATATTTTAGTAATTTAAAAAATATTTTCCATCTGTTTTGCTCTCTTTTTCATTATTTTATTTTTGATGAATTATTTGTATTATTCTATTTTATTTCTTTCATTAGCTTTTTACATCTATATATTTCTGACTTTTTAGTCATCATTTTAGGGTTTGCAGTATAAACGGTTTCATAGTCAATGTTCAAATAATATTATGTCATTTTATGTATAGTATAAGTATACCACAGCATAATTCAGTTTCCCCTAACATGAAGTTGTTATTGTCATATATTTTACTTCTACATTTAAAAAAATATATTTTTAATTGATTTTTAACAGAGAGAAAGGGAAAAGGATAGAGAGTTAGAAACATCGACGAGAGAGAATCATCGATCAGCTGCCTCCTTCACACCCCCTACTGGGGATGTGCCTGCAACCAAGGTACATGCCCTTGACTGGAATTGAACCCGGGATCTTTCAGTCCACAAGCTGATACTCTATCCACTGAGCCAAACTGGTTTTGGCTACTTCTACATTTTTTATAAGGCCACATTATTGTCAAAATAAATTTTGCTTTAAAATTTGAAACTTAAAAAAAACATCTTAAGTAGAAAAGGTATATTTTATTTTACCATATATCTGTCATTTACAGTATTACCATTCTCCTATAGATCTAGATTTCCATCTAGTATTATCATCCTTCTTCCTGAAGGACTTCCTTAATATAAAGTTCTTTCAGAAGCATAAAAATGTTGTTTCACAACAAGATGGCTTACCTCATTTCAAAAGGAATTCTATCACCATCCTTTATTCTCCTACATACGTCCCTCTCTTCTGGACAATGTGTCATTTTTCTCAGTTGCTTTAAAAATTGTTCATCACTAGTGTTAAATAGTTGTTGTTTTTATCCTTATTGTTGAAAGTAATACAGATGTACCCTTTCCCCCCATTGACCCCTCTGACTCCCCCTCCCCCTGCAGACCTTCATCACACCATTGTCCATACCTATGGGTTATGCATACATGCGTACACGTTCTTTGGTTAATCTCTTCCCACCCACTCCTTCCTTACCTCTGAGATTCATCATTATGCTAAGTGAAATGAGTCAGAAAAATATAAGTATCACATGCTCTCACTCATAATATAAATAATAAAATAAGCTCTGGTCAGTTTTCCTCAGTGGTTAGAGCAATGACTTGAGGACTGAAGGGTTTCTGATTCCATTTCAGTCAAGGACATGTATCTCAGTTTCAGGCTTGATCCATGGCCCCAGTTGGGATGTCTCCCATTGATGTTTCTCTCAATCTGTCTCTTCTATTCTCTCATTTTTTTTTTTAAATTGACTTCAGACAGGAAGGGAGAAGGAGAGAGAGATAGAAACATCAATGATGAGAAAGAATCATTGATTGGCTGCCTCCTGCATGCCCCCTACTGGGGACTGAGCCCAAAACTCCAGCATATGCCCTTGACTGGATGGAATTGAACCCCACACTCCTCAGTCTGAAAGCTGACAGTCCATCCCTCTGAGCCAAACCAGCCAGGGCCCTGCCACTCTCTAAAAATAAGTTAAAAAAATATCTTTGAGTGAAGATTAACAAAACAAAACAAAACAAACCCCAAAAATAAACTGCAGATCCAGAGACGCAAAACAGCCTGATGAATCTAAGAGGGAAGGCATTAAGTTGCTTAATGCAATGTGCCTCAGTGCAGTTTCTTCTTGTTTCACGAGCATGATATTTACTGAAATTCTTGCTTCTGAGTTTAGAAATTTTGTCAATTTTTGAAAATCATGGGGAATTAGTTCTTTTTTTTCTGCTGCCTTCATTCCAAAATTTCTCTTTCTGGGACTTCTACAAATACAGCTCACTGAGGGAACAGAGTTCAGTTGCTTTTTCTTTAGTTTGCATAGCTTGTTTGAATATAATATCTAAATGTGTTTTTATTTTAATATCACTTGGTATTGTTTTTAAATATCATTCAGTGTTTCCTTTATCTAAATAGATATCATTTGCCATATATAAATTTAAAAATCAATTTTGTATTTTTAAAATTAAAGCTGTCTCCCAAACAAAGTTTAATCTCCCACAAAACTTGGCACTGCCACATTGTGGGAGGAATATATAAACAGATAAACTGTCACTTTGTGGAACATAGAAATGAACTCTGAGAGAAAATTTTATCTGTGCCATGATATGAAAGTGTTGTGTGTGTTTAGTATCCTGTCTCAATTATAATTATATCACACTTGAGTTGTTTTCCTCTTTTACGACTTTCTTTCAAATGTCAGAAAATGTTCACCCGAGCCTCTTCTCTTCTTCGTCTTTTTCTGTTACCTTCCAAAGTTACTGGTGCCCTTTCACCTTGAACAAGAAACCATCAGCAGCTGTGAGGTGTGTTTTTAAATATTTCCTTGAAATAAAGAGAAACAAAATATTTTTATCACTATAAAATAAAAATAAACTTGACCTAAGTTTGTTAAAAACAAGAATTATCTTCAGCTCTATAAAGTTAAATAATATAAGGATTTCCTCAAGCCCTTTTTTCAAATTTCTTCATAATTTGTGTAGAAATATCATTATCAATCCATTAATCATGTCATTTTTAAATAATAAAAATGATACTCTTAAACATAAAACCAATCCTATCTTTTTTCTACCGAGGCCATTTCCCACATTGAAAGAACCTTGTCCATAAAAATGTAGCATATTTTGTGACTAAGGATTTCAATGAATCCTAATGATTTTTATAAATGTTGAAGCTTATATTCCTGTGGTAAATCACCAAAAATTTCTCTTGTTATATTAAAAAATTCCACTATTATTATATGAGATTCTGTGTTATTTGCTTCTGATTGTTAGGCTTTGTCAAAAAACAACCACTAGCTTTGCAGATTCTCATAGGCAATAATTTTTGCTGTCTTGCTAGTCTTTCAATCCCTTCAGCCAAATTGTGTTACTTCAACACATCTTAAAATATATCAGTGAGTCTATAAACATAACTCCTCTTCACCACTTAAATTATCACACTGTGATGGTTTATAGCCTCTACTTAACTCCTCTTATATATATATATTTGTTGTTCCCACATGTAATCTAAAATAAATGCATGGCCCCAAATGGTTCAGGCTTCCATTTAAATTGCTCTGTGATTCTGGCACCATAAGATGAAGAATCTAGTGTGTTAAATAATTTTAAGACATTGACCAAACTATATTTCCACATGGAGATTGAGGGGACTAATTAATAGATATAAAATACTTAAAACTATATTAACAAAACCTGAACAAATTAGGATCAAAAGTTGAAATAATGGAACAGACCTGTGTGTGTCTGAATTAGATTGTACCACAGGAAATTCCACAAAAAAAAGAGTCACTATTGATACTTAAGCTAACAATTCCTTTATCCCTCTCACCTACTTTATTATGTAATCCTATGAATTCTTTAACTCCAAATAGTATTAAATCTTCTAATTTATTTCTATTGATACTACTCCAGTAAAAATATTCAAACATAAATTATTATGAAAGCCTTGCAAAAAAAATCTAAAATAATATAAAAGGATAATCATGTGAAATAAAATAATGATTTAAGCATAACAGAACACGGAGTGAGTAAGCTTTAAGAGCCAGATAATATTCCCATTGTACATGTTTGTCTTAGAATCCATTTTACTTTGAGGCTATGGTAGATTAAAAAACAAAACAAAACAAACAAACAAACAAAAAACACCCCACACACAAATTTTTGCAACTCTCCTTTTAATGAGAGATGGAAAGCTAGAAGTTATTAAACATTGTAAGGCAGCACAATAGAGAGGAAGAAGAACATCTAAGATAGTACTGATTGTAAAAGCAAATTGAGAATGAAATAAATGATCACATTTTGTCATATTCAGGACTTTATATTTTAGCTTTATTTCGCCACCAGAAGCCTGATGCATGAAGATTCATGCTAGATTGGGCCGTCCTTTTCCTGGCTGCTGGCACCAACTTGCCCCTCTGGCCCAGCCCCAGAGCTAGCTCTTTCTGCTCAGGCCCCGGATCCACCTCTTTTCATTCTGGCCCTGCCTTTCCACATTGCCCAGAGGCCCTGAGAGAGGAGGGTGGGGGGTGGGGGGGAAGGGGGGAGGGTGAAGGGGGGTGGGGGGGTGGTGGTGGTGGGGGTGGTGGTGGGGTGGTGGTGGTGGTGTGTGTGTCCGTGGGAGTGGTGCCTGTGTATGCAAATTAACCACCATCTTTGTTGGGTTAATTTACATATCACTCCTGATTGGCTGGTGGGCATAGCAGAGGTATAATCAATTTACATGTTTGTCTATTATTAAGATTCTTTCTGGAAATAGACTATACCTTCTTGTCATTATAACCATTAAAAACAAAGTAATGCATTAGAAAAAGATTTTAAATATAGATGTATAATAAAGTAATTAAATAAAATAAACTGTATAGTAAAAAAATTAATCTTCTAAAAAATCATCTTGGAAAGATTTTTGTTTTTTAAAGATTCTTGTGGAAGAATAAACAATAGTGTATCCACAAGGAAGTAGCGAAGTAGAGTGGAGTCAGTAGGTCTTCCCTTGGTCTCACTTTCTCACATTTTGGGAGTTGCACCCTTTACTAACACATTATCACCTAAATTCCTGTCTCCAGTTTGTTTCCTAGAGGACCAAAGGTAAGAAAATAACCTTTCTGAAGTGTAAAGAATGTGTTGTTGTTTTTAAAGAGAGCATTTTATTTTTGTGTCCTGCAATCCAAGATTTCTTCATTCAACATAGAAACAGATCCATTTTTCTGGGCTTATTTAATGCAACTTCTCTCATAGGCCCTCTGCCTAACACTGCAGGAGACAGGCAGCCTGTGCCTCCTAACCCACCAGGCCATCTTTTGAATTTCATAGGACAGAGATTAAAATTCATGGTTTCCAAATGGAAACCATAACCTGAATCCTAATCGGATAAACAGAGCACAGAAGCCTATTGATTACAGACACAAATTTCTAGACAAAAAATTAGGTCCAAGAAGTATAATGGGGCACGATTGCCAGCATTGCCTAATAGACTTTGGATTTCAATCAAAACAAATAAACTAAGAAGCCAATAAAGAGTAACTAAAAAAAAAACCCCACACCAAAAACAGTTATAGTTTTTATAAAAGTTTAAGGAAATTGTATTTTAAACCTGTTCTACAAAACATCTTTCCTTACAAAGCAGTTAGGTCAAATTTGCCTGCCCATCTGAACCATGCTTATAAGATATTGCCGCTGAGAATTATACCTTGCAAAACAGAAGGCCATCTGCATGTTTATCTCAGGTATGTTCAAGATGAGTAAGAACAAATAGGGCATACAGATTATGTAAAAATACAAAACAATAACAAAAGCAAAAAAAATTAATTTTGTTAGTTTAAGGTTTCCTTTCTTTTCTATATTTTAGGATAATATGCTATGTATGAATGGTGCCATGTGGATTTTATTTTGTGGCTGAAGAGAAATAAAATTTAACTACAAGTTATCAGATGCATATGACATACACATGTGCTTAACATCACCCCCCAAATTCTGGTTTGCAATCTCAATGCTATGACTAAATGAGACCGGGATCTCAGAACCAATACAGGGATAGGTAAAAGTAGGTTTACAGTTGTGAATATACAAAACAGTTTATTCTTAAATATTATACTTTTTTTCTATATAAATACCTATAAACTTACTTTGGCCTGCCACTGTATAAGACACACACACACACACACACACACACACACGTATAGATTTTTTTTTTTTTGGTGTGTGTGTGTGTGAATATAGTCAATCAAATATGAACTCTAAGTAGTTCTTTGTTTCTGTTCTTAAAGTGCTCTTTGTTGGTTGCATTGAAGGTTATAAAAATGAAGGTTAGCTCTAGCTGGTTTGGCTCGATGGATAAAGCATCAGCCTGTGGACCAAAGGGTTCAATTCCGGTCAGAGGCATGTACCTTGGTTGCAGGCTCCTCCTGTCCTTAGCTTTGGTTGGGGCTGGTGTAGGAGGCAACCAATAAATGTGTTTCTCTCACATCAATATTTCTCCCTCTTTCTTCCACTCTCCCTAAAAAATCAATGGAAAATTATCCTTGGGTGAGGATTAACAAAATATAAAAATAAATAATAAATAAAAAAGGAGGCTATCTTCTAGAATCTGAGAGTTAAACAAGTTGAACAGAAATGTTGAAGAATCAGGAAAGTCGTCATTAAGTATTATTTGCACCAAAAACTTAGCTGTGCTTGAACCAGTATTACCTCTAAATTTCTTAGGAAAGAAAGGGGATGAATCCTATTATTGATTTAGCTGATGTGAACTGAATGCCCTAAAACTAGGAACGAGAGGGATTTAACTCATAAAAAAACATACACCAAGATAAATAATTTGGTACATTAAGTTAATTTGCTATGTTGGCGATTAATCTCTTTAGTCACTGGGACTTCTAAAGAACAGTGCATTACAATAAGCCAGAAAGATCCTCATTTTCCTGTGGTCTCATCCATCACTTCAACAGTAAACAACCATATACCATGGTTCTTCAAAATATTTAATTAACGTATTAATTCTCAATGGCATTGTAAAAGTCACAAAGATGTTTTGCTCTCCTGTTATTATGTAGACTAAATACTCAGTGAAGGAAAACTATATATATATTTTTAACTTTCACAGAGGACTTAGGATAATAATATGCTTATTTGAATATTTAATATATTCAAATGATTATATTGAACATTAGAACAGAGGGTTCTTTTGAATAGCAGCTGTTGAATGACAAAAAAAAAATCAACTATTTCAGACATGTTCATTATAACAAAGTCCTCTCCAACCCACTGATGGCTATAGCTGAATCTCCTTTAAACTCACTGAATTTTGATATGCTTTACACTGAATGTAGTTTCAAAGTCTTCATGTTTATAAAAGAAATTTTGGAATACATTGTATAATTTGGGGATTATCCTAGGTTCATGAGCCAGAAATATTATATTTGGGCAGTTTTATAGCCTATGGGAATATAAATAAATAAGAAATGGCTTGAAAGAATATCAAATTCTAGACTGAAAGCATCTAAGAATTTAAATGGCTTACTTGTTTCAAATGCATTCTCTGGGAAAGCTTGAAGAATGAAAATTCAAATTTTGTTTTTTGAGCACTTCTACCGAATGTGCTCAAAAACCTATACACAAACCTATACACAATTTTATAATAATTTATCACTTCGATGGCTACCAGTTTCACTAAAACTAGTCTCGTCATGATGTACTGTGAAGATCTTATTTTATTTCATTTAACCTTAAATATCACACTGTTTATGAGCCAAGGGCTTGATTTGTATTTCAACTGGAAAATCTGGTGGGGAAGCAAGTGGTAAGTATGAAGGAAGTAAGAGTTCTACTCTGGCAACTAGTTCAGAAACTCATCAGGCAGGTGGCCAAAATGATTGTTATCATCTACTATTTGAGGATGTTTGTCTCAAAGTATAAAGTACACAAATAGACTTATTTAATTAATGACAAATATCTGTGTGCTATTTGGTTATGGTAGGTCTTTAACTTTAGGTGGGGGGAGGGATGACACATAGATTGCCAAAGCAAACAGAATATATTTGATTTTTTTTTTACTGCAGAGTAGATATTCTTCCTAATATTTACTTATCTAATATCTAATAGATTCTATAATTCCTAGCACAATTAGACATAAGCAGGCATTTAAATAAAACTTCATGTTGAGAAAAATCTACAAAAATATGACAGTTATAAACATTCTGGGTAATACTAATTAGAAATTATTAAAACACACACACACCAAAAACAAAAACAAAAAAACTGAGCTTCTGCTTTGCTTTAAATAAAATTTTTCATGATTTGAGAATTTGAAAAATGTAGTGGAATTTTTATTTGTAACATAAAGTTAGTAAAATTGTACCTGTGATTTACTTAAATATAATTAAACTAGAGGCCCAGTGCATGAAAATTCATGCACTGGAGGGAGGGTCCCTCAGCCTGGCCTGCTCCCTCTCACAGTGAGAGGCAACTCAGCAATTGGGGAAGACGACACCCCACTCACACTTTTGCTGCTGCCACTGTCGGCAGCACAAGTCTAGGCTGGCCCTGGTTACCTGAGCCTTGGCAGACCTGGATGGCTGGGAAGCTGATAGCTGAGACTTTCCTGTGCCTCCAGCCAGCCCTGGGTGGCTGGGGGTCTGAGGGAGGGTCCTACCACACTGTGCACCTGCCAACCCCCCCCCCCCTGGCTGGGCTTATAGGACTGGGGGACTCTGGCGGGGATGAGGGGACTGCGCATCGCCGTCTTGTGTGCATTGGCACTACCATCTTTGTGATCATTTGATGGTCAATTTGCATATTCCCTCTTTATTAGATAGGATTGAAGGAGCTTAGTGCACCCATAAGAACTGGATTCTAGTATTAAATGACATGTTGGGGTTTTTTAATTCATTGTTTGAAAAAACATAGTTTTAAAATTAATATAAAATAAATATTTACAAATGTTTTCCATGTAATGAAAATGACTTTTGATTATACAAACAAATACATACATACATACATATATGTGTAAACAAGATAAGCAAAGAGTGGAGTCTGAGTTAGCTACTTGCTTGAAGTGTTTTAGTGGAGCTTTATCAGGAAGCTTTATCAAGAAGCTTTGACAGTCATGGCTATGTATTGTTTCTGTTTTCCTTTTTGTGCCTTTAAAATGATATATTAACCTATGGCACAAATATTGCAATACTCATTTTAGCATTATGAAACTTCAATATTCAAATTAAATCAAAATGACTAGTTGCTTTATATTTATATTAATCATAATTAATTTGGGCTGAAGGAAAATTGTAATGATAGTATACATGACTTAAGAAGACTTTCCTCCTGACTTATATAGCTTTTGAGACATAGCACATCACTTAACTTCTTTGTTTTCAGTTTCCTCACTTGTAAATCTGGAATTAAAATGTCTTCCCTGCCTTTCTTATAATTTTCTGTGAAGCTTGCATGACAATATGAGAGTGAGTACACTTTATACACTGAAAATATGTAAATATGAGGTGCTAACATAGATACACTGAAAATATCATGCAAATATGAGGTGCTAACATAGATAAAAATGGCAATAAGTACTTGGCATTAGTAAGCCCTCAGAACATTTTTTATATTAATAAATTCTAAACTTGTATGTCTACTTATTTCACCAGATAAGGGAAATTTTTTGTCATTATTTCTTCACATAGGTTTTGAATTTCTTGCTCTTCTCCTACAGGTATCTCCATGATGCAATTGTTGAGACATTTGAACTTGTCCTAGAGGTTCCTTATACTATCTTCATATTTTTGGATTCTCTATTGTTTTGTTCTTCAGATTGGGTGTGTTTTTTTTCTTTCCTTTATCATATTCCAAATCACTGATTTGATTCTCAGTTTCCTCCACTCTGCTGTTGATTCCCTGTAAATTACTCTTCATTTCAGTTAGTGTATTCTTAATTTCTGACTGGTCTTTTTCATGTATTTGATATTCTCACTAATTTCTTTGATATCCTAAGTTTAAGGAAGCACAGAGAATCCCAAACAAGAGGAACCCAAAAAGGCCCACGCCAAGGCACATAATAATTAAAATATGGAAGGTTAAAGACAAAAAGAGAATCTTAATTGCAACAAGAGAAAAGCAGTTAGTTGCCCACTAGGGAGAATCCATATAACTGTCAGCTGATTTCTCAACAAAAGCTTTTCTGGTCAAAAGGGAGTGGCAAGAAACATTCAAAGTGATGAACAGCAAGGACCTCCAACCAAGATTACCATACCCAGCAAAGTTTTCATTTAGAATTGAAGGTCAGATAAAGAGCTTCAAAACAAGAAAAAGCATTACAAGAAATGTTAAAGTGTATTCTTTAAGAAGAAGAAGAAAAGAAATATTAAAAGTAAGAACAATAAAATGGTAATAAATTCATAGCTATCAACAATTGAATCTAAAATTAAAAAAATAAATGAACAAAGAATCTAATGAACAAAATAAGCTGATGAATAAAATAGAACCAGAGGCATGGAAACATAGAACAGACTGAGCATCTCAAAAGAAAGGGGGGAGGGAAGATGTAAAGATTAATCAAAGAACTTAAATGCATTCATGCATTACCCATGGACACAGACTATAGGTGGTGAAGGCCTGTGATGGGGCAGGATCCATGTGGAGGAGGGGAGTTGGGGAAATGAGGAGACATATGTTATGCTCTCAACAATCCATATCTATATAAAAGGCTAATATGCTAAGTTCCCTCCACCTAACAGACAGGTTGCTATGATGCATACTGACCACCAGGGGGCAGACATTCAATGCAGGAGATGCTGAGCTGCAGTGACTTGGCAGTGGCAGTGCTTGGGTGATGCACTCCAAAACCAGAGAGGATGAAGCCAGATTCCTTTTGGGGCCACGTGAGCCCACCTTTGGCCATGGGTTATGTTGTTGCTGGGGCACTGTTGGCCCTGAATCTAGTTTACTGCACACTTGTGTTTGCATTCCGCACCCTGTATGACAACAACTTTGCACTCTGGGATCCTTTGGGGGATGTCAGAGAGCCGATTTTGCCCCAATCTTCACAGGCCAGGCCAAGGAACCCCACCTGCCAGGGGGACCTTGCACACTGTGCAGACGCCTAGGAGGGACTACAGGAGGTTGGCTACAGGGCATGTCTGTCCTGTGTCTCCCAGTCCTGATCCACTGGCCACCGTCTAATTAATTTCTTTTCAATGTGCACAAATCTGTGCACCGGGCTACTAGTAAAGATATAAATTAAAAAAAATCATTCATATACTGAAATAGGAATATTAATGAACACTGGGAGTACTATATTATTCTTCCTTCCTATTTAAAAAACTTTGTTTTTCCTTTCCCTACCCAACACCTCACTTTAAAGGAAGGAATTTGTTTTTCCTTTCCAAGTTACTTCATGAAGATGAGTTCACAAAAATTGTTCATGGATTTTGGGGATACACACAAATGTTAGGCATCTCATTCTGGTCCATGAGGCTTCTGTGAAGCTGTCATGGGAACTGAGCCAAGAGATTTCTTCAGAGAGCCTAACATTTGCTCCTGGGAAATCGGATAACATACAGGGAAAAGAGGGGACCAAATATGAAGCCACGAGGCCTCCCTGTGGAATAGCCAGTGGATTTGACTACACCTTGGACTGTGTGGATGCCACAAAAAGTAGCTGTGCTTGGCCTCTTTTGCTAATGCTCCATCCCAAATGGCTGTCACCAGGCAAAGTGTCCCCTTTAGACAGAGGCTGTGGCGTATATTGTAGAGTGGAATCTGGAGGTTGTGCACAGTAAGCAATCAAAACTAGGGGGAGCTTCCGAAACCAGTTTGGCTCAGTGGATAGAGCGTCGGCCTGCAGACTGAAAGGTCCCAGGTTCGATTCTGGTCAAAGGCATGTACCTTGTTTATGGGCATATCCCCAGTCGGGGGTGTGCAAGAGGCAGCTGATAGATGATTCTCTTTCATCGATGTTTCTGCCTCTCTATCTCTCTCTCTCTTCCTCTCTGTAAAAAATCAATAAAAATATAAAAACAACAAACAAACAAACAAACAAACAAACAAAAACTAGGGGGAGCTTTCATACCAAGAAACACTTCAATGGGGAAGTTACTACAGAATCTCTAGGAAAAAATAATATAGCCGTTTTCCATGAAGTAGCAAAATTGGAATGGCTTCCAGAAAGGAAAAAAAAGATTCAGTCTCTTTAATCTCCTTTTACCTTATTTTTTCTATGGCAGATGAATAAAACAAGGTGGCAGAGGGTGGAACAAGGGAAGTGAAAAATAAGGAGTGAAAGAAAAAGCAGTCAGGCCTCTTTCCTCTTGCTGGCATATTGGCCACTTATAAAGTCTCTGATAAAGTGAGGAACAAAACATGGAGTTGGGTATATAATTGAAGTGATGGTTTAGACTACAATAAACTCATTTCAGTCATTTTAATTACAGAGTGAGTCTTAATTACTATATTTATATTGTACTTATTAGTGAACATATATAGAATAAGAACAGCTGTAGACTAATCTTCAAATGTCAACAAGAGACACAAAATGCAAGGAAAGTTATTTGGAGGGGCAAAAAATATAATTGTGTATTCTATAGTTTAAATTATTCATCATACCAGTTACTCTCATATATTAGGTTTTGTTTGTTTTTCTTATTTTGCTTTGCTTTTTCATTCCAGGAATTTTTTTTTCCAGTTTAACTTAAACATCACTGATTCTGTTTTCTCAGATGCAAAATCTTCTATTATTTAAAAGCATTGATTAAATTCAAACCATAGACCTATCATCTCATATATTTATTTTTATCATATCGTTGTGTGTTTCTTTTGTTTCTGTTTTTCATTTTAATCTCCTACCTTGTTTTAAAATCTTACTTTTAACTTGCTTCTGAAGATTTTAAGAATGGTCTTAATTTTTTGGTTTATTGCAATTCACTCAAAAGTCTTTTGTCATATGTTTCTACGTTGCCTATATTTTGTTTCATAAAACCTTATTATAATAACAATGCTAATAGCCAATTTCAACTCATCCAGATGACTTATAAATGGAAAGCTACAAAACAAACAAACATACATACAAGTCATTCTTGCTGGGGCAGATGAAAGTTAAAAATGCATATTTTATAATATACATTAATTTATAAAAGTATTGTAATGTTAATGATTTCTAATCCATTGTCCAGGCTGAAGGAGAAAAAAAACTTTTTAAATTAGAGAAATGGGTGAAAAATGATTATGTTCAGTTTAAACATTTAAAAATTCAACTACGTTAATAGGTTGTTATATTTGTTAAGCTATAAAAAGCAATGAAAGGTATTAGTAAAAAAAATAAGTTATCAGATAAATAATTTATCAGATAAATCATAGCTATATTATTTATATGCTATATATTGATCAACTTTTACTGGTAATTTTTTCTAGGTTCATAAGTGAATTAATTTATATATTTTTCAATTATTTATTATGAAAATATTTGTATTTACATTTCAAATTATATTAATATATATCAATACAATAATAGTCATTTTTATAATCAGAACATGCAAAAACTATTTTCCTTACTTATAGAAAACCACTATAAAATCTAGAATTTGTTATAATAAATATAAATATATACTCTATTAATATTGCATGTTCAATAATTTATTTGATAAAATACTTTTACTTTGAAACAATATAACATGATTCTGAAATGAATAATATGAAAATTAATATTTTGCCAATATAAAAATGCTAAAAATTAACTGTATTAAAAAGATGTATAAATAGAAATACTACATTTGGAAAATGCTGTTTTAGGTAAAGATCAGATGGTAAAAGTATGGAATTTCACATCTAAAAATACCTCAACAGAGAAAGTTAAAACAACAAATCCAAGAACACAATTTAGTGATCAAAAGTTTTATCTCATAAGCAGTCTTACCTGGCCTTCCAACATGTTTTCTTTTATGTGTTCTTGCTATATTTCATGGAAGTATTTGAAGAAGAAAGAGCTAAGAGATGGGATTATTAATATATAAAATAATCAAAGTAGTTATTGTATTAAAGTAAGTTATTCTAAATATGTTTCTTGAATTAAATGAAAGAAAATAAAGTTTGACAAGTTAAATGAGCATTAGAAAATAAAATTTTATTTTTATAAGACAAGATATTGAAACTATAGGATATAGATTTTAGAAAAATTATAGTTACATTAAACAGTTCTTAGGGAAAAAAAACATGTAATTTTGATTTTTTAATTAATAATGATATATCCCTTTTTTATTATTAGACAAGCATGAAGTTATGTAAAGAGATGATATCTAGAAAGCTGACATTTTTCCAAGTACATAAATTTATTTTTCTTTTAAGTAAAGAAACAGGAAACTGAAAATATACACATGAAAAACTCTTATCTCTACCCACACATTTTATTTAATTCTGAGATCCTATAAAAAGGATTTGAGAATAGCAGCATAAATAGCAATAGTATAAATCACAAAGATCTAGGGGAAGTACAGAGGATTTTAGAAAAATGCTTGGTTTTCCAATTAATTTCATTTCCATAAATATCCAACTCCATATTCTGTTCAGCATGATAAACAAGTATGATAAGAAAATGGGTCTGCTATTGCTTTATTTCAGGGAAACACTTGTGTTTCTTTACAGTAGATATTTGTAGCTATACTTTCTGAATCCAAACATAAACAATTAACTAAAGGTAATAAAATCATTTTTCCCCCCAAATTTCAGAAGTTTATTGTTGTTTACAGGGAAAAAAATCAAAGATTATGTTATTGTTAAGCATCTGGATGTAGTGTTTGCAACTTTGACATGGAAAGAAAAAGACAAATACGAGCACCCTGATGAGAATTTAAATGCTACCCAGTCTAACTTCTAGACACATCACTCTGAATGCTCGGTACCTGGCACATAGCAGGCACTATGCAAAAGTTAAATGGCTGAACAAATCAATGCCAAATTCACCACTCTGTCTTTCTTCTTACAGACTTTAATTTCCATTTCTTGCTTAGTAACTGTGCAAGCAGAGGAAAAACTCCACATTTCTTTTCACTCCCAGAATTCAGTTCATTCAGTTTATTTGCCCCTTACAGTGTACAGCTTGCCAATAATGTTTTGAAGTCTGCACACGGAATAACGGTTTGAAGTCCACACATCCCTTCAGGAGGCTAGAGACTCGAACTTTGAAAATGTGTACAGGAGTTGCTAAAGTAGTTGGCCAATTCCACAAAATCTGACCTAATTTCTCAACACATCAAAAATTCTTATGCTTTTGAAGTTCACATTCAGAAGGATATATATTATTTTGGAAAGTTGTTTAGTACAAAGTTATTTCAGCAACATTCCTACATCCAGAGGATTTCAACAAATGGTATTCTAGTTTCAAAGTTTAATTCCTTTAGATTTCAAATGTTTTCTCCATTACATGACATGGATAAATAAATCTATATTTTTACTATACATATTTCTTTATAATTATACTAGAGGCCCAGTGCATGAAATTAGTGCATGGAGGGAGGTATCCCTCAGCCCAGCCTGCACCCTCTCACAATCCAGGACTGCTGGCTCCCAACTGCTCACCTGCCTGCCTTCCTGATTGCCCCTAACTGCTTCTGCCTGCCAGCCTTATCACCTCTTAACCACTCTGCTGCCTGCCTGATTGATGCCTAATTGCTCCCCTGCGAGCCTGTTTGCCCCTAACTTTTCTCCTGGGCCAGGCTGGCCAACCCTAACTGCCCTCCCCTGCAGGGTTGATCACCTCCAACTGCCCTCCCTTGCTGACCTGGTCCCCCTTAACTCCCTTGAAGGCCTGGTGCCTCCCAACTGCCCTCCCCTGCTGGCCATCATGTGGTGGCCATCTTGTGTACACATAGGGGAAGGATCTTTGACCACATGGGGGCAGCCATATTGTGTGTTGGAGTGATGGTCAATTTGCATATTACTCTTTTATTAGATAGTATGGAGGCTTGGTGCATGGGTGTGGTCCAGCTGGTATGCCCTGAAGGGTGTCCCAGGTCAGGGTGGGGGTTCCCTTGGGGCATGGAGCAGCCTGAGCAAGGGACCTGTGGTGGTTTGCAGGCCAGCCATGTCCCTTGGTGACCCAAGCAGAGGCCATGGGATCTGGAATTTATTTACCTTCTACAATTGAAACTTTGTAGCCTTGAGTGGAGGTTTAGGTCAGCAGGGGCAGCTGGAAAGCTTGGCTTCTTCCATTGCCTGGGAAACCCAAGCTTCCCTCCTGCTCTCTGTGGCTGTAGTCATCTTGGTTGGGTTTATTTGCACACTGGATCTGATTGGCTGGTGGGTGTGGCTGGTGGGCATGGCTTGTGAGTGTAGAGGAGTTGTGGTTAAAATGCATGTTACTCTTTTATTAGGTAGGATCATCTAAAGTAATTTTACTTTAGATTGATCAGTTCTACGTATTTAAAAGAATAAACTGTTTTTCTATGCCAATTTGCTCACAAATAAACATTAGTAATTTCATGTCTTTGTAAGTACAGTAAAATCTCGATATAATAGACCCATTCAAGTGCAGGGGTGTCTGTTAAAGCCAAAAGTCCATTATACAATAAAGTAGGTTTTCTGAATGTGTAGGTTAATAAATTCACAAATTAGTTTACTTGTGTTTACTTATGTAGACATGTTGGTGTAATTAAAACTATGTATGAAAAGTTTAATTACACAGAAAAGTTTTCTATATGTATTACTATAATTTTAAGTTTATGCTGAATAGATCTAGTAAGTGCTTGCATTCATAAGCCACTGTGAATAAACAAATGCATGTGGTTGGGGCATGGCTTAGTGCATGTGGGAACAGCAGCATCGGAGGAGAGGGTGATTAAAATTGCTCCAGGGGGCTGTTAAAACTGCTTGCTCCAGAAAGTTATACCATATGAGAACAGAACCAATGACTGTGTGTGATGTGATGTGATCATGTGCAAATCATTTGCTGAACATTGTTTACAAGTGGAGAGTCTTGGATTGAAATGGACAGGCTATAAACGATGTCAGAGTAAGTGGGTGCTACAGGACCAAATTGGAATTACAACTATAATACAAAAAACAAACAAACAACAACAGAAAAACCTGAATAATCAACTGAAGACTAGCCTGATAACCAAGGATAAAAGAATAGAGACCGCATAGAGACTGATAGGAATGGTGGAAGCACAAAAGGGCTGGCTCAGTTACCACAGACAGCAGCTGAAGTTCTGGAGAGATATTTCAGCTGTGGGGGCTGCCACTGAGAATTCTGGGACCTAATTCCCAAGCTGGGCCCTGAAGCAGAGAGCACCAGAATTGAGAAAGGTACCCGTATAACATCTGGCTGTAAAAAACAGCAGGGTGCTACCTGCCAGAGAGAAGGCTGGGAACACAAGTACCTTCTTAAAGGGTGCCAAGATTCTTATTCCTTTTGTCATTTCTAATCAGGCTTGAATTATTATTTATAAAATTATCTACTATATTCAAATGTTATTTTGAACAAAATATTAACAACAAAGAGTGGATCATTCACATGTAAACAGATTATTTTGGTCGCACAATATTTCCTTGGTACTTGTCCAAACCTATTATGTTTTTTTCTCCTATTAAAACTGGATACTTCAATGGAGAGGTAGGTACGAGATGGAGGTAGTCAATGAGGATTAAAAAACACAGGACATCTGTCATACTTTCAACAATAATGATACGTTAAAAAACTGAATGCTTTGAAATTGAGCATTTGAAGACATAAAAAGGAGGATAACAATATTCTTGATTATGTCTCAGGGTCAGTGTTCAATCCTGGAGGGAAAAAGCTGAGGTTTCTCTACAAGTTCGTAGTGAAAAGTAAAAGCACTTGAATTTTTTAGAACTGGATGTAGAAACACACAAAACACTTGGCACGGACCTAAGCAGAGCTTATTGCAAGGTTGAGTTCGTTGATAGCACTCACATTGATTTCTACAGCAGAAAACAAGTGTCCTGAAAACAAAGGCAAAGTTGCTACATACGGCGTTTTCCTTTTATTGTGTGAAAACTATTTTAACACTCGAAGCTTAAGGGCATTTTACCCTGGCATCACATGGAAAATCTTCCTTTTGCTTCAGTTACCAGAGGAAGTCTAAGCTGATCTTAAAAGTATTTAGAGCCCTCGCTGGTTTGGCTCAGTGGATAGAGTGTCAGCCTGTGGACTGAAGGGTCGGTACCAGGTTTGATTCCAGTCAAGGACACATGCCTGTGTTGTGGGCACATCCCCAGTAGGGGGTGTGCAGGAAGCAACCTACCAATAATTCTTTTTTTTTCTTTCTTTTTTTAAAATAAGTATATTTTATTGATTTTTTACAGAGAGGAAGGGAGAGGGATAGAGAGCTAGAAACATCAGTGAGAGAGAAACATTGACCAGCTGCCTCCTGCACACCCCCTACCAGGGATATGCCCACAATCAATGTACATGCCCTTGACCGGAATGGAACCTGGAACCTTTTAGTCCGCAGACTGACACTCTATCCACTGAGCCAAACTGGTTTTGGCTCAATAATTCTTTATCAGCATTGATGTTTCTCTCTCTCTCCCTCTCCCTTCCTCTCTGAAACCAATAAAAATATATATTTAATAATAAAAAAAGAATGTATAGGCAAATAGGTAAAATATACCATCTCTTCTGCTTTGAAATATTACATTATAACTCTCCTCTTAGATGATATTAAAGACATATATCATAATTAATAAGATAAGGTCAATTTTACTCTCTAGGTTCTAAGGTACTCACTTGAGTCTCTTTATGTCATCAAAGGACAACTTTGATTTCACCAAAAGTCTACAATAAATGACTCTTAGAGGTTCTATGAAGAACACCACAAGATGGCAGTATTTCAGAAATTAATACATGGAGAGTGCAATTACTTCTATATGGTACCTAAAATAATGTAAAACATTATGTAGAGACTAAAAATAAAGCCATTGCTACAAATGACTAAGAATTACTGATACAGGATGTCTGTTTGGTAATGAACAAGTTATTTCCTTTAAGTAATATGGCTGTCAGTGTGATTGTTCCAAAACATTAGCAGGCTTCATCACATATAAATGAGTTGATGCTAAAGGATTGTCAGTAGATTAATAAATCTTATAATTGCTTATGTGTTGATCTATAAATATAACCATATTTCAAAAATTGTTTGAAAAAATAATTCATTCTAATAAAACAACAAATATATTGTATCCCTCTATGATTGCTTAATAATCATTTTTAGAATAAGAAACAGAAATTAGAAATTATACATATTAAATACATCACTTACATTTTTTCAAACTGTTCTGAACTGAAGATCAGCAAGCTTTTTTATTGTAACTACTATCATAAAATTCTAAATATGACATATAAAACAGAATATGAACACTCTTCCCCCAAAGAAAACCTGTCTAGAAAATGATGTCAAATATTCTCTCATGGGAATTACATATTTCCACCATTATCCTGCTTGTGCAGAGGAACTGCTCTAAGCTATCATTCATCCAGAAGTCATGTCTAGTTTTTGTCCATTAACTCGCAATTTATCTATAAGTAGTGGACCTAATGCCATTGCAATTAGCTAGTTATTAATAGGACAGGATCAAGGGGGGAGGCCAGGCATTATAGCATATCTTTCCCACAGCTTCACCAGGAAGCTGTCGTTTGCACTCCAGGAGCCACTAGCTTATCCCCAGGACAAGAGTTGGGGGAGGGATCCAACAAAGGGAAAACAAATGCATGCCCAATAAAGTTGGGGTTATACTGGAAAGGTACTTGCCTGTCAGCCCTGCATGGGAAGACAGATCGTTGTCCAGAATGGGGGTGCCAGGGCAAGCACATGAAAACTTGGGAATACATGCTATTCTAAGCAAATAAGTCTCTCTGATACTCTTGGCTTCCTTGTACCCACCTGTGTCTCCTCCATAGCCGTGTGGACCTGTGGGCCCCACATGCATGTTGGACTGCAGCAGGAAACACAAATTAAGCTAGCCCGAAAGGAAAGCCCGGATCCTGGCTCTGATTTTAGCCCTGATAAAGGCAAAATGGGACTTCCTCCTTGGCAGGAGTGAGGAAAAGGAAACCTTGGAAACTCAGGGGTTTGGTTCCACAGAAATAAAGCTTTCCACAATATTGCATCCTCCTCCGCCACTCTCAGAAAATTCTTTTATTCAAGATATTGCAAGAAATCTATCCCCTTCCCCCACCGGCAACTGGGAGAGGCGAAGACCTCTCCCTCTATTAACAGACTTACTGCTACCTTTGGAGGTGGAGCTATTATAGCCATCTATGGGAGATAGGTATCTATATTAGAGAAGATAATATGTCTTTATGGTTTTTAACCTGTTGAAATCTGGCAGTACTTATATTAATTTTACATTAATTTATTTTGAAGATACCTTTTTTCTTTGTATTCACTTTTAACAGTCCATTCTGCTTCTCTTTTATTTTGGGATTAGAGGTTAGGTACAAGTTCCATATGGTGCTGAAACACAGTCCTAACACTGAAACCAGACCCCCAGACCCCAATACTTATTTTTCTCTCTTAGTTTATTTTGCCTTTTGGGAGCTAATAGCAGTCAGATCTCTTCCCAATGCCTCTGAGATCACCAGACGCTGCCAGACACACTGGGCCCAGAGGCTTGTGCAGGTGCAGAAACATCATAAATGAACTCCAACTAACCCTTAGAATGGTAGAAACTAAAATTCTCCTTTAGCAGGAACCTCTGTGCCCAGACCCGGTCCTCAAAGACAGTACTGTATTCCGAAATCAGGGGCTCCTTAGCAGTCTGTGCTTAGCTGCGCACTTAGGTCTCTCCCAATCAGCCCAGGCCAACTTGAAGTTCCACTACACTTTCCCTCATCTTTCCTTTTCCTTACCTTCAATGACATGCTCAGATTGTGCCATCAGGACTCCTGAATTAGAATTAATACATATACATAGAGATATAGTTTGTCCTAAAATTTACCCTTTAAATGTGCTTTGTCTGTATTGGAAAGACTGACCTGAGCCTTGGATCTGGCCTCCTTGTTTGAAGCTGGACAAATAATATTTTCTCTGCAAAATCCTGTTGCCTCACACCTTGGCTTCTCTGAACATGGCAGACCTCTGACTCACAAAGTTTGGTAACAACAGTGCATTTCAGTATATTTTTATTTTAACCCCTTTGGTGACACAATAAAAACCCAGTCAAGCCCTGGCTGGTTTGGCTCAGTGGATAGAGCATGGGCCTGTGGACTGAAGGGTCCCAGGTTTGATTCCAGTCAAGGGCACATCCTGGGTTGTGGGCTTGATCTCCAGTAGGGGGTGTGCAGGAGGCAGCCGATCAATGATTCTCTCTCATCATTGATGTTTTTACCTCTCTCTCTCTCTCTCTCTCTCTCTCTCTCTCTCTCTCTCTCTCTCTCCCTTCCTCTCTGAAATCAATAAAAATGTTTTTTTTTAATAAAAACCCAGACAAATATTTTCCTAAAGCATTAGCAGAGGAAACAAGCAGAGGAAAGGAGTTTTCTCTGCCTGCATGCAAGAGAAAGAGGTAGCTGTGTCCTGGCCACCTCCTGAAAAGAGAGAAGAAAAAAAAAATTGCCCTTTGGAGACAATATGGGTCGCATCCTCACTCTAACCTTAGGGAATATAAATAAATACATCTCTCTAAGGACAAAACAAACCTGGATATATCCAGTCTTCAAGACCTAGGAATAGATGGCTTCTAAGTTCTGTCCTCATTTTCCCTTAAAATGGAAACATGTACAACAAGTAAATTCCAAATTCTCTATCTAAGCAGTTGTAAGTTAGCTTGCCAAGGCTTGGTATTCACACTTTAATCATAGTTTGGGCCACTGAGAAGGCTAAAAAGGGCTAATTCCAATGTAACCCTGATATTTGGGGGGGGGGGGGGCTAGCAATCTGAATCCATGCCAGCAAGCCCAGTGTACATTCTTGATTACCTATAATTAAGTCACTACCTCCTTCCCAGAAACTGCTCTTGCAGAACCTGTTACAGAGGCCATAAAACTGTGGACAGGGCACTGCCCCGGAGGGAGAGCTATTAACGCTGGAGCCACGTCAGGCCAT
This sequence comes from Vespertilio murinus, assembly GCA_963924515.1. NCBI lineage: Eukaryota > Metazoa > Chordata > Mammalia > Chiroptera > Vespertilionidae > Vespertilio > Vespertilio murinus. Next base: position 63,980,380 of record OZ004712.1, read on the forward strand.
TAAATATACCTGGGGCCTTCTTGCAAAGCTGCGAAAAAGATCGGAAGCATAATCCATGTTTGCAGAACAGAGACCCAAGGAAGATATAAAAGAGAAGCCCCCTTCATATTACTTTACTCAGATTTGGAAAGTTATGTCCTGAGTCCGGCAGTGTAACTAAATGGTGTCACTCCTTTTCTCTAAAGCATCGCTTGGTTTTTCTTTGCTCTTCTGCAACACCACTTTTACCTACATTGGTACTAATTAGTATCTTCTATTTTGTAGCAGGGCAATTAGTACCTATTTCTCAATTACCCATTGCTTATTTTCTCCCCTTGATCATGATATCATCCTATCTAATAAAAGAGTAATATGCCAATTGACCATATTACTCTGCTACACCCACAATCTAGGCCCACCAGCCAATCAGGAGCAAGTATGTAAATTAACCCAACCAAGATGGCTGTGGTTACGGAGAGAACAGGGGGCTTGGGTTTCCCCGGATAAGAAGAAAACCAAGCTTTCCTCCTGCTTTGGCCTGCCTTTGCATCTGCTTTAGGTTACAAAGTTTCAATTATAGAAATTAAATAAATCCCAGATACTAGCACCTTTGCTTGTGTCACCGGGAGGCATTGCCAGCCTGAAAACCACCACAGGCCCCTCACCCAGGCTGCCCCACACCCCAAGGGAACCCCCACTCTGATATTGGACATCCTTCAGGGCAAACCAGCCAACCCCCATCAGTGCACTTCTATCTTATCTAATAAAAGAATAATATGCAAATTGATCATCACTCCAACACACAAGATGGCTGCTCCCATGTGGTCAAAAATGGCTGCTCCCATTTGGACACAAGATGGCAGCCACAAGATGGCCAGCAGGGGAGCGCAGTTGGGAGGGACCAGGCCTGCAAGGGAGGGCAATTTGGGGTGATCAAGCCTGCAGGGGAGGGCAGTTAGGGGTGATCAGGCTAGCAGAAGAGGGAAGTTGGGGGCAACCGGGCCTGTAGGGAAGGGCAGTTGGGGGGGACCAGGAATGCAGGGGAGGGAAGTTAGGAGTAATCAGGCTGGCAGGGGAGCAGGTAGGCATTAATCAAGCTGTCAGGGTAGTGGTTAGGGGCAATCAGGAAAGCAGGCAGGTGAGTAGTTGGGAGCCAGCAGTCCTGAATTGTGAGAGGAATGTCTGACTGCCTGTTTAGGACCGATCCTACCTAATTCAGGCCTAAATATGCAGTCAGACACCCCTCTAGGGGTCCCAGATTGGAGAGGATACAGGCTGGGCTGAGGGACATAACCCCTTCCCCCTACCCCATGCACGAATTTCGTGTACCGTGCCTCTAGTCAATAAAATAGTCAACTATTAATCCTTTGAAGACAGCAGAATTTTCTACCCCAGATGTGCCTCTTTGGAATAAGAATTAATTTAAGCTGATTATTTTTAAGAAATAGAAGACATAGCGAAAGCTCTGAAAATCCAATAGAAGTTACCATTTTGCAAGAGACACTTCTATTTATAAAAAAAAACCTCCTTCTGTAAGGGTGTCTTCTTCCCTGTACCAGAAAGAGAAGGATGACTAAATCTCTAGAAACCCTTATCAGTGGAGAAGGCAAGGACCTAAATCTGAAGAACAGCCATACTCTTATTTGCTGAGTTTGTTTTTTTCTGACAGCCTCCCAGAACTGGCTCCTCTAAAGTCTTCTTTTGTCATTAGTTCGAGACAGTATTTAAGAAGTTGGGTTGGGCCCAGCTGGCATGGCTCAGTGGTTGAGCATCAACCTATGAACCAGGAGGTCACAGTTTGTTTCCCAGTCAGGGCATGCTGGGGTTTTGGGCTTGATCCCCAGGGGAGGCATGCAAGGAGGCAACCAGTCAATGTTTCTCACTCATCATTGATGTTTCTATCTCTCTGTTCCTCTCCTTCCTCTCTGAAATCAATAACACACACACACACACACACACACACACACACACACACACACACACACACACACAGTTTTTTATATATGAAGGTAGCGTTTGGGCCATTTCAAGGAGTTACTTAAGTCTCCTGGGTCTCTCCCTTGTACAGCAGGTACACATGTTATCAAACTGCTATTTGTTTTTCTCCTATTAAGATGGGTTTTTATTACAGAATACACTTTCCTTTAAAGTCAATTTAAATTATCTCTATACCAATTATTTGCAGACAATTTATATTCTTTTTTTTAACGATTTATATTCTTATGTTAATCTAGTAATTGTATATAATGTCCCTTTTTCTGTGAAGGCAAAATGGGTATAATTTTCTTATGCTACTAGTATTGCAAAATCTATATTGCCCAAATGTATGATTGCCATTCATTGTTAGGAACTGTTTGAAATATCATCTAATAATTATCTTTTGTTGTGAAATGAGCCTGCTATTTCAGTGACATTTTCTATTTAATTCCCAAAGTCAATACAAATCTCCTATTCTCCTTTCTCTCCAATTGACCATCAAATTTCCAGTACTTTTCTGAGCTTCTCCCCCTTCACATGATTGTTTTGGTCAATCTTCCTCCCCTTCTATTTCCTGAAGGGTTTCTTTATTGTAACAGAGTGGAATACTCAGTCTTTCTGACCCCTTCTTGTTCTAGGCTGCTTTGCTCCCATGGCCGTCAGGCTAATAGCTTCTGCTTAGTCTTGCATACAGACATACTAATCATTAGTGGAATTCTGACCTCCCAAGGATATAACAGAAATATGCACAAAAATAATGATTACTTATCAAAGGTTTGCAGGGTGCCAAAACCGGTTTGGCTCAGTGGTAGAGCGTCCGTCTGCGGACTGAAGGGTCCCAGGTTCGATTCCAGTCAAGGGCATGTACATTGGTTGCGGGCACATCCCCGGTAGGGGGTGTGCAAGAGGCGGCTGGTCGGTGTTTCTCGCTCATCGACATTTCTGGCTCTCTATCTCTCTCCCTTCCTCTCTGTGAAATATCTATATATATCTATATATATCTATATATATCTATATATCTATATATATATCTATATATCTATATCTATCTATCTATCTATCTATCTATCTATCTATCTATCTATATATATATATTTTTAAAGGTTTGCAGGAGTCTCCTGATGAGATTCACATCAACTAGCATAGTCTTCCTGGGACCTCTTGCCCCTCCCATTTCCCTTTCCCTTAACATAAAAGAAGCCTGAGCTCTATACTTTGGCAAGATAGATTTGAGGAACCAGTTTGTCTCCACTTTCTTAGTTGTACCTTCTCAATCAATAAACTCTTCCTTAATCCAACTCTGACATTTTAGCCTTTCTAAGCACTGGCCGCAAGGTCTTTATTTTAGTAACATTACTAGCCACATATTATTTGATTAATCAGAAATCTTTCTAAAAGATATTGTAGTATTTTATGGTATCTTCCAATCCTCCTCTGATATTATATTGATGGGTATTTACAATTTGGACTCATGTAGGTATATAAATATTACATTTAGTTTTTATCTATTTTATGGGCTGTTAAATATTATTTGTTATCACATTTTTCTGAGTTTCCCTCCCCCAAATAGTATTTATCTTTATTAAATACCCACAAGTTGGTGCTTTTACAACTTTATATTTTTTAAGGACCGTCCTAAAAACTGTCTCCATTATTCCATTTATGGTATTTTGAATATTGCTCTTCTAAAAACCTTATTGTTACCTTTTCTTTTCACTCCCAATGACTAACCTCATAGACACAGACAACAACAGTGATTTCCAGAGGGAAATGGGGTGGATGGAGGTAGAGGTGGGTCTATGGGGAGTAAATGGTGATGGAAGACTTGACTTGGGGTAGTGAATACACGGTACATTATATGTTGGTCAATCATAGATTTGTACACCTGAAACCTACATAATTTTATTAACCATATCACCCAAATAAAGTAAATAAAATAAATAAAAATACAATCTATGTATAGTTTCAATGCAAGACTTGGTTTTCCTGTCAGGGCTTTCATTGCTTTTTCTGATTGTTCAGATTACACCAGTGTTTATGTATTGCTGGTATGACATGTTTTCAGTTAGGGTACTTTGTTCTTTGTATTCCCCCTGTCGTGGACTGAATTTTCACTTTCTATTATATCCAAATATTCTCTCAAGCTATCTATACATAATAGACACATTTCTATTTATTATAAATTTCATGATATTTTTCTCAATGTTTCTTCATATATAATGACTGAACACACATGCACATACATACTTACACATGTGTGTATACCTATGTAGTATTTTCATTTAGATTTAATCTTAAAACATAATTTTATATCTAATTTTTAAAGCATAATACTTATACTATGCATTTTCTCAGTCATTTTCAAGGCATCTATCCCTCTTTTTCCCCCTATAGCAGCAATCATGTGACACACTTTAGTTTTTTGGTATTTTGTTATTGTTGTTGTTGTTGTTGGTGGTGGTGGTACAGATATCAGTATCTTTTTTATTTGTTCTATTTGCTCTAACCCTTCCATATACAAAGATCAGTCCTCTATACCTTTCTGGTTGTGATTAGTATATTTATGTAATTCTTATAAAATGTTACTAATTCAATGATTGCAGTTACAGTTTTTGATGGCTTTATTAGGCTCAGGCCATCAATGTTACATCATTTAAACACCCATCTCAGGAAAGACTTAGTAATATTTTTATGCATAGCTATTGATTTTGATATTTATTTATTTGTTTGTTTGTTTGTTTTTATTAATTTCAGAGAAAGGGAAAGAGGGTTGAAAGACAATCATTGATCTGCTGCCTCCTACATGCCTTCCTCCCTCTCCCGCCCCCCCTCCCCCTAGGGATTGAGCCCACAACCCAGAGAATGTGCCCTGACTGGGAATCAAACTATGACCTTCAGGTATACAGGTTGATGTCCCACCACACACTGGCTGGGCTGCTTTTAATTTTTTAATTATCCTGTCATCTCTAGCTTTATTTCTTGATCTGCTAGAAAACAAATGTCTTCTTCTTTTTGCCTTTTAGCCTTTTCTATTGAAAGTATTACATATGTGTTGGGGCCATGGAGCTTCTGACTTTCCTGACTCACAGCAGAATCCCTTCCTCACATTTTGTAGATCTGCCTAGTGTATGTTCTGGTTTCTGTGACTTCTATCTCTGATGTTCTTTCTGCTTTAGAAATTTTACTTAAAATCATTGCTCTAGCTTCCAGAGACCCATCATCATCATCATCATCATCATCATCATCATCATCATTCTTTACCCCAGGTAGAAAGTCTATATATACTAACAAACCATGTGGGTTATCATCCATTAGACAGTTACACTTTTACAGTTTAGCTAAATTTCCTGCCCTAACTTTCTGTCTCTCAAAACTGCATAGGGTTTCTAAGTTTAAATATAGGAGATAAAATAGCAGATAATATGGAGAGATGTCACTGATGACAAGCACACTCTTTTTCAGCGTAATATTTACAATTATTTTTGCTCACCCAGCTGAGGTGGTGAACAGAGAAGGCGAGAGGGCATTAGGGACACACTACTTTATCAGAAGCGGCCAACCTCTCATTGTCTGAGTCACAGCCACCTTTGAGTCACAACTCTACTTGCAAGATTTTCATTTTTCTTTCCTGACAAGGACATTGGAATTGTGTCACAGTTAGCATTTTTCCATCTGCAGAATATCTAATTCTCCAGGAGAGGCTCGGGGAGATGAATGTTTTGTGCTCAAAGCTCAATGACAGTGTGACTGGGCAGGCCATAATGCTAAAACTCTTACTGAGGGAATGGGGAGTTATAAGAGCCAGGCATCGGAGCTTATGAAATGAGGAGATCAAGCTGAAACACATGGTTTTCCTCTGGGCAGGATGCAAAAGTGGTTTCTTTCCCCGGTCCTTGTCCAGATGGATTTGAAGGATGAAGCCACAGACAAAAGGTGGAAATTTATAGGGAAAGAAGCACAGGCATCCACATGGGGAGGGGGCTCCAAAGGGGTAGCCCACCAACTCCCTCTTTCTCAGGTTTATAAAGGCTGCAGTTCTTTGTGTCTTGATATCCCCTCTGACTGGTCACTACAGCAGCTTCAGACCTCAAAACCCACTTGGGGTCCCCCTCTGTTTCTCCTGTGGGAGAATTGTCTTTTGCCTGTGAACATGTGTTTTTCTCTTTCTCCCTTCTGTTTTTCTCCTCCTTGTGACTCTCCCCTGTCTTCTGTAAGCGGTATCTTCCTCTCCCCTTTATCCTGTGGCATCTCTTTTCTCTCTCTGTGGATGCATGCCTTTTGGCAGCTCTCTGCCCCCAAGCTTTGCAGTCCTCCCCCATGGACCCTTTTAGTTCTAAAACTCCCTGAGCCTGCCTATTTTACTCCTAAAAACTAATTTCACTTAGATCCTTATTACGGTATCCCCATGCTTTCTTTCCATTGCAAACATCTTTACATTATACACTTTCCAGGTAAAAAAAGGATTTTCCACTTTATACATTTTACAAAAACAACATGTTCAAAGCAAGCTTTAAATAAACATGTTTATCACTTTTCTAAGAAGAACATGTTTTCCACTTTGCAAAGTAAGGTGGAAACACTACCAAAACTAGCTCACACTTTATGGCAAAGATGAACCATCCTTTACTGATTTGCATGCAAATTATGCACAATCATATATGCAGATGTTAGCTATGCTAAATAATTAGTTTATATATTTAATTTTTAAAATTGGTGGAATGTAGTCTAGATTTTTTTACAGTTATTTTTTTAAGAAATCAAGGGCACATGCAAAAATATTGATCAACTTAATAGAAGTCATGAACTCTGTTTTTATTCTCTATTCAAATATCAGCAATTCTCCAACATAGAAATTCAAGTTGGATGACAATTGTTTGGGAACATAGGAATAATATTCATGCTAAAGCTTTTTTCTTATCTCCCAATTATTTATTTTTTCTGATTATCTTATTTCACTTATTTCCCAATCTCTGTTTTATTTAAACCTATGAATGAATTAACTCATTAGAAAAATTTCAGTTAGGAACTAAAGATATTTAAGATTTTGCTTAAATTTAAATCCCGCTTCCTCACTCATTTTAGGCAAGTTACATAACCCTGAATGTCTTTGTTTTTCATCTTGAAAATAAAGCAGTAATATGTATCAGTTTGCTTTTCTTCTGAGGAATAAATTGCGAGGTATGTGATTAAAATATTATTTTTGTCATTTTCAAATGCAAAAGGAAGACTCAGAGAATTTAAGTGACTTTTTCAAGGATATCCAAGTCAGCAGTAAAAAGACACATTTAAAAAATCAAATTTTGTATATTGATGAATATTTAGACATAAGAGCTACCTGGTTATATTTATAAAACAGACAGCATATGTTTTTTTTTTTTTTTTTTTTTGCTGATAAATATCAGAATGAGATAAATGATTTCTACTTTTCTATTTGTTAGGGAATATGAAAAAAAGCAACAACACATTTTTGTTTATCCAGTTTGGGCTATGCGTTTTGTTAACATGACTAAAGACTTCCAAGAGCTAATAAGCAGTGGAACTAGTAACTGAATGTAGAAAAATACTGACTTTCCATACTAAGCTGTTTCTAATACATCATGAGGTTCTATATTACATAATACAGTGAAGTTCTATTTAGAAATGACTAAGTCTACTTAGGAAAAGCAGAATAAAAATAAGTGGACAGCACCCTTGCTAGTGGAGATCAGTTGGTTGTGCATTGCCTTGCACACCAAATATTGCCAGTTTGATTTCCAATCAGGGCACACACCCTGGTTGAAGGGTCAATCCCAGTAGAGAGTATGCAGGAAGCAGCCTATCAATGTTTCACTCTCATATTGGATGCCCCTCTCTTTCCTTATCCTTTCCTCTCTCCCTAAAAATCAATAAAAATACTTCTTTTAAATGAACAATACATGTTGTAAATAACATCTAAAGGCAATACATCCTGTGCTCACAAAACAGCACAGGGTGAATTGACTACTGAATGGTATACGTATATAACGTAAATGGAAAGAATTTAAATGAGGGAAACACCTCTTACTCTTGGTTTTCTGAACTCAGCTAGCAGTTAATATGGCTCTTTTGATAGGCTCACACCAGTTCCCCATCCAGATTTAATTTATCATATTAGTCACTAACTTCAACCCCACTCACCTTTGATAATTTTTCCTGTTTCCAAGAAAATGTTAAATGTACTGTCCTGAATTTCAACTTGGATTATGTGCTGTGCAGTGGATGCATTATGTTTTTGAGCATATGCTATGTCAATGTCCATTTCCTTTCTCTCAGAACATTTCCTGACTTGAATGTAGTCATTGATTGACTGAACTGTGTACACTATCTTGTTTGTTAAGAATTGCACTGAATGGCTTTATAATATCCTTTGATTCTTGGATAAGATAGCACTTGGCTTAAATGCTAACAAACTATGATGAAAAGAAATTAAGAAAACAATATCATTAACTATTATATCAAAATGAACAAAACATGTAGGATACATTTAACAAAGGAGGGGAGAGGAAATATCTGTATATTGAGAACTATTAAGATATTGATGAAAGAAATTAAAGAAGACACAAATAAATGGAAAGATAATTTGTTATCATGAATTAGAAGAATTAATATTAAAATCTCAATACTACGAAAAAGCCATTGTCAGGAATTTTTGACAATTTCTGTCAAAAAATGCAATGACAGTTTTTTTTTTCAGAAATAGAACAAATAATTTTAAATTTGTATGGAACCACAACATACCCTATAGCTAGAGTAACTAAATAGACATTTTTTTTTAAAGAAGACATACAAAAACTAACAGGTACATTAAAAGTTGCTCAACATTACTAATGACCAGGGAAATGAAAACTGAAATCATAATGTGATATCACTTTACATATGTGAGAATGGCTATTATAAAAAAGACTAGAGGCCTAGTGCACAGATTCGTGCACTGGTGGGTGGGGTCCCTCAGCATGGCCTGCACGGATTTGGGCCGAAACCAGCAGTCCCAAACCGCCTGTGGCTCCTGCTCATTCTGGCCCTGCTGCACCTGCCACTGATGCTCAGTAGGCTCCCTGTTTCTCTGCTGTGGTCTCTGGGCTGCGTTGACCAGTCTTGAGCCCTGTATCTCATGCCCATTGGTGAGAGCACACTGACCACCAGGGGACAGCTCCTGCTTTGAGCATCTTCCCCCTGGTGATCAGGACATGTCATAGCAACCAGTTGACAGGTCCTTAGGTCATTTGGTCATTTAGGCTTTTATATATTTAGATGAAAAGTAACAAGTGTTGGTAAGAATGTGGAGAAAAGGGAACACTTATGTGATGTTGATAGGATTGTAAGTTGGTGCAACCACTATGAGAAAGTGTATGGAAGCTAATAATAGAACTACAATATGATATAGCAATTCCACTTCTGAGCATTTATTTCAAAAAATTAAAACACTAATTAAAAAAGATATCTGCATGCTCATTTTCATTTCAGCACTATTTACAATAACCAAGGCATAGAAGCAGTTTAAGTGTCCATCAATGGATGTATATATATTTATATACTATATATATATGTATATGTATATACTATATAAATAATTATACACAGTTTGCCTAATTACAAAGGAAGTGTTTATTAAAATACATTGTGTGTATGCATTTTGGGGGAACATGCTGTATACACACATACACACAATGGAATATTATCCAGCCATAAAAAGAAGAAATTATTGTGATTTGTGACAACATGGATGGACTTTGAGGGCATTATGTTAAATGGAATGAGTCAGACAGAGAAGGACAAATATTATATGATCTCATTTATATATAGCATCTAATTCCCCCCCCCCCCAAAAAAAAGAAGAAGAAGTTCGTAGGGAACAAATGGCAGTTGCCAGAGATAGGGAGTGGGTGAAATGGTTGATCAGTATCTAAGGGAAAAACTTGCAGTTATAATAGAAATTAGTCATGGAGATGTAATGCACAGCAGGGTGATTGTAGTTAATAATACTGTACTGTGTTATTTGAAAGCTCCTAAGAGTCTAAACCTTAAAAATCCTCATTACATGGAAAATGAGGAGAAACATCATAATACAGAAATCATGAAGAGAAAGTGTGAATGTTCTGGATTCTGGCCAATGCAGAGGCAACACCCTATCCCTGCAATGCTTAGGTATGGGTTTGCTCAAGAGGGAAAATTGTTGTACTCACTACTTATTTAGGCTTACTCTTGTAATTATCCAAACCTAATTCTTACTGATATATGTAGTTTATTTATTAGTTAGATGTTTTGCATGGAGTTATTATTGATTCATGAAAATTGTTCAACTGAATGATCAATATATTCACATTTTTGAGCACATGCTATGTTTTTTATCATATTCTCAAAAACAACATAGCATAAGCATTTACAGGTTGACTTTTTGATTCAGTCTGTGTGAGTTTAAGTCCTGGTTCCAGCATCTACTAGCTTTCTGGCTTTAAACAAGTTACTAAGACCTTTGAAGCTCTATTTCGTCAATTTTTAAATTGTTGCTAGCTAGCGTGTTTGGCCCACAGGTTTGCTGGAGGCATTGAAAATGGTAATATATATCAAATATTGAACACTAGGTATAGCACATATTAAAAGCTCCTAATGTTAGTTATTATTTATTTTCTTATAATATACTTACATAACAATAAAATATGTTCAAAATAAATGATGGCCCACTTTTGGTATAGGCAAAGAATAAAAAAAATAAATGTATCCTTTGAAAGATGTAGCCATAAACTTATAGAATACCAATACTTTGAAATCACATGGGAACAAATGATCTATATGCCTAAAATTAGACTACATATATTTCATGCATTTTTAAAATCTCTCTTCTCTTGCTGAAACCAGTTTGGCTCAGTGGTAGAGCATCGGTTTGCAGACTGAAGGGTCCCGAGTTCAATTCCGGTCAAGGGCATGTACATTGGTTGCGGGCACATCCCCGGTGGGGGGTGTGTGGGAAGCAGCTGATCAATGTTTCTCTGTCATCGACGTTTCTAGCTCTCTATCTCTCTCCCTTCCTCTCTGTAAAAATATCAATAAAAAATATATTTTAAAATCTCTCTTCTCCCTAGCTATGATAGGTTAAAAAAACACCTATATTCATAGAGATGGCATATCTTCTTTAGTATTCATAGAAATAGGTCCCTTGCTATGGGCAAAAATGAGTTGACTCCATAGGGAACACAAAGGCCTTCAAAGGTTTTTTGCTAGATCTTCACACTTATGTTAATATCCGTGAATATATGCAATGAGGATTCAGTTATTTCTATAATTTAAGTGTGACTAAACTTAAAGACATTAATTCTGTTCTCTGAATGCTGAGCTTCTTGTTTGTTGTTTGGATGGGAAAAAAATCCCTAGGCTGTTCACATTTTAAATTGGTAACATAGATTTTTTTTAAGCCAAGTTTTATCACTTTCCCTTAAATATAGTATTCCCTCTTTACCTATGTCACATATTGAAACCCAAATGTGGTGGTCAGGTCTGAGTTTGTTGTCTGCCAAAATGAAAGAATGAACTCACAAAGTTTCCTGAGAGAAGCCAGTGTTGGAAAAGCAGCAGCTGGGGTTCCAGAAGCAGGCCAGCCAGTGTCCAGGGCTTCCTTTCCAGCCGGGTGCAGGTCAGCATACAAGCTAACTAAAGGCCATTCGTCTGTGTGTGGAATCCCATGTGGCCATAAGCCACGTGGGCGCAGGGGAGCATGTCTCCTGCCATAGGAGAGCCAGGAACCCAGTGCGCCACAGAGAGAAGGAGGGAGAGTGGTGCTTCTTTGTCTAGTGGGTAGATATACTCTTGCTAGCTTCTGATTGGTTCTTTCAAATAATTCTGCCTTAGGAACATATTTGGGATTGGTATAGGCCTCACTGCCTTGTGATTGGTTATATGCAAGTTGCCAGTTTTAGCAGCATCCATACATTTTAAAGCTCATGTCTCCCATGCTCGCTCTCCCTTCGTTAGCCAGCCAGCTGCCGGCTGGGTTGCCTTAGCAACACTCCTTGGTAGATTAGGTTCCCCAGTTCTACTTCCTCCCCCCATGGTCTTGTCCTTGACTACCTAGACTTCCTCTTCTGTCTCTTTGATATGACATGTGTGCCCGGAAGTTTTGATTTAAACTTTATGTATTTTTATTTAACATATTTTATTAGACATAATCTTATTTGAAATGCTTAAGTCTTATAAGGCTCTAAATTACTATAAGCTAAACTTTCTCTTTGCATATACAATCAAGGGTGAATTCAGGTCATTCCCTGCTATATGATATGCATAATAAGAAATACATTGGAAGTCATAATTCTACCCACATTACACTACACATGTTTGGCTGAGTCACTTCAAATTGTGTCAAATTTCTTTTAAAAAAATATTTTATTGATATTTTACAGAGAGGAAGGGAGAGAGATAGAGAGCCAGAAATGTCCATGAGAGAGAAACATCGACCAGCTGCCTCTTGCACACCCCCTACCGGGGATGTGCCTGCAACCAATGTACATGCCCTTGGCCGGAATCGAACCCGGGACCTTTCAGTCGGCAGACCGATGCTCTACCACTGAGCCAAACCGACCTCGGCAAATTGTGTCAAATTTCTAAGAGTAAAATGAGAGAGGGGTATTCTACAAAGGAGATTCAGATCTATTAATTTATTTATTACATGATCTACCAAATATGGATCATCTATATTTTTTCCTAAATGACTGGCGTAATGAATACTGGGGTAACAAAATATTAGTGTTACCATAATGAAAATAAATCTTTAATAATTAAGTAAGTGCTCTGTGTAAGAGGTCTAAGAATAAGATTACTATCAATTTGAGCAAAACAATTTAAACACAGCATTTTCACATACAAACTAGTCTTGCTGTGTGAAGGAATCAGATAAGGGAATTAAAATTTTGACCCCAGTATTAACATTTGCTTCATGGTTGAGATTCATTTCTGTAGTTTCATTCAAGTAGTTTCCTGAAAGTAAAACATGTTCATAAAATCAACATTATCCATATTTTTGGCTCATTATCAGAAATATATGCAATTTATAATCCTAGGACTAAAATAACATGGGTTTGTTTACTTAGAGACTTATAATACATTTCTAGGTTAATCAGTTCCTCTTTATAATGAGTCATCATAATGAAATATTATAATACATCCAAAAATATTCAATCTATAGGCACTTTAGAGATTTAAAAAAATGATTCATACTTATAAAAATCTATAAATCTATTATAAAATGTAATTATATTTTAATAGTTCATCAGTTTTTAAAAACATGGGGTTACTATAACACCAACATGCTCACCTCAGAATAAATGAATTCATTATTTCATTACCTCCTGCTATGAATTTGTGTCCATTTTAAGGATTAATATCTGTACATCATCTAATATTTAAGCTCCTTGACATTGATTGTTTTTTTAGATTAGACACCCAAAGCAAAAACAAACAAGTTGGGCTGCATCCAACTAAATAGTTTCTGCACAGCAAAGAAAACCATCAGCAAAATAAAAGACAACCTAACAAATGGGTGAAAATCATATATCTGATGAGGAGCTAATATCCAAATAGAAAGAACTAATACAACTCAATAGCAAACAAACAAACAAATAATTCACTTTAAAAATGGGGATAGGACCTGATTAGACATTTTTCCAAAGATGGCATACAGATGGGTAACATGTATATTAAAAGGTCCTCAATGTCACTGGTCGGCATGAAAATGCAAATCAAAATCACAATGAGATATTACTCACACCTATTAGATGACTATTATCAATAGCCCATGGACATGGACCATAGTGTGGTGAAGGCCTGGGAGGGGTGGGTGCAGGGTGGATGGGGTCAATGAGGGAAAAATAGGAGATATCTGTAATACTTTCAATGGTAAAGGTAATTTTTTTTAATGACAAGACATAACAAGTGTTGGTGATGTTGTGAAGAAAAGTGTAAAATAACCTTATGCACTGTTGGTGGGAATATAAATTAGTGCAGCCACTGACAAAAGGAGGATGAAGGCTCCTCAAAAAGTTAAAAGTAGAACTTCGGTATGACCTAGCAATTACACTTCTGGGAATCTATCCAAAGGAAATGAAAATACTAGCTAGAAAAGATATCTACGTGCCTACATTAATTGCAGTATTATTTACAATAGCCAAGGCATGGAAGAAACCTAAGTGTCCATCAAATATGCTTACACATGGATGAACCTGCCATATGTTAACACATGGATGAACCTGCCATATGTTAACACATGGATGAACCTGCCATATGTTAACACATGATGAACCTGGAGGATGCAATGCTAAGTGAAATCAGCCAGACACAGAATCAAATACGTATGATCACATTTGCATGTGGAATATAAAATAGTTGAGCTCATAGAACCAGTGAAAAGAATGATAGATACTAGGATCTGGAGGGAAATATGAGATGCTTGTCAAAGAATACAAACTTTCAGTTATAAGATGATTAGATTATGGGGATCTAATGTACAGTGTGGTAACTAGTTAGTAATACTATATTATATACTTGAAATTGGCTAAGAGAGAGCTTAACTTTTCACCACAAAAAATAAGTAAATTAATAGGTAACTATGTGATGCGGTATATGAGTAAAATAACCTTATGTGGGGATCATTTAAAAATATACATGTATTACAATATTACAATGCATACCCCATATATAAACATTTTTTATTTGCCAATTATAACCCAATAAAGCTAGAAGGGGAAAAAACACAGTTGAATGTTGGGGGAGGCAAAAAAAAAGCATTTTATATAAGCTATTATTTAAAAAAGAGTAAATGATTATAAACACATAAATTTCTTATATGTATCATAACTCTAGAATGCATCCTGGAACTTTACTTTTTCTTTCTGTCTTCTAGATAATACTGCTTAGGAACATGAGGCAACATACAAAAATATGGATAATATTTATAATACACCTGACTGTTGGCAATTTACATGAATTCCCAAATCAGTCTTTGGCTTTTATTAACTTTCAGCTAGCAGAAAACTTTTTATCATTGTTGTTAATAAATATAAAAAAAATACTTCTATATTCATCAAGTAATTTTCCCATGAGTAGTTACTTTGAAAATTAAAGAAAAGTAACATACAGGATACCTTAGTGTGCATGCATGAGTGTTATATGTGTATATTATAAATCCTCCAGAGTAAAGTTTTTTATGGATAAAGGATAGCAGGTAGGGTATAGGATACAATGTTATATTCATTTTATTAGAACGCCCTTCTTTCAAAGAGTGAAAAACAGTTTTTCTTTTCTATTCATATCAAGATTAATTCCCATGTGAACTGAAGTGAAGGGTTTGGGCATCAAGCCAGAAACCATTGTCTAACTATAGTTTCATTCTTTCAAGGTAGAAAAGAGGTGGTGTTTCAACTTTTATTGACTTTTTGGGAATATTGAAACAGAAAACATAACTTTGTGTTTTGTTTCTCATATGTCATATAAATAGTCAGCAGTGGTAAGTATTATAATGCCTACTGTTGATTTTTATCTCTTTTTTAACAGAGGCACTTTTCTTATATTATATATGTTAATATACATTTAACCCCTTAAATGCTAATCTTACTGTTCTTCAATAAAAATTAGGAAACTATCCAAAGCATGGAGCCTTTGGAACAGACAGACAGACATACCTCAATGTGTATTTGAGGGGATGAGACCAGATAAACCAAAGAACTTACATCCTTACAGGCATACCCCGTGGACATGGGCAATAAAGACCTGAGGGTTGGGTAGGGGCTGGGAAAAGGGGTAATGGGGGGTGGGTGGGGTGGGGATGGGAGATATCTGTAATACTATCAACAATAAAAAATATATTTAAAATTTTAGGAAACTGAAGTTTAGAGAGATTCAGTAACTTGTCTCAAGTCACACTGAGAGTAAGCGGCAAAGCTGGGGTTTTAACAGTTATCTATGTCCCTGACACTTTCTCATCTCCCTCTGGCCAATAATTGGCTATGTCCTCCCTGAGAGTTAAACTGTGTTGTGAATGATAAGGGAGGCACTATAGAAGTTTACTGCTAAGATACCATATTATTAGATCTGCTCTATGATATTCTGTCTTTTTAAAGGAAATGCCATTTTATGACTTGCAAGTTACCTTTAACCACAATAATAAAATGCTTTTAGTTGGAGATGTTGTGATTTAATTAAAATGAAACATTTCATATTGTGGTTTCTAAATACTCCAAAGTGTACACCTTTGGGGGAAGATTTTTTTTTTAAAGTAAGGTATTGTATTTACGAATCTTTCTTTAAATTTTAAAAGTAATGAAACAGTACACATTATATCAACCTTCAGCTCACATCATCCCAGAATCCCAACTAATGAGTAAGAATGAATGGAATCCCGTTTTCCTTTCTGGTTTCTTACACCAGTGTCTAGTTTCCAAAAACATCACAGTTATTTGGATAACAAGTTTCCACCGCGATATGAAATCGGGTGGGATGGCTGCTATTTCAGTATCAGATGGGTTACAAATAACAGCTGCTTCATGAGGGAGAAAGAATGTTTTTTATTAACCATTGACTACTTGCACAATAATAATGCTAATGATATTTTGCATTTCTATGGAACTTTATAGCCGGAGCAATCTTTGCACGTTGCGTCCCATAAAGGTGAGGCAGCATGCATTCCTCTCTGTAATAGGATCATCAGCGCGCCATTCAAGTAGAAATCTGAATAAACAGAAAGGGACTGGTAGCTAAAGGAAAGTTAAATAGCATGAAAACCCGTGCTGCAGAGGGATTGTTTTCTATCTCTCCAAGGGAATATTTGCTGGAGTAAAGGACAGTGTAGTAGAAAGGAAAGAACATCTCATTTGGATTCAGGAACCTTAACTAAACTCTGCCAGCTGTGAGGACTGACGCAAATTACTTCCCCTCTTTTCTCCGTTCTAAAAAGGGGATAATCTTTCTTGACCATCTTACCCTCTGGGTTAATGCAAAGTCAAATATATTAGGATGTAACAGTACACTTTAAATGACAGAGCTGGACAAAATAAGGTATTCTTTTGTTCATTACTATGCTTTTAAGCTGACTCTCATAGGCAACTAGCAAAACTACTGAAGTGTTTCCTGATCTTAGTATCATTTTCTCAAACCCCTGATAGTTGACCATAGTCAAAAATTAGTCTATATGCTTAACAATGAACAAATACCCACATGCTATCAATTACTAGAATTCGTGAAAAGAGGCAACAAGGATTATGGGCCCTGTTGGAAAGAGACAACTTTTTGGTCAGAACCCCAAATCCTGAAACTAGCCTGCATTTAACCCTGATTGAGATGCATTTTTATTTCTTAGGAGAATTATTTCCTTAGTCTTTTAAGGTTGATGTTCTGCAATCATGGACATAATTATACACCCTACAATTGGTTCATAAACCCAGTAACAGAAGTGTGCGCTTTTCCTGCAAAAAGCATGCCCAAAATATATTTGGCATGGCTGAGACTTTTGTCTCTATAATTTATGTAGATAAGCAATGCGAGAATTATGGTAATGTGTGATGTACCAACACCCTCCTTGGGCTTGCATACAAATGAGTCATGAACTCTTCTCATAACACTCGGCATTTCTTCAGCGTCCCAGCAGTTACTGCCAATTAATTGCCATTTAATCCAATTTGATCTCTCTGAGCTAATGTCTAGGATAGTCACGAGAGCAGGTTTTCAGTTTTTAGAGAAACCATGTCCTTATGAGGACTCTTAAAAGTCTTCCTATTTCACTTTAATTCCTTATGTGCTATGGCATAGAATTGATAATAATAGTAATCTAAAATTTTTATTTATGTCAATAGTACTTTTATTGCTGCAAATAGTAATAATGTATTCACTGGCTCTAAAAAAGTGTAAAAGATGAGAAGAAATCTGCTTTCAGTTTGAAAAAAAACTGATCTGTACAGTATAAATAATTATAATACTTTTTACATTTATGAGAGTTTTTAGAAAATGGACAATATGCAGTACAAGACTCTGATGTGTGAAAGAAGACACACACACATACACACACACACAGAAGAAGAGACAACAATGAACAATTCCATGAACTGGGATAATCTCTCAATGTGGCACAGAGAGGAAAAATCCAACCAGAGCATAGTTATCCCACTGAGCTGAGGATGAAAAATTAGAATTTGGTGTCATAGCAAACCTGTATCTTTATAAATCTTATTAATATTTTAAAGAAAACTTAGGAATAAGCACCCTACCTCATGCCTGCTTTAACAAGTTCTAAGTAAGCCCTGACAGAGTTGTCAAGGGAGTTGAGCCCATCAAAGGTAGAGTGAGCTCGGAAAACTAAAAACAGGGACACACGTTCAAAGTGATCATCTGCTATTTCAATCGCCTGCTATACTAAAAATCAAAAGATTCTTCAGAGGGAAATAATAAAACTCAGACCTTCTACAATATATTATCCCAAATGGCCAATGTTTCATAAAAAATTAATAGGCTTATGAAGAAATAAAACTATGATTTATAATCAAGAAAATAGGAAACAGACAATAGAAAGTGAATCCAAGAAGAACCAGAAGATAGTGGGTATCGCAGATAAAAAATTTAAAATACTAAAGACTAATCTGAAATATGTGAAAATAAACAAAAATATGTCCTTAATGATTAAATCAATAAAGAATCTCTGCAAAGTAATAAAAATTATAAAAATATCAACAGGAAATTTTATATCTGAAGTAAAAAATTTTGAATTACCTTACTATAAGATTGGAAATGGTAACATAAAATAAAATAACCCTAGGAGACATATCAATAATTAAAACAGAATAAATGAGAAGAAAAAAACGATTAAAAGTGTCTGTAAAATATGGAACAAATCAAATTATCTATTCTATATATAATTGGAGGGCCAAAATGAGGATTAAGTTAGAAAATCATTTTAAGATATAATGACCTATCACAGATTTTATAGCTACCACATATCCAGCAGAACAAATTATAAACAGAATCATGTGTGAGCTCATAAGACTCATATAGTAGGATACCAGATTTAAAGGGGGAAAAAATACTTAAAGCAGTCACAGATAAAAGATACATGATCTATTAGAAAACAAAGATAACAATGGCAGTTGACTTCCCATGAGAAGTCAATAGAATAAAATCTTTTAAAAAGCTGAAAGAAAAATAAGTATAATTGTAATTCTATATCAACATTAAGCCTTTTAAAAAATAATACTGTAACTGATATCCAAATTGCGCAAATTGCAACAATATTCATTGCAAGCACAAATAATAGAACCTAAAGGTATCTTTCAGGTTAAAGAAATATGACATCACTAGAGTCCTAGTGCATGAAAATTCATGCACTGAAGGGGGTCCCTCAGCCTGGCCTGCCCTCTCCCACAGTCTGGGAGCCCTCAGGGTCTGAGAGGATTGGGCACTGCCATCTTGAGGCGGTGGGCACTGCCACATTTGAGGGCATGGCAGTCAATTAGCATATTCCCTCCTTATTGGCTGTGGGCACCACCATTTTTGTGATGGTGTGAGGGTCAATTAGCATATTTCCTCTTTATTAGATAGGATATGGAAAATTTCACCTGTGAAAAAGAATGAAGAACACTAGAAATAATAAGCATATGGGCAATTATAAAAAATATAATTTCATCTTATAATTTTCTTGGGAAAAAGTCAACTATTTGAAGCAAAAATAATCCAACATGTGGTATTAAAAATATATGTGGAAGTTAAAAACATGCATAATAGTCACACAAATGATACAGGAAATGTAAATAGAAGTTTGGAGTGTAAAGGTTATTACATCTGTAAAGTGGTAAACAGAGAGCAGGAAATGAAAACTGCAAGTGGAAAATAGGAAGAGTGTGGTGTAAATTGAGAAGGCTGAAATGTCAAATGTGAAGTATAAGTTTTGAAGACTTGATCAAAAACAGACTCTGAGAATGTAAGAATACATACCATTAGGTCTCAAACAACTAAAAGTAATAAAGTAAGTGTAACTAAGGAGACCATCGGGAAAGCAAATGGAACTCTGAGAATGCTTAATAAACTGCCAAGAAGACAGGAAACCAAGAAAGGGGGTAGAAAGTAGGGAAAGACAATGGAAAATTGAAAAGCAATTAGTACAAAGGTAGAGTTAGATCTAAATATCAAATTAACAAGTAATTATATGGAATGAACATCCAGATTACAGCGAAGTAGATTACAAAACAACAACACATCAATCCAAGCAGTTTATATCATCTGAATTTTATTTTATTATTATTTTTAAAATGTATCTTTGTTGTTGCAAGTATTACAGATGTCCCCTTCCCCCCCCATTGACCTTCTTCATCCCACTCCTGTCTCCTCTCCAGGCCTTCCGCACACTATTGTCTGTCCATGGCCTGTGCATATGTGTTTATTAGTTAAGGGGTATGCTGTGCTCTGGATAAAGCACGGCAAAACACAGGTCCCCATAGGCCTCTGGTCCCCACTATGGAAAGGGGCTGAGAGCCACCACAGTCCCACTGAACAGGGCCTTGCTGTCTACAAACCTTTCATCCCCGTGGGAGCAATAGTGGACCAGCACCTGTCCCAGTGGGGACTGCCCTCCCCATCTTTAGTTGGATCTACCCTGTCGGGAGGCAGCCCTAGGGCAAGACCACCCATTCTGCCACCTTGAAAATGTGGAGAACGTGCCTGACACAGAGAAGGACTCTCTCCACGAGCTCCCTAAGCGCAGACATGCAAGAACTCCTTGGCCCCATCACCTATCTGACCACTAAAGACTCCCCTGCTGACAGCCTCCACCATCCCCGTGACAGAGGCATACTGCTCATACCAGAATCCACCTGATATACAAATGGGTCCTGTAAAGGACAGCAGCTCCACTGGAGAGTGGTGGTGTACCACCCGCAGACGGACAATATCTGGATGAAAGATGAGGAGCAACACAGCAATCAGTGGGATGGGCCCTGGGTGGTATGGCTGGTGACTGTCAATGAGCCAGGGTCACTGGTGATCTATACAGACAGCTGGGTGTTGTTTGAGGCTTGACTCTCTGGCTCCCTAGGTGGGAAGCTGATTCATGGCTATAGGCTAGAAAGCCCCTCTGGGGATCAGATCTCAGTGGGACCTGCCTACTCTGTGCTCAAAAGGCCGTCATCCTCTATCATGAGACTGGGTATGCCTCTTCGTGGTGCCCAGAGATGATGAAACTGAAGGTCTGGCTAGAGGAGGCCCACGCTTAAGGGACGGCAGCCTGTCTCCACCGGAAGATGAAATATACGGGCCTACCTGCCAATGGTCTGGCCATAGTGAAGGTCTGGGGATGGATGTAGTG
The DNA here is from genome assembly GCA_963924515.1 of Vespertilio murinus. Taxonomy (NCBI): domain Eukaryota; kingdom Metazoa; phylum Chordata; class Mammalia; order Chiroptera; family Vespertilionidae; genus Vespertilio; species Vespertilio murinus. The sequence goes on from OZ004712.1 coordinate 64,001,678, forward strand.
GCCTCTGGCCAAGTGTGTCCTTCCCGTGCAAGGAGGCACCCAAGCCTTTTGACAGATGAGGGAGGGCACATGTACAAGGGCAACCAACCCCTGGTGCATTGACAAGTGGACTACACAGGGCCACTGCCCAGGCAGAGGGAGCTCGGTACACTATGGCCTGTGTGGGCACTGCCACAGGTCTGCTCCCGTGTGCCCAGGTGCAAAGGCATCATGATGAACCACCCTCTGGGCTCTCAAGCAACTGTGTGCCACATGAAGTAGGTACCCGGAGACCATCACGAATGGCCACGGCACCATTTCACTGGACACTGAGTCCAAAAATGGGTCAAAGATCACAACATTGAATGGTGCTTCCACCCCCCATACAACACCAAGGGAGCAAGGCTCACCAAGGGGAACAATGGCCATCCCAAAGGTGCCTTGCAGGTGAGCAACCAGTGTCTACAGGGCTAGACTACCTGCTTTCATGACACCTTGAGGTCCCCGAACGAGAGACCTCTGGCCGCTCAATGGTCTCCGGTCAACATACTAACATGGCCCCAGACTTACCCTGTATGCCTCCAGATAGCTATAGCAGAGGAGGCCCTGAGACCAGGGCCTTTTGCTGGCACCTTGTGACAATTCCCCCTGGATGAAAGGTTCTTAGATGGCTATGATCTGCTATGGTGCTCCCTGGTAGCCTCTTAGGTGAGGACTTAGAGGAGGACTTGAACCTTATCCCAGGAGTATCTATGGCATGGCCCTTCACCCTAGTATGCCATAATCCCACCATGTATACTGTGCCAAGGAGAACATACATAGCATCCCTGCTAGGGTATCCTGTGTGAGATGGATGAGGGTGGTTGACTGTGATGCAGGTAGAATTGTGGGGTCAGATCCCCTCAGGTATAGAGAGCCAGAATAATTCCACAACAAACACCACACTTAAGGAACATTGCTGGAATACATTCATCCTCTGACCAAGACCTCTGGGGAAAACAGCTCTTGGGACTTGTGGATGGCCATAGCTCCCTTGTACTTGGATCTAGTGTTGCACTTGGGGAAGCCCCTACATCCCTGGATGGGTGGTAACCACTCTGCCGACTGTCTCCCATAACCAGCATGGGATCATGTATGTTGGGACCCTGGCTGTTCTACCCCTTGCCATCTTCTCCCCCAAGGGAGGGAACATATGGACATAACATGAGATCCAAGTTTTATCAGACCACACACGGCTTATGCATTGAACTACACAAATGAGCAAGGTAGGGTTACAGAATCCGATGGCACTTGACTTACTGACTGCAGCACAAGGAGGGAGCTGTGCTCTCACCGGTCTGAATGCTGCACCTATACACCTGACTCAGAACACATTGTCAACTTAGTCCCTCAGGCCTTGAGAAAGGAGATCCATAACATCTCTGCCTTGGGCACTGACTCCCTCACCTCCTGGTGGAACTCTCTTACCTCCTGGAAGTGCTACACCATTTTAGTGGTTGTGAGTCTCCTCTTGCTGCTGCTACTGCTTGTAGCCTATTCTCCATGTGTGGGATTTGGATGCAATATGCTAACGTCCTAACCACACAGGTCCCCTACCAGAAGACTGGTGCATGGACTGTGATGTGAAATGGGTGATATCTGGGTGGAGTGTGGGGCATGTGAGGATACAGCCTAGTTACCCCTCCCAGTTAGTGGAAAGGTGTCCGCCTGGCCAGCAGCCACAAGCAGAGCAGCATATGCCCAGGTGACAGTCAACAAGTCTCACCAGATTCTGTGTTTGTCCTTGGCCTATACTCAAGCTGTTCTAAGCATGGCACCCTTCCCCTCTCCTCTGCTGGATAAGACCCTGGCCAAATGCCCAAACTTCCCTGCCTGGACATCGATCGGGTCTTCCTCTGAGTACTAGTAAGTGCTAACGGCTATGTCCTTGTCCTCTGGTTCCCCAATTGGTTTTGTGGACTAACAAATTAGAGCATGGCGCTCCTGGGATGAGACCTCTTACACTGAAGGACATTTAAGGCCATGGAAAAAAGAATTTTGAATGGATTTTTCATATGCATTTATGTGCTTGATGAGTATAATATACATTTATTAGGCAATATTCAGTAAAGCAAGTAACATTCACTGGAAGATATTGAAGGATTTCAGTGATGAAATTGGAGAGATGTTTATCTAAATGAGCTGCTTCAAAGTAAAGTAATTATGTGGTAGGCAGAATGGTTTCCAAAGATATCTCCTGGGACCTGTGAGTGTTATGTTGCAAGGCAATAGGGAATCTGCAGGTCTATTTAATGTTACAGACCTTAAAACCGGAAGGCTATCTTGGATTATCCAGGTGGATCCAATCCTACACATGATCCTTAAAAGCCGAGAATTGTCTCAAGCTGGATGCAGAAGAGAGCTGAAGAAGAAAGCAGAAAGTTCCAAACCTGAGAAGAATTTATTGCATGCTTGCTGTTCTGAGATTCAGGGTTCTGGGTTTAATGACCCCAAAAAATGGGCCTTGAGGGAACTGAATGCAGTACTCAGCTATTACCTCGCTGGAGGATGAGGAGCTCAGAATTAAGAACATCACAGAATTGGACGTTATAAATTCTGAGTGAGCTTGGAAACAGATTCTTCTCAGACTCCCTTCCACCCCTAAATAATGGTCAACCTGGCAAACGTGACTCTGGCCCTTTGAACCCCAGAACAGAGAAACTAGCCTCCAATCTGGTACCTACAGAACTCTGAGATCTGAAACTTAAGCTATGTTAAACTGTTAAATATGTGGAGATTAATTACGGTGGTAATAGAATACTAAAAAAACAACACAAGAAAACATACGGGCAGAAGCAACTATAAGGACAGTAGACTGAGTACTTAAGTGTGACTCTTGGTGTAAGGGACTCAAGGAATAAAAAGAATCCACAACATTTACCTTCATTTTTGAAAAGATTCATTGTGCCTAATAAGTATTGAAAATATGAAGACATTGTCTTACTGGTTGTTTAGTTTTTGAGAGGGAGAGAAGGCATTTATTTAGGCTTTTAGAAAGCCTTTGAAAACATCCTAAATGACTATTTATAAAGTACAATTTAAATCACTGTACTTTTGAATTTTCAATTTTTAATTATAATGAGCACTTAAATATTAAAATATCCCCATATTATTAAAAAAGAAAATGCAAAATTCTCTTTCTCAAAAAAATGTCATCCATTAAAAAAATTGCTCTTGTACCAGCAGAAAATCATAACATTGATTTTAAAAATGTAACATTCTTCAATACTGCTTATATAGAAATATATTTTATTGATGTTGCAGAAAAATATCATAAATTTCAATATAAAAATAATAGACAGTATCATAAAGTGCTAGAGGAAGAAAATAGAAAATAATAAAGTATTCAAGTTGATAAAAAATCCCCTCAAATTATAAATAAAGTAGAGAAAACTGTAACAGAAAACTTCAAGATAATTAAGTATTCTTAAACCCGTATTGAATGACATTAAGAAAGATATCAAAGCAGAAATTTTACTCAGTGTATAAATGGATACTAAACAAGAAAATAATTGTGAAAGTGTTTACTGAACCAAGCAAAGAATATAAAAATACTAAAACACTCTGTCAGTAGTTAAGATTAAGTGACAATTTGTGCCAGGGAGATTAAATTCAACTCAGATAATAAGGAATATTGCAATGAGAAATAAAACAACAAAGAAAAGAAATCCAAAGATAGAAGAAATAAGCAGTAAAGAAATCATAAAAGGTAAAAAGCATAATCATTATAGGAGATTTAGACAAATATACAAAATATAGGCTACAGGAACTGAGAAACCACATGGTGGTCAGTTCTGTGGAGTTTCTTGCTGCCTCCTTATCCCAGACTTTTTAGGGTGAGTGACCCAGAAACCCCATAGGTAGGTTGTATTTATTTACCTGTAGGGCACCTCCACTCAAAATGTGTGTTTGCTCTAGCCAAAGGATCATTAAAAGGTCAATTTAGCAAGACAAAAACTTTGAGAGAGTAACTACTCTATCCAAATACCACAGGAAAACTAAATCCCCACCTTTACCCATTCCGTCAAAGGCAGGGAGGACTCTGGATTAGTCCTCGTTCTCCAAATAAACCAACAGGATGCTTATACACACAGATAAAGAAAGAAAGAGATTTAATTTTAGGAATTGGCTCATGCGATTGTGGCAGCATGGCGAACCCCAAATGTGATGGAGACAGTTGGCAGGCTGGGGACAGGGGAAGAGTTGCAGTCCAAAGACGTCTGCGGGCAAGTTTTAGCTTGCTGAGTGAGGTCAGTCTTTTGTTCTAGCAAGGCTTCACCTGCGGGCTTCCCCTGAGGCCCTCCTACCCTGTGGAGAGCAGCTCCCTGTACTCAGAGCCTGCCTTTTTCAATGTCAGCCTCATCCCAAACAAATGAAAAACACCTTTACAGAAGCATCCAGAGTAATGTTTAACCCCATTGCTGGGTATGGTATGGGTATGTCCAGCCAAATGGACCTAAAGTTAACCATCACTGATGCCTAGACTTCTGCTCTGACAGGGGCTATAACCAGATGCAATCCACTCTCTGAGGTGGTGTCAAAGAGGCTGAGCAAGGAGCATGGACTCTCACCCCACCAGATGGTGAGTGCGGGCATATTTTACTGAAGTGTGACATCCAGGCTTACCTCCTTTTACTGGGCTTCTCTATGTTGCCCTTCACAGATGTTGCAGTGTGTTTTGTTGTTGTTGTTTTGTTTTTCACAAATTGAAAGCAAAGACCCACCACCAGCCCAAAAATTACTACTGGCTTTATCATTAGACTTGCTTTATCGCGGTGGTCTGGAGCGGAACCCACAATATCTAGGAGATATGCCTGTAAATGCAGAGACCTTCACAAAGTAGATGTCAACATGTATGTGAATTTGAGAAAGTGCCAGAGCAGACCACAAGGTGAGACTGCACCTCTCCCCCATCCTGGCAGCAATGTAGCACCTCTCCTCCTCCCTCTGGGGTGGGAGCCAGAGGAAGACTCACGAAGAGATGGGATTGTCATCACCTCCCTGGGGTAACAAGATGGCCTCCCTGGTGGTATCGTGGGGCCCTCAACGAAAGTGAAACTTCCCCTGCCACTCAGAATGAGGAGCTCTTCCCTCTCCTGTGTCAATGGAGACCCACAGGTCCTGGGTGTCTACCCCATTCAGTGGTAAATAGACCACATTCTCCTCTCTTTCCTGCCAATGTGATGTTAAAACAAACCAGTGTAATATGCTAATTAGACTGGACAGCCAAATGACCTTCTGAATGTCATTCCAAACGTCCTTCCCAACAAAGCAGCAGTGGTGGGGGCTGAGGCAGAGGTGGTTAGGGGTTATCAGGCAGGCAGGCAGGTGAGCAATTAGGAGCAATCAGGAAGGCAGGTGAGTGGTTAGGGCAATCAGGCAGGCAGGCAGGCCAAGTGGTTAGGGGTGATCTGGCAGGCGGCAGGTGAGCGGTTAGGAGCCAGCAGTCCCAGATTGTGAGAGGGAAGTCCGACTGCTGGTTTAGGCCCAATCCTGGGGGCCTACACCAGCAGTGGGACATCCCCTGAGGGTTCCTCGATTGCAAGAGGGTGTGGGCCAGGCTGAGCCTCCCCAACATGCAGGAAAATCATACACCAGGCCTCAGTGTTTAAATAACATCAAGCATTTTATAGTGAAATACTCAAATTGTCTATGTTTCACTTGAAAATCAGTAATCATACCAAGAACTAGGAAAATATCAAATGGCAATGAGAACATTAAGCCACTGAACTTAGCTAATAATTATGCAAGTTTATATTAAAATAAGAATGAAACTCAATTTCACAATAACCAGAAAGAGGCTACTATTAATGTAAAATCTGTAACATCAAACCCACTGCCATTAATTAAAGTCAGGTCAGTGTGCTGAAAATGAAAGGAGACTGTTCAATAACGATTCCCTGAAGCCCCCATCAGCCTAATTATTACACTGAACATAAATTCATCATAGAGAACATTCAGCTTTTTCCTAACTTGTCAAATAATAAATTTACCAAATTGATCAAAATCTTGTTTTTCTTAATGTCTTAAGACCGTTCAAAATGTTCTGTGTATTTCTGAGAATTCTAATTCTATGCACTCAGAATTTTAAGTGCCAAGCATGTCATGATTAGTTTTTTAACCTTCATTTCTGAAAATATTACAGATGTCTCCACATTTTTTCTCCCCATTGCCCTCCTCCGCCAGTTTCCCACCCCACCTCAAGCCTTTACCACTCTATTGTCTATGTCCATAGGTAATGCATAGAAGTTTGTTGGTTAATATCTTTCTGGTCCCCTCCCACCTTTCCTCTATCTGTTCCATGTTTCCATACTTCTGGTTCTATTTTATTTATCAGTTTATTTTGTTCATTAGATTACTTATTTTTAGGTTTAATTTTATATATATATATATATATATATAGTTCATGTTGTTGTTGTTGTTGTCGTTGTTCTTCTTCTTCATCTTCTTCTCCTTCTTCTTCTTCTTCTCCTTCCTCTTCTTAAATAATACCCTTCAACATTCAACATTTTAGGTAATATTGGTTTGGTAGTGACTAAATAATTCCTTTAGCCTTTTCTTGTCTGTGAAGCTTTATCTAACCTTCAATTCTAAATGATAGAATTGTTGGGTAGAGTAATCTTGGCTGTAGGTCCTTGCTTTTCATCACTTTGAATATTTCTTGCCATTCTCTTCTGGCCTGCAAAGTTTCTGTTGAGAAATCAGCTGACAGTCATATGGGTGGTCCTTGTAGGTAGGTAACTAACTGCTTTTCTTTGCTGCTTTTAAGACTCTCTCATAATTAGTACTGACAAATAGACCAAGGCTTACATTTTCCAACACATTTCCAGTCCATTTTACATCATTCACTATGTTCTTAATGTTTGAATTTGCAATCTTGAAGGGAGAAAGGAGGAGAACTTGTCAATAATTTGAAGGATTTTGGTAGCAATTTGCATAAATAATCTTGCTAAGTCACAACATAGAACAAAATCAAAATGTGATCCACATTGCATCATTTTTTTCCAGATATTGGAACATCTCTTCATACCTTCTCAAAATTCCTTAAATTCGGAGGACTTATGTATCTTTATCTGGTGAAAACATCTTCACCTGAATATAGGCCACACCTGTTTTACATTTCCAGGTTCCTTTAGCCCAGTTTTTCCCCCTTTAATCTCCTCTCCAAAAGGTGATTTAGATTCCTGTGGGAGATCAGAAGCTGACTCTTAACACTTTGCATTACCTACTCTATTTTTACTTTTTTTATTTTTAAAAACTGTAGTTTCTGCTTTATTATCTTTTAGCATTTAACATTTTAAACAGAAATTTAGATTTTGGACACACTCTAAACATTTCTCTCAAAGGTTAAAAATGACTCTTGTCTCCAAAACAATTATCTCAAGGTTCATTTATTTCTTTTTTGATGTGGCAGTATGGGTGCTCTGCCTATCAAAACAGTGAATATAGAAAGTTACCAATTCTTCCTAAAAGGTGGAGGAAGAGGTAGGGGTACAAAACTATTTTGGAAACATCAGTTTCAATATGTCAAAATATTGCTCCTCTATACAATTATTCTAACAAACACATCTCACATGTAAAAACTGAATATTGGTTTTCTTGTGTCTCTTCTATAAAGAAAAAAAATGATTTTCAACACCCTGAAACTTTTTTTAGTAGCACAGGGCATTTTTTTTTTCAGTAAGAAAGAAAGGACACTGCTACAAAATATTGTCAAAGCAAAATATAGAATATAAAAAGAAAAAAATGCATAAACTAATGCTAGAGATAGACATATATCTAAATATCAAACATATTGCAAGTGCTTTGATATAAATACAAATGCAATGCTATGTTGAGAAGGCTAAAAAAGGTAATTCCAATGTAACTGATATTTGGGGGGGTAGCAATCTGAAGCAAGCCCAGTGTACATTCTTGATAACCTATAATTAAGTCACTGCCTCTTTCCCAGAAACTGGTCTTGCAGAACCTGTTACCTAAATGCTCACCTCTCACAGTGGCCATAAACTATGAACAGTGCACAGCCCGGGATGGGTGGTTATTAGTGCTGCTGCCAGGCCAGACCATTACATATGGCCTGCAGAGCCCCAGCACTTGGGACCTTTTTGCAAGGCCTGAAAAAAGAACTGGAAACATAATCCATATTTGAGGGACAAAGACAGCAGAAAGGTATAAAAGAGAAGCCCCCTGCATGTTACTTTGCTTAGACTTGGGAAGTTATCCCGCTGAGTCTGCGGCCATAATAAACAGTGTAACTTCTTTTCTCTAAAACATTGCTTAGTTTTTCTCTGGTCTTTTGCAACAATACCACCTTCTGACAGTGGATTCATTCTGCAACTCTGGAAGACAAAGAATCTGGGACATCCTGCCCAGGGGAATACCACATGTTCTAGTCCAAAAATTCTGCTTCAGTTTCAACTACAGGGATTTTGACTCCAGAAAAATACCCTATGGCTTTCTATATTTGCCCATGGAAACTTCTTTCTCTGATTGGCTCAAGAGGAGTTTGTCCAGCTTTATTTCATTATAAGAAGAGGAGTAAAAACTTCAAATTTCTTCACATTTAAGAGCTAAAAACTAGGGAGTGGGGAGGGGGAGAACACACAATAGTTTTTAAAGTTTGTTAATTGTAATATTTTAAGGGGGAAAAGTGATATAAAAGAAGAAACATTTATAAATTATATTTGTCTAATTTCTGTCTTGGATCTACTAAATTTTAAATCCTCTGATCTATGTCACAATAGTGTGATTACTGTATTTGCATGTCAATTAAATGAAACTATAAGAGCAAAAGAAAAATTGGTTTCAAATAACTTTGCAATTGAAATTTGGCAATATCACAACTGAATGAACAACCAAATAGGCCGCACGGGGTGCCCAGGCTGGCAGGGAGGTTAGTGAGGGGTGACCAAACGACTGAGCAGCAGGCTACATGGGGCGACCAGACCGACAGGGAAGACAGTTAGGTGTGACTAGCAGGGGGAGCAGTAAGGGGAGACCAGGTTGGCAGGGGGTGGGCAGTTGCGGGTGATCAGGCAGGCATATTGGTGAGTAGTTAGGAGCCAGTGGTCCCAGATTGTGAAGGGATGTCTCTGTGAAATTGGGCCTAAACCGGCAATCAGACATCCCCTGAGGAGTCCCGTATTGGAGAGGGTGCAGGCTGGGCTGAGGGGACCACCCTCCTTGTGCCTCATGCATGAATTTTGTGCATCGGGCCTCTAGTTAATTTATATTCTCCCTGACAAAGATAGTCAGAGAACTATGTATCATGGATTAATCTTTCTGCCAGTTACATTTCAGAAAACATTTAAGAAACAATATAGTTAAAATTTAAAACTACATACTTTTTTTCCCATGTAATTTCTCATTTTTAACATTCTACTTCCCTAGTTTACGCAGTATGATCACATTTACAATCAGATCTGAGAAGCATTTCTATTCTGGTCTATTCGTATGGGCTTAATCGAGATAATAAACTACAACTGGTAACTCAGAATTTTTAACTTCTCTTTTGAACTCTAGAATAATCTTAACCCCCAGGAACACCGTGCTACATTTTTAAGATAAAGGGTTAGGCGAGCTGCAGGCTTTATCCTCATTTGCTGCCTCCCCCACACCGCCTTTGGCATTCTGGGCTGTGTTTTGTAATTTGCGATCCCTGTCATTAAAGGGTTGGAACTAATGTAAAGCCAGTTCCACCCACCAAACAGATGCAGAAATCTAAGGGGGGAAATGGGGTTGGAAATAAGTACCTGTGATTTCAAAGACAACATAGTCATTTCATTTTATTTATTTATTTTTATTTTTAAAAATATATTTTAATGATTTTTTACAGAGAGGAAGAGAGAGGGATAGAGAGTTAGAAAGATCGATGAGAGAGAATCATCGATCAGCTGCCTCTTACACACCCCCTACTAGGGATGTGCCAGCAACCAAGGTACTTGCCCCTGAGTGGAATCGAACTTGGGACCTTTCAGTTCACAGGCTGACACTCTATCCACTGAGCCAAACCAGTTTGGGCCATAGTCATTTTAAATACAAGAAATATCAAGACCTTGTGCCCTAGATGGTTTGGTTCAGTAGATAGAGCATCGGCCTGTGGACTGTAGGGTCCCAGGTTTGATTCTGGCAAAGGGCATATGCCTGGGTTGTGGGCTCAATCCCCAGTAGGGGGCATGCGGGAGGCAGCTGATCAATGATTCTCTCTCATCATTGATGTTTCTATTTCTCCCTCTCTCTTCCTTTCTAAAATCAATAAAAATACATTTTTAAAAAATCAAGACCTTGTGAAAGCAAAGTGTCATACAAGTGTGTATGCTAGACTGCCAAAACGATTTGATTGGCTATACATCACAACCAAAAGAAAAACAATGATTAATCATACAGTATTCATTTTAAAAATACTTTGTTATTATTCAAGTGTTTTAATTTTAAAAAAATGAGTTTCTGCTAACCAAAGTCCATATTTTAAAATTAAAAGACGAGACAATCAATGGCTCCTGGCTGCCTGTCATTACTTGAGCCAATTCAGCAGAGACAGGGTTGAATCCTTATGAGCAGTTATTCCGACACTGCGGACAGTATGGGAGAGCGGCAGGTCATCCACACACATCTGCTCTGCCCCCCACCACAAGCTGGCTGCTTATATCCAAGGACAAACTTTACATGGGAAGTAGCCGAAGGGTATGCCAAATGGGCAATTTGCGGCTAATGGGGGCTGGAGATCTTCAAAGGGCTTAGAAATGTGCAAAAGGGCAGCGTCTTCAAAGGCCTAGTGATTTGCAAAGCCTGGGGTCTTCAAAAGGCTGGTGATTCTTGTTTGTGGCTCTGGATTCTGCAGTGAAGTTGCTAATCTTTCTATGATAATAGCAGCTCCAAACGGAGAGGAAGAGCTGCATTTCCCCCTGAGCTCCCAGGTCCTGCATGCCGCTGCCAGCCGGATTAGAACGGGCCTTCTTTAATCAGAATAATACAATCACGGTTAACAGAGCATGATTAATTGTTCTTATCATTCTAGTAGGTTCCCCAGGATTCCATTTCTGCCCTCTCAGTAGTGCCGGATTTTGAACATTTTCCAAAGGAAGTTGTCTGGGGAAATTCACCTGTGTTGTTTTCCTGCCTGCTTTGTATAAAAATAGATAATAATTGGGACTGTGCGGAGCTTTGGGGATTGAGGATGTAAAACGATTTGACTGCTTTTAAGAGTATGGGTTTTCATGAGACATTTTGTTGTTGCAACCATTCGTTTAGCCTTTTGACTTCACAAAAAGTCTGTGCTATTAGATGATTCACTAGAACAGTTTCCAAAGCGTCTCTCTCTTTGACTCGGGAATCCGCATCTCTGCATAAAAAATCCCCATTAACACATGTTGCTGTTCTCTGAAACAAATTAATAGAATAAAAACCGCCCCACAGGCACAAGTTTCGCCTGCCTCAACCACACCATTCTGTCATCTTCACACTGGCTTCTCCGGAAGTTTCCTGTTCTTAGTTTCTCGAGAAAGTTGAACATCACTGGAGCTTTGGGGCAACGAAGGCACTGGTTCTATTTCAGAGAAGCAAGGCATTTTCCCAAAGTGGCTATCAAGCTGCTTGACGATGAGATACATTTCCACTGGGAAGATTAATGAAGTTCAGAAAGGAGCAGTGAGTTCCCGTCTTCCTGGTAAAATCCTGGGAAGTTTTTCTCTCTTCCAAAGACAAAGCACCCCGTCCCCCTTGTCGTCTTCGCCCTTTTAAGCTTCAGCAGCCACTTCATTAGATGAAGCAAAGCTGTCACCATCCATCACCGGCACGGCCTCCGTGCCCAGTCCAGCCTGGCCCTCTGCGATCCCAGCATGCAGGTCCCCGCTTCCACTTGGATTTGCATTTTAAACTATGAATTTATAGTAGCCATAAATTTTGTCAGGGCATTAAAAACTCTGCAGTGAGAAGGCATAAGTACATGTTTCCCTTTTCTATTCAGTGTCTAACAGTGCATAATTCTTTTTGTTAGGGCAGGCAGATAGAAATATATGAGCTCGGAGAGGCTGGGAGGGGTCGCTGGGGTGGAGAGGAGAGGAAGTGTGAGATGTGACAAACTGAGAATAGACGATGGAGGCGGCAGGCCCCTTGGTGAGCAGAGCCCTCTGGGATGTGGCCTAACCGGTGCCAGAGCACCTGGATGAAGGAGCCTGATGACTTAAGATTAATTTTATTAATTATTATAATTATTATTATTATATTTTAGAATAAGAGAGGGAGAGACTTATTGGCGGGAACTCATTTGGATTTTGGGCAGCTGACCAGCCCACTCAGGTCCTATCTAAGTGTATTTCTTTCCTGCAAATAAGTAATCCTTACCTGCTTTTGCTGCCATTTGTGGTCTCTTGTTTAAATTCATTCTTACAAGCACAGAGCATGTTTTCTGGACAGATGTTGTCTTAGGCCAGAGACCTGTTGATGGCCACTGATATTTTCACATTTTTTTAGAAAATTTTTTCTTAACTGGATGTGTTCCAATTTCCAACATTTCCTGATACATAGTAGGCACCCAATCATGTGTTAGGTTGTTTGGAATAAAACTCTTATACTTGAAAAACACAGATATATCTAAATTGTTTGCACAGAAATTCCATTAAACGATGAGACCATTGACAATATATACAACATAAAATAGGTTTAAATGAAGCAAAAGTAAAAAGACACAAAATAATTACAATAATAAACAAACAACAAAAGGATTTGTGAAATATCGATAATCATGCACAACTTGCTGGCTAAGGAAACTGAAAATCATAAACAGCATATAACTTGTCTGCCAGAGAGCACCTTTGCTTGCTGGTTTTGTTATACTTTGAATGAGACTATATGACTTCCAATAATTTCTTTTTAGAGTAAACACTATTTTTTCTTAACCATAAATTTAAAGTCATCTTTTATTTTCTGAACTCTAAGTTGGACTGTCATATATATATATATATATATATATATATATATATATATATATAATTTTATTTCAGAGAGGACGTGAGGAGAAATAGATAGAAACATCAATAATGATATAGAATCATTGATCTGCTGCCTCCTGCGTGCCCCCACTGGGGATTGAGCATACAACCAGGGTATGTGTCCTTGACTGGAATTGAACCTAGGATATTCTAGTCCATAGGCTGACACTCTATCCACTGAGCCAAACCAGCTAGGGCTGGATTCTGTTATCTACATATATAAAAGGCTAATATGCGAAGTGTCCCCTTGAGAGTTCGACTGGGAAACCGACCGGGAGTTCAATCACTCGCTATGACATGCGCTGACCACCAGGGGCAGTGAGGAACAAAGGAAGGCCCTGGCAAGCAGCTGCAAGACCCAGATCGGCCCTGACTGCCAGCCAGGGCTAGGGACCTTACCCGTGTATGAATTTCATGCACCGGGCCTCTAGTTTTGTTTAATTGTGTGTGTGCAAGCGTTCATAGAAGAGAATATGAAACTCCTAACAAGCTTTTATTTGCATCACTGTAGATAGGTCTTATGCCTTAGAATAAAGAATGGTGATCCCTGCCTGTCTGACAAAGCATCCATCAGAGCTTCAAAAGTCACACAACTGTGGATTTCTTCAATTGTATTTTGCCTGCTGTTTCAAGATATTTCTTCCTAGACTCTTAATAAATTGATGATTATAACTATACTTGTGGCCCAGTGCCTGAAATTCATGCATGGGTGGGAGGGTGGAGGGTGTCCTTCAGCCAGGCCTGCATCCTCTCCAATCTGGGACCCCTCAGGAGATGACTGGCAGTCAGACATCCCTCTCACAATCCAGAACTGCTGCCTCCTAACCGCTCACCTGCCTGCCTGATTGTCCCTAATTTCTTCTGCCTGCCAGCCTGATTGTCTCTAAATGCTCCCCTGCTGGCTTGATTTCCCCTAAACACCTCTGCCTCTGCCCCACATTTGGGACTCAGGATTCTGTCCTTCAGCTGACCACAGGCACCCGGGATCTGGGCTTCCCTCCCTCTGATCAGCCATAGGCGCCCAGGCTGCTGCAGCCACAGGGGATGGTGGGCAGGTGACTTTGCCTGGCTGCAGCCTCAAGTGCTGGTGCCCAGGACTGTGGGGTGGGCGACTTCTCCATCTACCTGGCTATAGCTAGGTGCAGGTGCTGACACCTGGACCATAGGTGGGGGGCCTCTCCATCTTTCCTGGGATGCAGTGTGGGTGACTTCTGGGGCTGGCTGGGGCCTGGGATCATAGGGCAGGTGGCTTCTTCATCTCCCGGCTGCACCCAGCCTCAGGCACTAGGGCTTGGTTTCTCTGAGGGTTCTGCTGCTGTCTGAGGCCTGAAATCATGGGCAGGCAGCTTCTTCATCTCCCAGGCTGCAGCCAGACTCAGGCACTGGCACCCAACTTCTCCAACCCCCATAGGCCCAGAGGGTCAGGGGGGAGGGGCTGCTGCCACGGTTTTAGGTTTATTTGCATACTCACTCTGATTGGCTCATAGTGTAGCATAGTGATGATAATTTGCATATTTCTCTTTTATTAGTGTAGATTGTTTGCATCATAGACAACAGTGGTATCCTGCTTGCTTCCACATTTCCTGGTTCTATTGCCAACATTAGGATAAACCTGGGTCCAGAATATTTCTCCATATCCTGCTTCAAACTTCTAGGGTTAGAATGCAGACTTTTAAGTGTCCAATTAATCCATAAAAACTTTTGATATGGGTATAATCATATGAGTATACTATTCAAGATTCAAATTTATTAGAGGAAAAGTTATTCAAGAAAAAGTGCTTTGCCCTACCTACACTTACAAACCACCTCTCCCTACCCAATTCCTCCTCAAATCCATTCTTAGTAAAGTCTTTATAATGATGTTTAAAAAATGCAAATGTGATTCTGTTACTTCTCTGTTTGAACTCTTTTGAGTCTCCTCATATCCTGTTGATAACATTTTAATCTTTTGGCAATTAGGATTTGAAAGGATCTGGGCTCATTTCTTAAAAGCACCTTCCTTTTATTCTACTATATACCCATCTCAAATGACTGAGAAGATAGGAAATGATTCCCTTTCCTCTTTTTTCCCCCCATTTACTTTCTGCATGCCAATTTCTCTGCCTCAGCTAAACTGTCATCACCTTTTTAAAAATTTGATTTCAAACCCAGCCAGTTTAAACTGTTTAGAGAAGTTAATTCAAACTGAGATATAATGTTATGCACTTGGGAACTTGGTTGAGAAAAATAAAAGGCTGTAAACATTTTTTCCCCCATAATTGACTTAAAGAGTCATCACATATATGCTCTGACCAGTGTGGCTCAGTTGGTTGGGCATTATTTCAAGCACTAAAAGTTTGTTGTTTTGATTCCCAGTCAGGGCACATGCCCAGGTTGTGGTATGCAGGAGGCAACCAATCGATGCTCACCTCTCACATCTATGCTTCTTTCTCTCTCCTCCTTTCCTCTCTCTCTCAAAAAAAATCAATAAAAATATATTTTTGAAAAGAGTTATCATATATTTATAATTTATTTGAAAGAATTTTCTGACATATAAACAATTTAATGTTATTATTTGTTCCTTAAAAATTTGTCCAAAATTTAAATCAAGTTAATTTCTACTATAAGCTTGATAAATTTGCTAAAACTATAAGAAGTTAATTCTTCATTTATTAGATGTTCTATATATTCTCACTGGTGTTTATCCAAAAGTTAGTCTCAGTGATGATCTACATAACCATGGTTATGAAAAATATTCTAAGGCCAAGCTAAACTTATTTATGTAACTCTAAGAAGAAAGAAAAAATGTGCATAAAATATATATTAGAGGTGAAATGCTTCAGCTTTTCTTTATTATTATGTGCATAAAAATGCTTTAAATAAAAGTAGGTTTTTATTCATGTAAACCTAATCAGACCTCTACATAACCTTACCTAGTTAGTATTTAATCTATTGCTATGTTATTAAGTGAAAAATAATTTACTTTCCCTAAATAATAAATCATAGCTGTTATTAATTCAAATAACTTCCCCTCGCCCTCTTACCTCACTTACATACAGAATAAAAATATAAACTCTTCTAAAGCAGAATGATATGCTAAGGCATTTGGGAAAGTAATTGATTCATGAATTTTCAGGAAGATGGAGCTAGTTGTGCAGCTGAATATATAAAAGGCTCATCATCACCAGATGTATTTGGCATTGAAGACATTTCAATACATTATTATTACATTCCTTATGAGGGTATGTGGGGCACTAATGTACTAAAATTGTAAGAAATAAGGCCATAAAGACAGACTGTCATGAATTAATGTTGGTATTAGTAATCAAGGGGTGGGTATTGAACAACTGGAAAACATTCATGTGCAAAGTGCTGCTATTTAGCATGTATCCTGCTTCTGATCATGGCTTTACTTTGATTATTTTGCAAAGTATTATGGTATTTGATAGCTTCCTTTAAAATGATGGTTTCTGTCTTTTTTGTGTGTGATGCATTTGAAATCCAAGTTCACTGACACAGACGCAAAACAATAAAGGCCTAACATAATATAAAAAAAAACAAACAGGAAAATATAAAGTGCTGGTGGGATTCAAAGTTGAATGATATACACATAAATACTTTTAATTATACTCAGCAATAGTCTTACCCTGTACATAATATATTCTAAGTAGTTTAACAAATACAATTCTAGTGAAAACTCCCCATAGAAAAGACTCTTCTTATTATTATTTTGTCCATTTGTGATATCTTGTATGTCAATGATATTAATTCTATACCTGAACTCCTGGAGGAAGAATATTTGCTCTTGTTTCCATTTGCTGTGGTTAATTTAGTAGAAAATAACCCCCGCTGGGTGTGTCATAAATTATACCCACTTGCTATTGTCCAGGGTTTGAAGGAATGCACAAGGCAAAAATAATTTAGAAACTGACAAACAGTGCCCAGATACTCTCTTTGTAATAGTGTCAACTTAATTCGATTTCATATTTCTCTGTGCTATAAACTTTAGCTTTGCTTTAGTAGACAAACTTATGTATTTTGTTCCCTTAAACATACAGAACTTAGAGCAATATTTGGACAGGTTTAAAAACACAATTACTAATTAGGAATGATTTATTTTGTATTCTGTTTTCACATTATGAAAGGAGGAAAAAATAAAATGCTTTTCATTAGCGTTGGGTGTTCAGGATGGTCAAAAAGCACTGAGCTGGACGGATGCTTTGATTTCAGGGTCAATACTTTCCAGTCTGACTCTTACAGAGGAAGGCAAGGTCATGCTATAATGAGGCCCACAGGGTTTGAGAGGCCCTGGCTCTGTGATGGCAATTGTGGACTCTGGGGGGCCTTTGATACATTGAGAGAGTCTCAGGGTGAATTCAAAATAAGAGTGTTATCTGTTGAAAATAAAATAAAATAAACAACAAGGGACATAAGGAAACTGGGAAGTTTGGATATGTTTTTTTACCTTGATCATGGTGGTGATGGTATTATGGATGTTTGCATATATCCAAACTCATCAAATTTCACACATTAAGAGAGGCAGATTTTTGTATATTAAATATACTGTAAGGAAGCCATTAAAAGAGTTAATGCAGGCAGTAGAAATAAGGACTGTAAATTCCAAGGAAAAGTTGTATGAAAATGTAACTTGTTGTTTTCTTGGTTCATCTGAGGTCAGTGTGTCAGTTACTTAGGGATGGCTGTTTTCAGCCAGAATTGTTCTGATTGGACAGACAGGGAATACTGGCTATGGTGGACAAACCAGAGAGATTCTTGGATTGTGCATATGAAAATCTGATTGCAGGAGAGAGCAAGTTATTAGTCACCGAATTAGTTTCCGAAGACTGCTGTAACAAAAGACCACAGATGGGGTGGGTGAAAACAGTATAATTTTTTCTCACAGCTCTGGAGGCTGGAAATCCTACACCAAGGGGCTGGCGGCCATGCTTCCTTCAGCTTCCCTAGGGAAACACTTTGCATCTCGCAGCGGCTGGTGGTTGCTGGCCATCCTTGGCATGCCGTGGCTTATCGCTGTATCAGTCTAAGGCAGGGGTGGGCAAACTTTTTGACTCGAGGGCCACAATGGGTTCTTAAACTGGACCGGAGGGCCGGAACAAAAGCAACCTGACCATGCTGGCACTCTCATCTTGAGCTGTTGGTGAAGGAGCAGAGGGGAGAGCAAGAGAACCCTCCGCTCTTTCAGCTTCGCGGGCCGGATAGAATAGCCAAACAAGCCAGATCTGGCCCGCGGGTTGTAGTTTGCCCACAGCTGGAGGGTGTGCTTTTGTCTTTACCAGACTATCTCTCCTTGGTGTGTGTTCATGTGTCTTCAAATCTCCCTCTCCTAACAAAGCACCTGTTCCTGGGTCCATGGCCCACCACGTTTAGTAAGGCCTCATTTTAACTTGGTTATATCTTTTAAGAGCCAATTTCCAGGTAAAGTCACATTTACAGATACCCGGGGTTAGTATTTCAACATATGTTTTGGGGGGACATGATTCAACCCACTGCAGTCACTATACAACAATTAAATCAGGACTCTAAAGTAGACAGTTATTTAGGAGAAATCATTTGGGACCAGAAAGTAGAATGAAATAAGAGAATATGTCTCAAGATATGCATTTATGAAAATGAAAAAAAATTGTAAAAGTAGAATAATTTTTAAATAATAATGTAGGCTACAGATAGCTTGTAATGCAATTTTTGGTTCCCAAATACTTATGTGTCACATATATTTCCACAGGATAGATTCCTAAAAGTGGAATTGCTGGGGGGAAATTTTTTCTATTTCTCTTTTTTAAATAAAGATTTCCCTTATAATATTTTTTTTTCATTTTCTCATCTCACCAAAACTGCCTTTTGATGAGTTTGAAAGTTGAATAAAATATATTCTAAAGTATTTACATAAAGTTTAGTTGACCACATAATATATTTAATGGCTACTTACCAAAGGAACTGATGTCTTTCTGAGATTACCCCCTTGAATTTCATTGTACTAGTCCAGTGGTTGGCAAACTAATTAGTCAGCAGAGCCAAATATCAACAGTACAATAATTGAAATTTATTTTGAGAGCCACATTTTTTAAACTTAAACTTCTTCTATCGCCAATTCTTCAAAATAGACTCTCCCAAGCCGTGGTGTTTTGTGGAATAGCCACACTCAAGGGGCCAAAGAGCTGCATGCGG
This sequence comes from Vespertilio murinus, assembly GCA_963924515.1. Lineage (NCBI taxonomy): Eukaryota > Metazoa > Chordata > Mammalia > Chiroptera > Vespertilionidae > Vespertilio > Vespertilio murinus. Next base: position 64,020,850 of record OZ004712.1, read on the forward strand.
CTTGTGAGCCACAGTTTGCTGACCATGGCACTATAACTAGTCTATTGCAAGAGACAACTAAGAATTAGAAAGGCAAACTAAGTTTACAATATTGCACTTCAAGTATTCCATTGTGTTACATGTCTCAGTATTCAATTATTTTTCAACCACTACTCTTTTACAATAAACCTAAACTCATGGCTCAAAGTTTTATTTTATTTAAAAACAAGCTGATCTAGCTGAAACTGGTTTGGCTCAGTGGATAGAGTGTTGGCCTGCAGACTGAGAGGTCCCAGGTTCGATTCTGGTCAAGGGCATGTACCTTGGTTGCGGGCACATCCCCAGTAGGGGGTGTGCAAGAGGCAGCTGATCGATATTTCTCTCTCATTGATGTTTCTAACTCTCTATCCCTCTCTCTTCCTCTCTGTAAAAAATCAATAAAATATATATTTTTTTAAAAATGCTTGCATCAATTAAGGTATCTGGAAATGTCAGTTGAAAGTTATTTTTTGCTAAACTATTTAGATGAGAACTTGAATGCTATATTTTTATTGGCATATATTTATATCATCAGGCCTGTGTTGAGTAATTTATGAAAGATGAAAAAGAAATAAGCTCAGCCAGGCTGGTGTGGTTCAGTGGTTGAGCATCAACCTATGAACCAGGAGATCCTGATTTGATTTCTGGTCAGAACACATACCCAGGTACAGGCTCCATCCCCAGTAGGGGGCATGCAGAAGGCAGCCAATCAGTGATTCTCTCTCATCATTGATGTTCCTAGTCCTCTCTCCATCTTTCTTCCTCTCTCTGAAATCAATAAAAGAAACATATTTCAAAAAAAAAAAATCTATACAACTTGTTTCAACATTTTTAAATGTCTTTTAAAAATATTCATTATATATGGTTTTTTATCTAACCACTTATTTCTAATCATTCTTATGGTATCTGATGTTATAAACATATTAATAACATTTTATGAGAATCCTATATAATAAAAGTTTAATATGCAAATCGACCGAACAGCGGAACAACCAGTCATTATGACATGCACTGACCTACCAGGGGGCAGATACTCAACACAGGAGCTGCCCCCTGGTGGTCAGTACACTCTCACAGGGAGTGTGCCTCTCAGCCAGAAGCCCTGAGCAGGGCTCACTGCTGGCAAGCGTGGCAGTAGCTGGAGTCTCTCCCACCTCCCCGGCAGTGCTAAGAATGACTAGCTGCCGTCAATGTCAATTGGACATCCACTGAGGACTCCTGGACTGCAACAGGGCACAGGCTGGGCTGAGGGACCTCCCCCCAACCCTCTCAAGTGCACAAATGTCATGCACCAGGCCTCTAGTGTACCTATAATTTTACAACAAAAAAGGATATTTTGTATAAAAAGAAGAAAGAAAAAAAGAAAGAAGAAGGAATAAACCAGGAATAAATTTGATTGCATACAAATGGGTAAGTAGAAATAGGGAATGGATAGTAAAGTGTGTGAAATTCCTTTGAGGATGTCTTTTCATATCTTTTTGCCCTCTGAGTTATATTAACATTTTTATATTTAAAAAGGAAAATTAAATACATAGAATGAACAAACTAAAATTGAATAGCAATGCAAAACAATAAATATAACCTAATATAAGACTGATAACCACTTGGAAGAAGGAATAAAGAATACATCTCTGGCCGAAACCGGTTTGGCTCAGTGGATAGAGCTTTTGTCTGCAGACTGAAAGGTCCCAGGTTCGATTCCAGTCAAGGGTATGTACATTGGTTGTGGGCATATCCCCAGTAGGGAGTGTGCAAGAGGCAGCTGGTCGATGTTTCTCTCTCATCAATGTTTCTAACTCTCTATCCAACTCTCTAACAATGTTTCTAACTCTCTTTTCCTCTCTGTAAAAGATCAATAAAATATATTTTTAAAAAAAGAATACATCTCTGAACTTTGGAGATTCTCAGTCAAATATTTTCTAAGATCAAGACTTGAAAGAAAATCTTGAAGTTTGTTACTAGATTTGTTGTTAGTAGAATTGGATTAATAGTAACAAAACTATTTTTAAGTACTTTACAAATGAACAAGTTAATAAATTGTTGGGTTTTTTTCATTAGGATTCTCACTATGAAAAAGGAAATATTTTTGATATGGTGTTCTTAAGGACACAGTATCCTTTATGTAGAAAACCTGCCCAAAGTGTTTATACTAATGAAGAAACAATAATATATATCCTAATTTAGATTTAGATTTATTTCGCAAAATGATTAGTTTTAGTCCTTCAAATATATCATTGTCATAAAATACAAAAATTCTATCTAATAAAGTTGGAATATGCAAATTTACCATCACAAAGATAGTGGCAGCCACAGTGGAGGCAAGGTTTCCATAGCACAAGATGGCTGCACCCACAGTGGAGGCCAAGTTCCCGTTCTTAACAAGCAATCAGCAAGGACATAAGGCTGTGTGGCACTAGGCCAGGGTAGGGGTCCTGAGGCTGTGCCCCCCCACCTGGTGGGGCTTGACAGGGGACCTCAGGCCACAGCCCCCCACTCTGGTGCTAGGCCAGGGACCTCAGGGCCGTGGCCCCTATCCAGGGGGCTTGACAAAGGGTCCAGATGGATCTGGATCTCACCCAACCAGGGTGGGACCATCTAGGTCTAGGTCTCATGCGATTTTGAGTCGCCATGGTTGGGCAGGGATTTGACTCTGGGTCCTCTGGCATGCCCCAAACCCTAACAGAAGAAAGATTTTCATATACATTTTACTATTTGTCTTTCATCTCTGGCACTTCTATTATAGAGAAAGGGCAAATAGCAATATTAAAATATTTCCTATAATTAATCCCCCTTTAATGTGCACAAATTTCATGCACTGGGCCACTAGTAAAAAGAAACAACAATGGGGAACTGTCTATAATAAAGGAGACTGAAAAATCATGACAAATAAATGCAAAGAATGATCCTTGTTTATATTCTAGATTAATTTATAAAAATTCCAGTCTGTACTATATATTAAGTAATAATAATAACATGGTGAAATTTCCAGAGATGAAAGTTCCATTATGATTATGAAGGAGACTGTCCTTTATCTTAGAGAAATACACTAAATATTTAAAGGTAATGACTCATGATGTCTATAACTAGCTTTCATGTATTTTAGTGAGAGAGAGAGAGAGGCAAAGAAGAGTTAGAAGAGGAAGGGAGGAAGACAAAGGAAAGATAGAAAAAAGGTGGAAGGGAGATAGAGAGAGAGAGACACAGACACACACACACACACACACACACACACACACACACAGAGAGAGAGAGAGAGAGAGAGAGAGAGAGAGAGAACAATATATAATTGATGAGCCCTCGCTCATTTAGTTCAGTGGATATTTAATTATAGATAAAATGACTCCTCTGAATTACCTCTTGAAGAATAAGTAAACAACTGAAATATCATCTGGAAATTAGGTTAAGAGAGTTTTGCTATCTTGATTTCTCCAGAAAATGACATGCAATGTTGTTTTCAACATTGGGGATGGGGGAACAAAGAAAAATTATATATATAATTTTTAAAATACACCATTAGAGATTTTATATATATATATATATATATATATATATATATATATATATATATATATATATATATGCTTATAAATTGCTAAAAAGAGAGATGAAAGTATACTCTGAGGAGAAAACCCAGTTCTTCCAGGGAAATAGAATTAAAACAAATAGTTGATTCATTATTCATGCTTTTCATAATTTTTCACTTTGTAAGCCAGAACTCCCCCCACAAAAGCAGTATCAGCGGAAACCGGTTTGGCTCAGTGGTAGAGCGTCGGTCTGTGGACTGAAAGGTCCCGGGTTCGATTCCGGTTAAGGGCATGTACATTGGTTGCGGGCATATTCCCGGTGGGGGGTGTGCAAGAGGCAGCTGGTCGATGTTTCTCTCTCATCGACGTTTCTAGCTCTCTATCTCTCTCCCTTCCTCTCTGTAAAATATCAATAAAAAATATATATTAAAAAAAGCAGTATCAGATACAGTACAATTTACATTTTATAGCATATCAACCTTAACAGCAATAATAGTAAAAATATTGAAATGAGAATGTTTATAAATTGATAGAAATGGTGAAGAAATTTGCTTTGTGTCAGTCCTAAAAATTGCCTTCCCTCAGTTTCACCTCAAATTGCCTTACAGCTGTGGATAGACTAGTAAATCTGGTGTACACATCTGGTCTACCTAATCTGTTATACTCTTCAGGAACATGCTGTGCTGGACTTTTGGAGAGATGGACTGTAGGTATATGGGGCAAGACTCTTTTCCTGGATAAAATGAGGCTCATGAGTTCCTGAGCAGGACAAAACCTCATCGACATATTAACTTATATTAGAATATATAACCTCTATTCTGGATGAAGGGTTAGAAAGATCTTCATAGAATCTCATAGCACTTCAGAAATGTGAATTAAATATTTTCTCTTTCTTTTTAAATTTTAGGTCAATGCTATTAATTGAAAGGAGTGGTCTAATTCAAATAATTAGTTATATTCTGACATAAACTTTTTATGTGTGAGAGCAGAAAACACGTCTATATATATATATTTATATAAACCTAAGTTACCAGTAGACTGAATGACCGAATGACTGGTCGATTAGTCACTATGACACACACTGACCTCCAGGGGGCAGACGCTCAACACAGGAGCTGCTCCCTGGTGGTCAGTGCTCTCCCACAGAGGGAGTGCTGCTCAGCTGACCGATGGTGCCAGATGCAGGGCTCACAGCTGGCTGCCACAGCCCGGAGACCATGGTGGAGGCAGCAATCCTAGGGAGCAGAGGTGGCGGCAGGCTCTGAGGGGCCTGAATGAGCAGGAGCAGCAGGCAGGAGTGGCAGGCAGCATTAATCTGCCGGTTTTGGCCAGATCTCTGCAGACCACACTGAGGGACCCCACCTGGGCATGAATCCATGCACCAGGCCTCTAGTTATAAATAAATGTATTTAATTCCATTGACTATGAACATGAAAGTAAATAACAACACTCAACAATAAAGTGCATTTGATGTGCATCTTCTAATTCCTGTAAGTGATCTTTCAATCCAATATTTGTGTAATAAATGAATGGATGCTCACCCTGAGTTACTAGGGTGAACATGCCTCTAGGATTGCCTGCCTTCCAATGCTCCATCCATTTAGCGCCCCCTTTTGCCCTCATAACTGTCCAGTGTAGATAAGAGGTTACAAGATAACATTACTTATATGTCCGCGTATGCAATGCTCCCACAAGTTAAGCTACCTACATAGAAAGAATGTTATCTTTTTCATGCCAAACTGTTTATGCTAGTTATCCCTATTATTCCAATCATGTACTGTAATTAAGAACATATAAACTGATAAATATGAATAGATAAAGAAAAAGTTCTTAATTGGGTTGAATAATTTGTCACATAATAAGTTGCTATTATTACTATCCAATAATTCTGGGTAAGAACTGTAAACCATATTGCTAACTTTGAAAATTGATATCTATGTTTACATCAGATAGGAATACCTATATTTTTATATTTTATGCTCAAAATATTTGATGTATGTGTATTTGTTAGTCACTACTGGTACATAATTTTTAAGTTAACTGACCAATTTCCAGTAACTACAAATCAGAGTCCGACTCTCCTCAAAATTGCTAACAGTAGTATAGTTGAAAGACTATTAAACATAATTCTGCTTTAATTAATACAAATTGCACAATAAAGCCTGTTGCCTTTACACTATTTTTATTCTTTGGTAACAGGGTAATCTTTCTCCTTTTCCTCTTCTCCCCCTTATATCACGAAAAATTTGAAATATTACTTCCCTATACGTATTGAAAATCTGTAGGCCTTTTGCACACTTTCTCTGGCTAAGGCTTTGTTCCGGAGGCTTTTGATGGCACAGCGTTTTTATCTTGCTTGAATGTGCTCAGCTTTCGCTAGCTCTCCAGCTCAGTTCTGAGCACAGAAGGAAAATTGGCTTCTAGTTCCACACATCGTGGCTTATGGGGAAAGAAAAAGATACCGGTCACACTGTATTTGCACCTCCTGGTTTTTTTTCAATAAGTGTTATATTCTAAGGAGAAAAAAAGTCTATTGCCTCCTATTAAACAGATGAAATTAAAATGCCTTCCATTTATTTATGGAATACCGTGTAAAGCTCACATATTTTAACCTAAATCATCTCTAATGCATTTAAAATATAAAATGTGATTTTCATTGATAAATTGTAAGTCATCTTAGAAGATAAAATTATATTTTTCTAAGGCGGCTATGCCCCCTCAGTTGTGCAATACTTAGTGAAATGGTTTTAAAAAAACAAGTTACCCACAACTCTACTATGGATCAGTCAGGAATGTGCTCAGCTGCAAGTAAAAAAACCCTAACCTTCATGATTTAACAAAATTGGATTTTATTTTCTTCACTCACAAGAAGTCTGAGGGAGGCAATTAGGGGTGTTGGATGAGCTGCTTAACCATAGCATTCTAAACTCACGCTCTTTATAGTTTTTGGTTCCACCGGCTGACTGTGACACACTGTCACAAGATGACTTTGGAATTCCAACCATAATATGCCACTTTAAGGCAATAAAAAATGAATAATCAAAATGATAACCTCAGCTGCATGTCTTTGCTTTGTCTGGGAAAGAAAACTCTCCCCAGACCATATCACAGAAAGCCTCTGTTTGTATCCCCTTCCTAAAATTGGGTTATATGTCTACCCTTAAGTGTAGAAGGAAGTTGAGAAATGTAAGTACTTTCCGTTTCCAAATAGAAGAAAAAAAATGAGAGAAGGGGTTCGGAATAGGTGTTGGTCGATTTAACTTGCAAGGGTATGACACAGAGGCTGCCCAAAGGCTGGACACAACCACACACAGGAAAGAAAAAGCTCATTGGCCCCATCGCCATGAAGAAAAAAATGTCTAACCTCAATGGCTCTCTAAAAGGTACCACAGAACCGCTATCACTGACCCAGGAAGAATTCACAGTATCAACGTGGTACCATGAATGTTTGCATTATTCTTTATTGTTTTGACCTCCAAAGGCACAGAACTGACACATCAGTGCACTGGGTACACATTTGATAAATCAAAGAATAAATAGCCACATAAAATATAGACCAGGATGGAACATTAAGTGTTATAGATGTTAAAGAAAAATGTCTTTCTTAAATATAAGCTTAATTGATAATTTGAGGAAGGTTTGTAGTAGTTAGTACATGAAAGTAATTTTGATAGGTAGTGTGGAAGAAGAACCCAGATATAAGAACCTAGTTTTAGTCCTAAACTTGTGTATTTTTCAACTAATTAAAAATAGTGACTTCTTATATGTATCCTACACTTGGTATAAATGATCAAGTAAGCAGTCATGATTTAAGAAAAGAAAGAAAACACCCAAATATGTTTTATTTAAGATAGAAATAAAAATGATCAGGATTGGGAGGGATACATGATTTATGGGGTCAGCAAAAACTCTATGGCAACCCTGAGATCAGTTAATAGATATCCTCTCCTCTGAGATCAGAAGAACTTGGCAACTCTCTCTTCATTCTTGCCAGGAGGTGGTGTGGTTTCATATCACTGTAAGACCCAAACGTGTAAGGAGATGAAGGGGACCAGGATGTATGGTGTGCGAATATATAGAGAAAGAACGTGAATCTTCACTTTCCAGTAATGGAATCACCTCTATCAAAAGACTTTGCATTGCTAACCATTTTAATGATGAAAACAAGAAGGCTAACAGGCTAATTCCAATGTAACCCTGATGTGTGGGGGGCTAGCAATCTGAATTTGTGCAGTAAGATAATGTACATTCTTTTTAAAAATATATATATTTTATTCATATTTTACAGAGAGGAAGGGAGAGAGATAGAGAGCCAGAAATGTCGATGAGAGCCGAGACTGGTTTGGCTCAGTGGTAGAGCGTCAGCCTGCAGACTGAAAGGTCCCGGGTTCGATCCCAGTCAAGGGCATGTACCTTGGTTGCGGGCACATCCCCAGTAGGGGGTGTGCAAGAGGCAGCTGATCGGTGATTCTCTCTCATCGATGTTTCTAACTTTCTATCCCTTTCTCTTCCTCTCTGTACAATATCAATAAAATATATATTTAAAAAAAAAAAGAAATGTCGATGAGAAAGAAACATCGACCAGCTGCCTCCTGCACACTGCCCACCGGGGATGTGCCAGCAACCAAGGTACATGCCCTTGACCGGAATCGAACCCAGGACCCTTCAGTCCGCAGACCGACGCTCTACCACTGAACCAAACCGGTTTCGGCAGATAATGTACATTCTTGATAACCTATAATTAAGTTACTGCCCCTTTCTCCACAATCTGGTCTTGCAAGACCTGTTACCAAATGCTCACATTTTACAGAGGCCATATACCATGCACAATACATAACTCCCAGAGTGGGTTATCAGCGCTGGCGCCAGGCCAGGCCCTTACATATGCTCTCAAGACCCCCTCCCAATCCACGGGGTTTTTTGCAAAGCCAGAAATGCCCATCCATATTTGGGGGATAATGAAACCAAAAGGGGATAAAAGGAGGGCTTCCACCATATTGGTTTGCTCAGACTCTAGAGGCAATTCTCTGAGACCTCTGGCATAATAAAGCTGTGTGACTCCATTTCTCTGAGAGTTGCTTGGGTTTCTTCGATCTTCTACAACAAAAATAAATAGAACGCATGGTCATTGGAATGAAAAGCCATATGTAGTAATGATGATTTGCTAATTAGAACATGAAATATAAGAGGAAAGATTTAGTATTTGGTACAGGATTATCAAAACTTTAGGAGCTGCCGAAACCGGTTTGGCTCAGTGGATAGAGAGTCAGCCTGTGGACTAAAGGGTTCCAGGTTCAATTCCGGTCAAGGGCATGTACCTTGGTTGTGGGCCCATCCCCAGTAGGGGGTGTGCAAGAGGCAGCTGATACATGACTCTCTCTCATTGATGTTTCTAACTTTCTATCCCTCTTCCTTCCTATCTGTACAAAATCGATAAAACATATTAAAAAAAAACAAAAACTTTAGGAGCTGGGTCAGGAAACCATCTTCCTTTCTCGCAGCTTAGCGAGAGCACTCTCCATCAACAGAGGGAGAATGAGCAAGTGAGTAATATCTGTAAATGAACTATACCAATAGCTATGGGTAAATGTATACATAGGAAGCAAATAACTATTTAAATGAGTGATGGGGTTTTATTATTTGTAGATGAGTCCCCATCTTTATACTGTTTCATAAAAATATTATTTGTAATTATGATGACTCTAAAATGTTATATGTACACAAAATTTATGTAAATCAAAAATTTCCTCCATTGAATTACAATCTCTTTCAGCTCTAAAGTAAATGATTCTGATACTGTGCTTTCTAAAGTGTTTCTATTGTACATCCTTCTTAAGTCTAATTTTCTGCAACATTGCTTTTTCCCTTTTGTTCATTCACCAAATATTTATTCAACAGCTTTTATGAGTGGGGCACAGTTCTAAGCATTGACTTCATGTTTATTTGCCATTAGGTCGACTTTATTTATAGTCAATGAATATTTGGATAACATACTACCAACTATTTAAAGTAGTAAAAATTATAAGTGATGACTGTTGAAAAGGAGATAATATAGAGAGGATTTAGCAGTTCATAATGTTCTAAAATATTGGAAGGGAAGAGGAGAGATAGAGAAATTAAAGATTTTCTTAATGTGAAGTATATGTTGAAATACTAACCTAGTCAATCTATATCTTCCTACCCCTCATTCCACTTCGAGGATTTTTCTGCCCTCTAGTCTATACCACAGCAAAGGAAAACATTACAAATAAATTATTTCTTTCTCAAAAATATCTAGTCATTCAACTTTATATAAGTTTATCAGCTAATGAAACAAAAACATTTACAACTACATATATTAAAAAATGTGGATTCAGCAGTGAAATTTATTTAGAAGAATAGCCATTTGATCTGAAAAATAATGCTTCATAGAATGATATATAATTGAACCTTCTGAAACTGTGAACATATAAAGTAAACCTCTTTTAGAAAGATTTTTGATATCTTGTTTCCATGAATGAATGATACCATGTGTGCCCATATAGAATGGTAAATGAAAATAAGGGAAAGTTATATATCCATCCTCAAACTTTTAGAGTGTTTGAATTTGGTATTTAAATCTACATTTAACATGACTTTCCTGCTTATGAGGTAATTGCTACAAAAAGGTACATTGCAAAAAAGAAGTGTTTCCAAATTAATAACATAATTAGTAGACTTACTCTACATAAAAGCCACACAATTATTATAGCAAGAACTTTCCTAGAACTCTCAATTTATTTCCTACAATTATTTCACATATATCTAACATAATCTACCATGTTTCCTATTAAAAATGCCAACTGGCCTCATGGAAGCTTTAGTTGGCCAATTATGACATGACCCAAGTGAGCAGGCAAATCGTCCTCCTGCTGCCCCTACCACTGAAAACAGTGCCCTCTGGCCATTTGTATCCAAGGTAACTCATTTTTCAGCTTGTACTCTTCATGTTGAAGTTAAAAGTAATTATCAAACATTGTGCTTAAAAGAATCAGAAAAAAAGAGATAGCTGTTTGCTAGCCCTCTTTCAGATTTGAACATATTCTAAGTAAGAAATCTTTTATTTCATATAGCTTCACTAACAGACCGTCTCAGAAGAGAGAAATGTATTTTAATGCTGTATTAAAAAAGATAATAAAAATCTTAACAAATGCTAAGTTGAGACAATAGTTCAAAAATATTGCTTGAATCTACATATGTGTTCGCCCTAATTATGCCTGGTTAAGGACTTTTAAAACTTCCCTCAGTGCTTTATTACTTTTCTGGATGAGTAGCCTTTCAGCTAAAAAATATTTAACATTATTTCTAAAGGAGATGGGATAGAAAGCATATCTTCAAAAAACAACGCGTAAAATTAAATGATAAGGTTAGAAGAAGCAGAATTAAAATATTTTCTTTGAGTGGAGGTAACTAGCAGCTGCATGCCGGGCTCTCAGAATGGCATAAACGTCATTGTAGGTATTGAGGACTCAGGGGTGTGGCCTGAAGTCAGAGCAGAAGAGCAGACAGACCAGGCAGTCTGCCTGGGAGAGCCTGCTCTCAGCGTCTCTGCTCTGAGGACTGGGTTTTCTGTACCTTAGTAAGAGTGCCTGTCTATAGAGATGACTTAAATAATATTTTAAAAAATATATTTTTTATTGATTTCAGAGAGGAAGAGGGAGAGATAAAAAACATCAATGATGAGAGAAACTTGTTTATCAGCTGCCCCCTGAACACTCCCTACTGGGGATCAAGGTAGCAACCTGGGTATGTGCCTTTGATGGGAATCGAATCTGGAACCCTTCAGTCCCCAAGCTGATGCTCTATCCACTGAGATAAACTGGCAAGGGCTTAAATAATGTTTTGTTTGTTTGTTTGTTTGTTTGTTTTTGTTTTAATGGAATTGAGTTGCATTTGGAAAAGGAATGCATGATTTCATTCATGTGTGACTGCAACAGTCACAAACCAGACAGGAAAATGGAAACCACATTAGGCATTCAATGGAGGGGATCTTATACAGGAAATTGAATACTAAGGTGTTAGAGGGCAAATGAGATCCCAGCAGGGGCTTAAATATAATAACTCCAGGAGGCAGCTCTTCCTCCTAGGGCCAGGGAGCAGCAGGGAAAAGGTAGGGGTTGGCAGAACATGGAGTCTATAGCAGTGGATCTCAACCATTCTAATGCTGTGACCCTTTAATACAGTTCTTTATGTTGTGGTGACCCCCAACGATAAAATTATTTTTGTTGCTATTTCAGAACTGTAATTTTGCTACTGATGCGAATCATAAAGTAAATATCTGTGTTTTCCGATGATTTTAGGCGACCCTGTCGCCACCCACAGGTTGAGAACCGCTGCTGTCGAGCCTAAGACCATCGGAAAACACAGATATTTACATTAGGACTCATAACAGTAGCAAAATTACAGTTATGAAGTAGTAACAGAAATACTTTATGGTTGGGGGTCACCACAACATGAGAAGCTGTATTAAAGGGTCATGGCATTAAAAAGGTTGAGAACCACTGGTCTGGAAGATGGGCCCCAGACAACTTGGTAACACTGGTCCTCCCTCGTTTTCATGATCACTGAGTATTAAATACTAGACTTATAAACTAAAGGAGTTTCAATGCCTCTGAATGTCTGGCCAGAGTATATGCTTCCTGTTGTTATTATTTTACTAGAGGCCTGATGCACAGATTCATGCAGTGGTGGGGTTCCTTGCCCTAGCCTGTGAGGATTGGGCCAAAACCAGCTCTCCAACATCCCTTGATGGGTTCCAGATTGCGAGAGGGCACAGGCCAGGCCAAGGGACCCTACCAGTGCACAATCAAGGCTGGCCAGCTGGGGAGGGACCTTGGGAGGTTGGCTGACCAAGGAGGGACCACCGGAGGGCTCCAGGGTGTGTCTATTTCTCTTGCCCAATCCCAATCAGCTTAACCCCACCAGCAATCTAACCTACTGGTTACATCATCTGCTCCCTTTTGGTCAGTGCGCATCATAACGACTGGTCTAATGATTGGACACTTAGCATAATAGGTTTTTATTATATAGGATCATTATCATTATCATTATGAAGTGCACACAGTGCAATGTGCACTGTCTGATAGGAGTAAAATCCCACTCAATATTCATCCTTTTAATCTTCTTGGAATATACTATATATATATAAAAGACTAAGCAATTGTTAGGACTAGTCAACCAATTGCTATGACACTCTCTGAGACCACCAGAGGGCAGATGTTCAATGCAGGAGCTGCCCCCTGGTGGTCAGTGCACTCCTATAGCCAACCTCCTGAGGTCAATCCCCTCCCCCAGCCAGCTGGCCCTGATCAGACTGGGTGAGACAGCCCCAATCACCAGCCAGTCCCAGGAACCCCATCCATGCACAAATTCATGCACTGGGTCTTTAGTGGAATATAAAAACACAGTGCAAAACAATAAGCAGATACTGCTTACTATTACTATATTGTAAATCTCCATTACATTAAGTTAGGTTGATGGCTCATGCCTTATGAAAGAATTTAAAAGCAAATGCTATTTTTATCTTTAGTTATTAGGTTATGTCATTTTAAACTTGTCTAATATGAATAATGTTTTGATATGACCGCCCTGAACATGTAGTCTGAGACTGAACCTCTGGTGAATGTAAGTACGTGTTCTGTGCTTTTGAACATATTTACTGGCACATGGTGTGTTTCTGCTTTTTACAAGGACAATCAATCTTAGGTTTTTCATTGTGTCTATTTCCCATGTTATGGACTTCTGCAGCAGTCAACTCACATTATATTGAAATAAAATTCACTTTCACTGAAAAAGGGGCTATTGAGAAGAAAATCATACAAACTGGTAAATGTCTTCTCTGCGCAGATGGTATTTTTACACATTCAGTCAGCTCTTGTTGCAGTTCTCGTGACGGTGTAAGAACCCGCTCACTTGCTTCATTGGAGTAGATTATTACATTTTGTTTTCCTTAATTAAATGATTATCAGTGTAACTGCCATAAGGCAAACTGAATTTATCAAAGTTAATATATTAAAGTATCTTCATGGATAGGCATCCTACATCCTATAGTGAAACCATTTCTCTGTTGTCAACCAAAAATGAACCTAAAATATAATAATTTGACATAATTTCAGTAATTATAACACACTTTGAAACTCTGTCTCTCTGTGATCATCACTCATCAATGGATCTTTTTTATTTTTTCTCAGGCCACTCATCTAGAAAGCTCAGATTTTGTTAAATTTTTAATGTAGAAAGCCTTAAGTAGTAGGGTATTTTCTATTTGAGTAAATGAATAGCCATTAAAATTCATTTTATCTATTGATTAAATGGCATAAATTTATTGATTTCAGAGAGGAAGGTAGAAGGAGAGAGAGAGATAGAAACATATATGATGAGAGAGAATCATTGATCAGTTGCCTCATTCATGTCCCCCATTAGGGATGGAGCCCGCAACCTGGGCATGTGTCCTTGACTGTAATTGAACTCAGGACCCGTTAGTCTGCAGTACAATGCTCTAGCCACTGAGGCAAACCAAAATTTTAGTTAGGACTAAAATTCACTTAAAATTTTCTTAAGGTAATGATAGCTGTCCCGTATATTTCTTTATATTTGTAAGGTAAAGACTTGATGTCACATACCTGCAATCAAGGGTGTCATCTACCTTACTTCACCTGTCCATTCACTCAGTGATTCACTGCACAGAATCCCATGACACAGCATAAAATTACTCTCTTGGCTAAGATTTAATACAGGAAAGAATACAGTGCAGGAAAGCAAGGCAAGTGTATACATGTACATAGGCGGGGCTAGAGAATCCCAAAGGAAGTTCTCCTGGATTCCTCTGTGGGGATCCCAGACACATCTTCCTCTCTCTGTGAACACAGGGGGATGGTGAGATGTCTTTGTCCAGGAAAGTTCACTTGAGTCATGGAGTCAAAGAGCATCTATGGTGCAACCTCCACAGGAGGTGCATGTAAGGAACTTCTGTGTTACACTTTAAACATGCTAGCAACCCACTTCATCTTGAGCCACTGCTCTGAGCATGTAGAAAACCATAGGTACCATGTAACTATGAGAGCATTCCAGTGGTTTAGCTTTCAGTGTTTGACGGAGGGCCATCACAATGGTAACAGAGAGGCCTGTGGGAAGCAGACCTGCTGCGCTATTTTTGTCTCAAGGACACAGAGTGGTTGAGTAACTTCCCTAGGTGACACAGCTAGCAAGGTGGAATCCATGTTTTAAATTCAAAGAACACGTCTTCAGAGCCAAACTCTTAATCGCTAAATAATGGTTCCTTTCCAATATCATGTGCTGCAAATTAGAAGCATATGTTCAAGGTTTGCTCAGGGGCTCAATGATGCCACTGAGGACCCATACAGTTTCCATTTCCTGTCTTGCCACGTTAGTATGCCAGTGACTTCTGTCCTGGTCACTAGGGCTGGAGCTGCCCTAGTGATCATGTCCTCACTCAGTGACACCCAAAAGCAAAACAGAAAAGGGATTCCCATCCTGTGCATCTGGTCCTCTTTATGAGAGAGAGAGAGAGAGAGAGAGAGAGAGAGAGAGAGAGAGAGAGAGAGAGATTAAAAAAACACACAAACAAACAAAAACATGCTTTCCCTTAAAAAACTGAATCACTTTCTGTTCCTTTTTTTGTTTTGTTTTGTTAATCCTCATAAGAGTATTTCCCCCCCCCCACAGATTTTTAGAGAGGGTGGGAGTTGGGAGGAGAGAGAGAGGGAGAGAGAGTAAGGAGAGAATCATCCATGTCAGAGAGACACATCAATTGGTTGCCTCCCATATGCACCCTGACAGAAGCTCGGGATGGAACCTGCAACCCAGGTACTTGCCCTTGACCCTCTGGTACCCAGGCCAACGCTCTAACCACTGGCACACCGGGCAGGGCAATACTGGATCACATTAATCAATGGCAATAATGTATGTTATTACAATGATTACTTCATAGTAAACATGATATACCCCATGGCTGTGCTCACCTTTCATGAGGAAAGTTCCACAGAATATCTGCATCATCACCCCAGTAAAGGATCTGGGGCTGGAGTGCAGGAAGGGAAGAAGGATGACGATTGCTGGGAAGCCATTGTGACTACATCAAACCCTTATCCGATTAACTTCATAGAATCAACCATATTTGCAATTTTGAATCTTCAGCCTCTTTAAGAAACTAAACTTGACATCAGATATTAAGTATTTATCAAATAACAGGAAAAGTATTTTCAAACTATGGCCTCATTGCAGTTTACCAACTTCATTTTCCACTGCTCTCTTCCTTAATTTCACATGTTACTGACCTTACCTTTACCCAAAACATCACGCTGCTTCCCATTCCCATTTCTTTGCACAGCTATTTTGCCTTCCTGAAACAGAGAGTATCTCAGGGAAAGGTGGAATTTAGGTATCAATGACATAGACATTGACCTATTACATTGAACCTCTTTATGTTAACCCATATATTTATATAGCTTTCAAAATACCACTGAAATGTCACTTCCTGTTTTATAATTATAAATCTATCAGTTGTATTGTATGTTGTGTTATATTTAATTCACTGTTTTCTTCTTAGTAAGAGCCTGACTAAAAGGTAGTTTTCTAAGTCCCAGTGAAAATTATAAAATTTCATAAAAATGGAACTAAGAGTTCAGTAACATTTCCAACATTTTCAACACCAAGGCTGTCTTTTATTGTTCTTTCCTTCCCACCTATGCAATTAAATCAATGCTGTGGAACATTTTAAACCTATTGATTCAACTTTGTTTATTAAGGCTAGACTTAGTCACAAGCAAAAGTAAATACGGATAAATATATACTATTATTTATATTTATGTCAATCTATCATTTACTTACATTGCACATGGAAGCCAAAGCTTTCAGGTTTGGTACCACTCTGCCCCTTTAAGCTCCTTCCACTTACTGTATCTGGCAGGGCACAGCATCTATGCAGATTCCTATTACCTAGTAGACAAAATATGACTAAAAATACTTTGCCAGACTAAAAGCTTTCAGATAAATAGTGATCCATTAACTGAGATTGTCAATCTAGCCAAAACCGGTTTGGCTCAGTGGTAGAGCGTCGGTCTGCAGACTGAAAGGTCCCGGGTTTGATTCCAGTCAAGGGCATGTACATTGGTTGCGGGCATATAGACGTTTCTAGCTCTCTATCTCTCTCCCTTCTTCTCTGTAAAATATCAATAATATATATATATATATATATATATATATATATATATTTAAAAATAATAAAAAGATTGTCGATCTACTTAACTCAAGTTTAAATTTTTTAATTCAAATTTTTATTGTTGACACTTATTACAGATGTCCCCCATTTTCTCGCCAGTTGTACCCCTCCACTCAGCCTCCTCCCCCCTCCCCACACTACTGTCTATGCCCATGGGCTATGGATATGTGTTCTTTAACTAATCCCTTCACTTTCCTTTTCCAACTCCCACTCCCCAACCACCCACTCCTCTGGTATTTGTCAGGCTGTTCCCTGTATCCATGCCTCTGGTTCTATTTTGTTCATCAGATTATTTTGTTCATTAGATTCCACATGATTATTGAGGTTCCACATGATTACTGAGGTAATATAGTATTTTCCTTTCTCTGACTGGCTTATTTCATTTAGCACATTATCTCCAGTTTTTTCTATGCTGTCACAAAGCATAAGAGTTCCATCTTTTTTACATCCTGGTAGTATTCCATGGTGTAAATGTGCCACAACTTTTTTTTCCACTCTTCTACTGATGGGCACTTGGGCTGTTTTCAGATCTTGGCTACTGTAAATGACACTGCTATGAACATAGGGGTGCACATATTCTTTTTGACTCGTCATTTGGGATTCTTAGGACATACACCCAGAAGTTGGATTGCTGGGTCAAAAGGCAGTTAGTTAATTTTTAATTTTGGGGGTAAACTACATACTATATTCCATAGTGGCTGTACCAGTCTGCATTCCAACCAACAGTGCACTAGGGTTCCTTTTATCCACATCCTTGCCAACACTTGTTATTGGTTGATCTATTGATAGTAACCATTCTGACAGGTGTAAGGTGCTACCTCATTGTAGTTTTAACTTGTATCTCTCTGATTACTAGTGAACGTGAACATTTTTATATGTCTACTAGAGGCCCAGTGCACAAAAATGCGGGCACTGGGGGAGGGTCACTCAGCCAGGCCTGCACCCTCTTGCAGTCTGGGAGTCCTTGGGTGATGTCCGACTGCAGCTTAGGCCTGCTCCTTAGCAACGTGCAAATCAGGGGATGGCGCTGGCCAGTGAGTGGCCAGCCCCGCCCCAGATAGCTGTCCCCTGCCTCTGCATGCTGGCACCTTCCTTGGCTGGCCTGTGCCACCCATTCACTAGCCCCGACCCCCACCTCCCATTCATTCCACCGTTTGGTCGATTTGCAAATTAGGCTTTTATTATATAGGACTTGCCATCTATAAGTCTTCTTTGGAAAAGTGTCTGTTCAGGTACTTTGCCCACTTTTTAATTGGATTGATTGTTTGTCTTCCTGATGATGAATTGTAGAAATGCTATCTATATTTTGGAGATTAACTTCAATATTTAAATATTGATCTGATGGAATTCATTATAATGTCATATTCTTGTTGAGTTTCAATCCACATTTTTAAAACATTTTCTGAGCAACTATATGTAATGTAAGAATCTACATGGAGGTATATATATATATATATATATATATATATATGCCTTTATATTACATATGTATTTTTAAATAATATATACCTTTATATTACTAGTATATATTCAGGGTGGAGCAAAAGAGGGCCTATAAATGTATTATTTGTTTATTCTTGTATTATTATTTATTAATTATTGTATTATTTTCCATATGAACAACTCTTAACCTACTTTTGTCCCACCCTGTATATATCTTTATATAAAACTTATCATTTAATTATGTAACTTTTAAGCAAGCCAATGATTTCCAAATTTATGCCTTAAGAGAGTTATATATCTAGCTATCTATTTGAACCTCACACATAAATATCTAATAAACATGTGAAATTTAACATGCTCAAAGCATTATTCATGCCAGATCTTTCTCCTTAAAATAGCTCTTTTTCAGGACTTCCATTTCTCAATGAATGTAATCAAATACCACTGGTTTCATAAATCTAAATTCTAAAAGTTCCCCTTGAGACTTTCATTAAGCCATTCTAATCTTCTGTTTCTCTATTCTTTTTTTTTGCCTGAAATATTCTTCTTCCATGATTTCTCTATGTAATTATTTCTAAATAGCATTCTTTAAATTTCAGCACATTCGAATATTAATAGAGGTCTTCTATCACCCTGCTTGCTTACATCATAGCATTTATTATATATTTTAACTATCTAATTATGTGGTGATTAAAATATTATCTTTCTATTGCAGAATACTGTATGCTTCATTGGGTCGGAGATTATATCTATATTCAGTACAAGCTCGTTATTAAGAACTATCATAATAAGAAACAGCTATCTTAATTCTATAAGAACAATGTTTCAATATACCAGAGCTATTTGGGAAAATTTTTGAAGAGGAGATATTATAAGTATAAAATTGAGGAAGATAAGTAGTTCCTAATTTGACTAATAGAAAAAATAGATGTTGCAGTGAAACCGAATGTAAGAAGAATTTTTTAAAGACTACTACTGCCTAATAACGAATTTGTCAGTCATTAAGCAGATTAATGGCTACATGAAGTTCTAGAGAAGGAAATTAACCTTTTACGTAAAAGAAGGGGACTTTGCAGGATCCAGAATCCTTTTCACCACTCCATGGGCTGCAGTGTGTCCCTCCAAGTCCATATATTGAAGGCAAAACTCCCAGATCTCAGAATGTGACTATATTTGAAGATGGAACCTTTAAAGATATGATTGAGTTAAAATAAGGCCATTAAAGTAGGACTTAACCCAACCTGAGGGGTATTTTTATAACAAGAGAGACACACAGAGACACCAGGGAAAACCCATGGGAGAACACAGAAAGAATTTAATCATCTGCAAGCCAAGGAGAGAACCTTCAGAATAAAACACCTTGGACTGGATGTCTAGCTTCCAGAACTGTGAGAATGTAAGTTTCTGTGGCTTGATTACCATCTGTAGTATTCTGTTATGGCAGCCCTAGAAAATTAATACCACCACCATATACCAGACTGATTTTGAGAATTACCTCTGCCCATTCTCAGCTTTCTCATGAAAATGGAAAGCCAAAGTAATGAGGTTTATCAAGTTTAATCAAAACCAACCATCTGTTTATCTCAGCCCATGTATATTTCATATAACTGGAATTAAAGCAGGTGTTTTGCAATGAGATTTGTATTCTTCAATAAAATATTCAATTTTCATTTTTGCAGGAAAGCTCTTAAATTAGAAATACATATTATTGAGAAAAGTGCTGTTTGTTAAAAATTCAAGGGATTTAAAAAAAAAGTACATTTTAAAGCACATCTTTTATTACCTCACTTTTTTGATGTTACCAAAAAGCAATTGCTTTATCTAAAGTCATTTCAACAGGCTGTATTTTGTTACTATATAAATAAATATTTGCCATGATATCTTTATAAGTCTTGGGAAAATATGGAAGTTAGGTGTCAAAAGTTTATGCGCCAGCTAATATAGTAAATTCCATTATATAACTTATGTAATTATTTCATGATTAATCCAACTTTTATATTAGCTGAACAGAAAAGTGGCTTTTAATGGGTTTTATGATGTCATAATTCTGAAATACCATCCCATTGCAATTAGTAACTGATGCAATTTAGTGGAAAAATACCTTCATTTTCTAAGTAGAAAAACAAGACTATAAAGAGGAAGAAATAGCTGGACTTTCAAAAGTCATGAAAATCTCCCTGAAGACTCCAGATGTATGACTTCCATTTGATTTCTTCAATCACCTTTCTCCTTAAGGATCGTCAACAAAGTCTGTTGCAAACATTGTTATTTCAGGGTCATCCTGTTCATCTTTCTAAATAAGTAACAGTTTCAGAAGTCCAATCTTACATGTTGAAATGGAAAAGAGAAAATATAAAGAAAAGTATCTTCAGGTAATATTTCAAATATGAAATAATACAGATATACTCTGGATGACTAAAATAAATCAGGGAGAGCATTACCAAAACAAGACAAGATGCAACGAATTGGAATTTGTTATATTATTCATGTACATAAGTCATTGCTGACTGTATTAGTTTGCTTGGCTGCCATAGCAGAATATCACCGAATGGCCGGCTTAAGCAACAGAAACTTACGGTCTCTCAGCTCTCAAGGCCAGAAGCTTGAGAATGAAATGTTGGCAAAGATGGGTTCCTTCTGAGGACTCTGAGGAGAGATCTGTTTCAGGTTTCTGTCCTTGGCTTGCTGATGGCTTCACATCAGATGCACCTCTATCCTGTCTCTGTGTCCACATTTCCCCTTTTTATAACAATGCCACTTTTATCAGATCTCCTCAAGTTATAGGTGGTTTACCTTCTGCCTATGTCTCTTCCCATCGTCTTCCTTCCATTCATATCTGTCTGTTCACATTTTCCCTTTTAGACAGCATCGGTCATATTGGATTAGGGCTCACTCTGGTGACCTCACTTTAACTTAATTTCCTCTGCAAAGACCCTATCTCCAAATGAGGTCACATTCTGAGATACTGGGTATTAGAACTTCAACGTATAAATTGGAGTGGAAGGGGGGAGGTATAATTCAATCCATAACACTTATTATGACATGAAAATTGTGAAGTGATTTCCTTAGAAAAATGAACCACTTCTAAGTTTAAAATTCAAGAGTTGGGAGTTTTTCTTATGTTCAGCCACATTCCAGAAAATATAGAAATGTAGTACTAGATAAAAAAAAAAATCCACTAATTTCAAGGAGTTTACAAAATGCTTTTAAAAAAGAAAAATCCTTAGAAGAACAATTTCCAACCAAGGATTTTTAACACATGTAATACTTGACCGTTGAGTCAGGGGCAATGAGCTCTATTTCCTTACACTGTCCGGTAAAAACATGACAACAGCCAACTCAACAATAGCCCTCCAGTGTGAATGAATAAAAATTATACCTATTTTTTTTGTCAGATTGGCAAAAAATATACTTTTGGTATGCTTCAGAATTTTAGTAATTAGTGTATGTGTGCATGAGATGTAAAAAGTTGAAAATCACTGCCTTGGAACATCATTTAATACCGTGTTTCCCCGAAAATAAGACATCCTCCAAAAATAAGACAGGTTTCCTTCTGAGTGAAATATAAGGCATCCCCTGAAAATAAGGCCCCCAGGTTCTGTCTCAGAATGAAAATTAATTTACCATAAACTGGTCGCTAGGGCCGCCCCGACTGGCGTCTAGCAACTAGTGACATTACATGGAGTCCTGACGTCACTGCTGTGTGAATGGAGAGAAATCAGAGTGAAAATTTGTGAAACCTAAACTGCAACAAGTTGTGACTTGGGTGAAGAATTCATGGGAGAAAATCTCTGACAGTTGCATTGCAAATGCACTGCCAGCAGGCTACCTTGACAAGAAGTACTCATTTAAAGACAGTGCTATTGCTAAACATGAGAGATTTGGTCCACTGATTCTGAAAGAAATGGAGTCACAGGAAATTCACCAGGAAATTCAGGAATTGGATTGTTATGATGATGTTCCAGAAGATGATGTCATGATTGTCATTGAATAAATGAGTAAATTCTTGATACTGTAGGATTCACAGTTTGTCTGGTTTGTGTTGACAACTACTATACTACCGTAGCGTATACAGGTAATAAATTATCTTTATTTTTATTTAACAATAAATGTGTACCATATTCTTCTTTATGGAAAAATAAGACATCCCCTGAAAATAAGACCTAGCGCATCTTTGGGAGCAAAAATTAATATAAGACACTGTCTTATTTTCGGGGAAACAAGGTAATAGACAGTGTATAAAGATAAATGCTAAATGAGTAATACATACATTTGACTCTCATACACACCAATTCCCTAAAGCAAGGACAATTGGCAAGTCCAATGATATGTTAGGTTATTCTTAATGTTTTCATTTCAATCCATTTCTGCAGATCTTTTCTTTCTATATGCTATATCTGATTGCTGGGGTGTTGTTTAAATTTAGTTTTCAGGTTTTCTGGTATGTACCATGTTTTCTGCTTTAGCATTTACTTATTCACATAATCATTCACAGCTAACTGAATGGCCCCTGTGTCCCATGTGCTGGGCCTGGGGACGCATTGATGAATAACACAGCACTCTCTGTTCCTCAGAAGCCCAAGGTTAATGGATGAGAAAGAGATGCTGACGAATGGTGATATTTAACTTACATGCTAAATAGAAAGTGTAGGCTCAGAGAGTGGAAAAACAGCTCCTGCTTTAGGGCTTTATGAAGGATTTCACTTAAACGGAATCTAAAAGAACAAAGATTTCACTTGGCAAAGAATCTGAATGTGAGAGAAAAGCGCATGTGAGGCTTGAGGGCATGACAGGAGTTAGACTTGGCTTGGACCAGAGAAATAGGAGAATATTCAAGTTAGAACAGTATGCAAGAATGATTGCCTGGTGTGTCCAGGGAACAGAAAGGAATTAGGCCCTGGAAGGAGAAGAGGACACAGTTGGGAAATTTTGCGAAATGAGACTGAGTAGAAAGAGAATAAGTAGCTAGCTAGACCTTTATGGCCCTTGTGAGTTATTTGGCTCCAAATCTTAGCTTCACCCAATTGCAAAAGATAGGGCCTACAACATGTTTGTGTCCAAGTTTCCTTTAGTTCTTTTAGGAATCTACAGGATTTCTAAAAATCTGAAATAAGAGCCCTAGCCGGTTTGGTTCAGTGGATTGAGTGTCATCCTGTGGACTGAAGGGTCCTGGGTTTGATTCCGATCAAGGGCACATGCCCAGTTTGTGGGCTCTTTCCCCAGTAGGGGTGTGCAAAAGGCAGCGGATCAATGATTCTGTCTCATCATTGATGTGTCTCTCTTCCCCTTTCCCTTACTCTCTGTATTCAATAAAAATATATATTTTTTAAAATCTGAAATAAGAGAGGGTAAAAAATAATTTTTTCAAAGTCATCATTTTATTTCTGGTTTATCTTGAGATTATAATTAATGTACTAATTAAAACTGTCATTCTGTCCCTACATTTTTGTTCTTATAAAGAGGAAAGTGTTTTATCAGGTCTACATATTTTACATTTATGTGAAAATAACAACTTAAGTCTAACACAAAATAGTTGAGACCACATACTTAAAAGCTAAATTTATGCTTTTTTATTCCAGATTTTATTCTAGATTTTCAAATACCTAATTTTAATATGTTTTTGTAAAACATGTGTCAAATCTGTTTGACATAGAGTGTTCAACTGTAATCACCAATAGTCTTTAAAATGACTCCGAAAAGGTCTATATTAAGCATGAATCCATTTAAAAAATATTTATTGAAAGATTTTTATGTAGTAATGTTACCAGACACTGAAGATATAAACACTGTTAAGATAAGGGTGCTGCTATTTAGGATTTTGAAACCTGCTAGGGAAGATAGGCACATAGATATGTTATTACAAAACAATAAATTGAATCCATAAAGAACCTGCTCCATTATGTTATGAATGATTTTCTATGACTTTTCCTCACCTTGTAACCTCTTTTTGTCAGGCTCGGATATTCATACTCTTGTTTACCAGTTGTTTTTCAGGTAACATAGCTATGGGAACTGTCTCAGTGTTTTGAATATTGGGAGAACATCATCCTGTATAATAAATGTAATAGAAACATACTGGAAAGGTTGGTTAGAGGAAATAATTCTTTAAAGCTGAAATACAGATGCATGCTAGAGACATGAGGGAGGGACCATCCTCTGTTAGCACACATGCCTTCCTTTTTGGTGTCACGGTTTCCTCGGTGACCTTCATCACTAATGGTGGCAGAGCACGGGAGTCACACAGGACCTGAAGGCTCAGACCCTGCAGTGACGGACGTGGCAGGGGTAACCTGGTCTGCATGACCTGGCTCCTCCCCATCTCCACAGAGCAGTTAGTCTACTGTAATTTTATTTTTGAAAACAACAAAGTTTTATAACAGGTTCTAGAGGGTGCAAAACACTCCTGGGGCCATACAGTGAGGTTAAAGGTCTAGAAAGAGCAAGAGAGCACAAGCCTGGGTTTCTGCTTTTGTTGGGGAGTGAGGGCGTGGGCATAGACTTGAGGGGCTCAGTCTTTACCAATGAATTTAAAATATAAGAGTGTGAATTTAAAGTTCAGGAAGAGAAAAACAGGGCTTCAAATTGAAATGGAATTTTTGGACTGGAATAGTGTTCCCCTGAGCAGGATGGTTACCTGGATTCTCTGTTCCTCAGAATCGAAGAATGAATCCACAGACAGAAGATGGTGTAGCAAAGGTGGAGATTTATTGAAGAACAAGTACAGACTCCCATGTGGGGAGGGAGGGAGAATCTCACAGCACAGACTCCCATGTGGAGAGAGGAAATGGGTCTCGCTGACTTCCTGTTTCCATGGTTTGTAAAGGCTGCAATTCCTGTGCCCTGATAACCCCTCAGATTGTTTAATAGTCCCTTTCAAATTGGTTACTATAGTAACTCCTGAAGCCCTCCTTCCTCCTTGTCCTCTAGTCCCTCTGGGCTTTCTTCCTCCTTCTTTATTTTGTAAAGATAGACCTCTTGGCTACTCCCAGTAACCTCGTCTTATGGAAATGTAACTGGGTCTGGCTTCCTTGTCTTATGAAAGGTAACTTCTCCCAGTCTGTATCCCTGTGTGTGTGTGTGTGTGTTGTTGTTTTGTTTGTTTGTTTGTTTTTTTTTATGGATCCCCAATTCTAGAAATTCCCTTAACCTGCCTATATTGCCCTAAAATTCCTGTTTCAAAATTGGTCAGTTATTGAAATCAAACAAGCTCTCTAAAACAAAAGAACATTGGGATGAAGAGTGTGAGAGTGTGTGTGTGGGGAGGGTGCGTTGGGGGTGGCTCTTTATGTATTCAAGTGCCTGTCAACTTGTTTATTGTAGATAGCTGTTTTGGAAGTGGAAGACTGGGCACCAAGAGCATAAGTAGCACCTTTGCATTACAAACGGTAGGGCCCCAAGATTGAGGAATTGACCTTCCCCACTACCTGTTCCAGGATGTGACCTTTACCATTAAAGATTGGATAGGAATGAAATCAGTTCTTTACGGTTGAAGATTAGGCAAGAATGAAATCAGTCCCCAGAAACTCCCTACCCTGAGGACTTACCCAGAGGAATGGGAAGGGGAGAGGCAAAGAGGCTTGCAAGATTACCAGATGGGACTGTTGACTAAGCATAGACCTGTCATAAAACATGTAATTAATGAGCCCAGCTCCCCTTCTTGGAATTTCTTTGTTCCCTTCCCCTCCCTTCTCGTGTAACCCCACCTGCGTGTGGTTTTTGCCTTTATAAATTCATGTTCTGCAATTGCTCGGCGCTCCAGTCAGCCAGCACTTCCCTTGGGTTGCTGTCTGCCTGAGAGACCCTGCGCTGCGCTTGTATTAAAACCTCTTGCTTTTTGCATCAAGTTCCGGTCTCTGCGTTTGACTTGGGGTCATCGCCCACTCCGTCGGACTCACCAGAGGTCTTGGGACCTTACAAAACAAGGAAAATCAACTCCTGGGCTTCACTAAAACCCTTAAATAACATCCTTTTGCTGGCTTTCCCCACAAAGCATTCTTTTTCATTGTTAAATAATCATTTGAACTGGCACACTTGATAAGAAACTTTTAGATGAAAGAACAACCAGTTCAGGCAGAAAGTAAAAATCCAATGGCTAGCCTTCCCGTTTGGGGGGTTTGTCTTTAATGACATATTCCTATCTGCCCCCATTTTAGACCATTTAGGATGGGGATTATATCAGGTATAGTTGGATAATTGAATTAGCATTTAATAAATGCTTATTGAAAAAAGACTTTTAGGGGAATATAGGCAGGTTTAGGAAATTTTTAGAATTGGGGCCCATGGGAAAAACACAGGGCTACAGACTGGGAGAAGGTCCATTTTTATAAGATAAGGAAGCAGCAAGAGATCCATCTCCATAACACAAGGAAGGCAGATGCAGTTATATTTCCATAAGACAAGGAAGCAGCAGCAGTACCATACACAATGGAACTGAAAGTAGCAAAAAAAAAAAAAAAAAAAAAAAAAAAAAAAAGGCCTATACTTACAAAATTAAAAAGAAGGAAGAAAGCCCAGAAGGAATAGGAGGAGAATGAGGGAGGAGGGCCTCAGGAGTCAATTTGAAAGGGAATATTGACCAATCAGAGGGGATGTCAGGACACAGGAACTGCAGCCATTATAAGCCATGGAAACAGGAAGTTAGTGGGACTCTTTCTCCTTCTCCACTTGGGAGTCTGTACTTGTTCTTCAATAAATCTCCTCCTTTGCTATACCACCTTTAGGCTGTGGATTCATTCTTTGACTCCAGTGGGCAAAGAAACTGGGTTCCAGTTCAAAAATTCTGTATCATTATGCAAGAAAGCCCACTGCATGGGAGAACAAGTTTGCCGATGTTATCTCAGAAAAGGGTGTAATCTCCAAAATTTTCAGGGGACTCGTACAATTTATCAAAAAGAAAGATAAACAACCCAATCAAAAAATGAGCAAAGGACTTAAATAGACACTTTTTGAAAGAGGACATTCAGAAAGCCAAGAGACACATGAAAACATGCTCAAAAGTCACTAATCATCTGAGAGATGCAAATCAAAACAACAATGAGGTACCATTTCATACCTGTCAGAATGGCTATCATCAATAAGTCAACAAATGACAAGTGCTGGAGAGGATGCAGAGTAAAAGGAACCCTCCTTCACTGCTGGTGGGAGTGCAGACTAGTGCAGCCACTGTGGAAAACGGTATGGTGTTTCCTCAAAAATTTAAAAATGGAATTGCCATTCAACCCAGAAATACCACTTCTAGGAATGTATCCCAAGAAAACAGAAACATCAATCAGAAAGGATATATGCACCCCTATGTTCATGGCACCACAATTTACAATAGCTAAGATTTGGAAACAGCCTAAATGCTCATCAGCAGATGAACAGAAAACTATGGCACATCTACACGATGGAATACTATGCTGCTATAAAAAAAGAATACATTCTTACCATTTGCAGCCGCATGGATGGAGCTGGAGAGCATTATGCTAAGTGAAATAAGCCAGGCAGTGAAATAAAAATACCACATGATCTCACTCATTTATGGATAATAAAGAACATTATAACCTGATGAACAAAAAGATAGATAAAAAGGCAGAGAAGCATCAAACAGGCTGTGAAATTACAGCGGGAAGGCTGGGGAGTATTGGAGAGTGGGGTGAGAGATCAACCAAAGGACTTGTATGCATACATATAAATATAACCAATGGACACAAGACACCGGGGAGGGGCAATGAAGGCATGTGCCAGGAGGTCGGGGAGGCTGGAGGAAGGTCAATGGAGAACAAGAAAGAAGACATGTACTACTGTTTGTAATACTTTAAACAATTGAGAGGGCAGGGTGGGGCGAGGCTAACTCCTGACTCCATTTTGTACTGTGGGGAGGGCGGAGCTATCCTCCATTTTGTGTAATGGACCTCAGCCCTCACTCAACCAATCAGGGTCAGCCAAAGCAGCGACATCACCACCCTTATAAAATCCCTTGACCTGTCAAAGTTTGGTCTCTCGTCCGCCATGCTGTTACCTGAGTGGGACAGAGCCCATGCTAGCATGGAATTCAGGCTTTCTGCAATTGCATCAGATTAAGCTCCCTGGTGGTCCTTGGAGATCACAAAGTGTGGGCGTAACACAATAATTTTTTAAAAAAAATTCTGTTTCATTATGAACTAAATTAAGTTGAAAAATATTGAAATTTGTTCAGTGTAAACTAAGGCAATTAAACTGACACTCAATAGAAATATTTATTATTGTTTTTACTTAATAAAAGACAACACTTCTAACAATTGCAGCTAATAATAAAAGAGATCACTTTGGAGTGTTACTGTAAGAAAACATTCAAACCTGGGAAGAATTTTTATGAGTTTATTTGAGCCAAACTGTTGACAATATGTTATCTGTTATCATAGATGCAAAAAGACAATAGTAGTGGCCAAGGTAAAGACTGACCTTTGGCAGGGAAGATATCGGCCTAGGATGGGACTACCCACCATACTGATTTTAGTTAAAATTTTCATTTCAGACCATCCTATGTGGTTACTTTAGGTTCATGGTCGGCAAACTCATTAGTTAGCATAGCCAAATATCAACAGTACAACGATTAAAATTTCTTTTGAGAGCCAAATTTTTTAAACTTCTTCTAATGCTACTTCTTCAAAATAGACTCACCCAGGGTGTGGTATTTTGTGGAAGAGCCACACTCAAGGGAACAAAGAGCTGCATGTGGCTTGTGAAGCCACAGTTTGCCAACCACAGCTTTAGATCTTTAAATTTGCCAGACCACCATGCAAGCTTTCCCTGAGCTTGTCATGTTAGCATGTGACCCCATTTCATCCACAGGGGAGTGAGGTCCAAATTAACCATAAATTCCATGTATGAATACACATGAGTAAGCAGCAGAGATTTACTCATCATATGGAAGTTTGAAATGAATTCTCTCAAGACTTTTTATCTCTCAAAGCGTCTAGTCTTCAAAATTACTAAAACCACAAGATAATTACGTTGTGCTGTTGCAGAAGACCATAGAAATACCAAGCACACTTCCTGGAGAAAGGGAGGGACCCCGTTTATTATTTATTAACACCAGTGGACTCCGGGAATAATTTCCAAATCAGAGTGAAGGAACATGCAGAGGGCTTCACTCTTTATAACCTTCTGGGGTCTTTGTCTTGCAGATATGGTTCGGCCCCCTTTCTTGGGCTTACAGGAAGGCCCCTAGGTGTTGGGGGTCCCCAGGCCATATCCCATGATCTGTCCTGGGGCCAGCGATAATGACCTCCCCGTGCCCCCCCAGGGCAGTGCATTGTTCACAGTTTTTTATGGCCTGACATGCCTCACAAGACCAGTTTCCTCCTCAATGCTTTCAAATAAATCGCCTCATTGCACAAACAAGTGAAAGTGAATCAGCCCCATTTTCTTGACAATGCAGCTGAGGTATTTGCTGGTTAAGTTACACATTGAAACTTAACACACACACACACACACACACACACACACACACACACACACCAAAAAACAAAACAAAACAAACAAACAAACAAAAAAAAAAAACCAGCCGAAAAAACGGTTTGGCTCAGTGGTAGAGCGTCAGTTTGCGGACTGAAAGGTCCCGGGTTTGATTCCGGTCAAGGGCATGTACCTTGGTTGCGGGCACATCCCCAGTATGGGGTGTGCAAGAGGCAGCTGGTAGATGTTCCTAGCTCTCTATCTCTCTTCCTTCCTCTCTGTAAAATATCAATACAATATATTTAAACAACAACAAACTCTTGGAACTGAATGACACTAGCATGAAGATCCTCATTTCGAAGGACAGATTTTATTGTCGCTATTGGCCCCAACTGAAAGAACACGGAGAGATGATGGTGCTCACAGGGCATAGGTCCTTCAAAGTCCTTGCAACACAGGGCAGCTCTCCTGGCACCAGAACGAACACGCTGAGTCCTCCCAGGGACAGATGGATTTGATGACAGCAGTACTGAATAAAGGCTTTTATTAATAGCCTTTATTTTTAGCCTAGCATATGGTATTCTTGTATAAATGTTTGATCATTTTGGAAACTTACTAGGTATTTTATCTCTTAAAATAGTCTATTGGAAAAAAGTTCCAGTTTAATGATATATTGTTCTATAAAAGGTTACAATGTTATGGTAACCTCTGAGTGTCCCAGATGAGAGTGCTAGCGTATATGTCAGACTCAGCTTCCTTAATTCTATTCTAGACATGATGGTTTATAATAGAAGATGAGGCCACAGAATAAAAAGTAAATCCATACATTTATCAATGGAATAAACTTAAATTAGATTACATGTAAACAATATACAGATTAAAAAATGTACTTTCAACACAAAGTATTTTCCCCCCAGTAAGCTTAATTAATTGGTAAAGTCATCTAAATTTCAGATTATTCATTTTTTATTTGTTTTTAGAGAGAGGGGAAAGGAGAGGGAGAGAGAAATAAACATCAATGTGAGAGTGAAAAATCAATCGGCTGCTTCCTGTATGCCCCCTCCCAGGGATAGAACCTGCAACCCTGGTATGTGCTCTGACTGGGCACTGAACTGGAAACCTTTGGGTGCCTATGAAAATGCCCAACCAACTGAGCCACGATGGCCAAGCTAGATTGTTATTTCTCATCATGAGGTTGATGACAACACGATGTGGTTATCCTTCATAACTGTTTATAATACTTTGTGGCAGCCCATGATATAAAAGATCCAGATCATGGAGAATATAATAATCATGTAATATAAATTAAAATGAGGTTGAAAAAACTACAGATAACCAACTATTTCAGAATTTTCATCTTATATAAGCTTTTATTTATCCTCTTTGAAGTGTCTCTTTGATTGTTCTCCCAAGCAAGCTAAATTGCAGTTGACCCAGATGTTAACTTTAAATATGTAAAAAAATAATTATTATCCAGTGAGCCAGTTTCTAATTCTAGTCCTTCCACTAATTAACACTATAATTTTATATAAGTTCCCTTTGCTCTTTTATATAATTTGGAAGAGATTACTCTAGTGCTTTCTACCTTTAAAAATTCTATAAACATATAAATCTAATTATAATTATCTCTATTAATATCCAGAAAAAATGTGTATTTTAAACATCATTAACAATGCTGTTTTTAAACTTAAAAGTGTTTGCAAGAAAATGTTTCATTGTACAAATTAAAGATCAGCCCCCAAAGTTTCAAAATACGTTTTTATTCAACTATTACTTACATGTAAAACATGTACAAATCTTAATTATACAGCTTGGTAAGTATTTACAAAGAATAAAGAAACAACCCATACATACGAACCCTCCAGAAAAAGAAATAGATCATTGCCACTGCCAGATATTCAACTTGAATAACTTGTGCTGAATAATAGTCATTTATCCCCATAATCATAAGTTGGAAATTAAATTTCCTTTAAACAGGTTTTAAAATGTAAAAGAAGAAAAAAGACAATATGAAGTTCCCTTGTAATAAATAGTAAATATTAGAATTTTTAACAACCAGAATTATGAATGTGTAATATTGTTGAGTTAGAGTTTAGATGTGCATGGTTTGCATTAAGTTAACGTCATGCAATCAGTTCTAATATAATATATCAGTGCTAATATAATATCTTTATATTAGCAATATTTATATTAAGTACAACATAAATAAATGAAATAAACTAAGTCAGCAAAAGGAAAGAGAGAGGGGAAGAAACACTAGTTGGAATATAAGAACAAAACCAAAACTGCTGTGGTCATGAGGATTCAGTCACAAGGTGGCTAATCCCCGTGATCTTGGAACCAAGGAAAAATGATTGTGTGTTGAAGTTAAAAATAGGGAAATATTTTAGTTCACGCGGGCTGTTGTAACAAAATACCATGAACTGCGTGACTTACAAGAACAGAAATTTATTTCTCAATGTTATGGAGGCTGGAATTCAAAAACCAGGGGGAGGGTGAGGCCCTCCAGGTTACAGACTTCTTGTATCTCATGTGATGGAAGGAGGTAGGGCACTAATTTATTAGAGCACTAATCCCACTCATGAGGGTTCCGACTTCATGACCCAATCATGTCCCAAAGGCCCCACCTCCTAATAACCTCACATTCAGGATTATGACATCAACAAATAAATCTGGGGTTATTTGTTAAAAAAAAAAAGACATAGCAAGAAATATGTCTACTAGAACTTTTTAAAATATATTTTTATTGATTTCAGAGAGGAAGGTGGGGGGAGAGATAGATAAATCAATGATGGGAGAGAATTATCCATTGGCTGTCTCCTGTACGCCTCTATTGGGGAACGAGCCCACAACCCCGGGCATGTATCTTGATCAGAATCGAACCCGTGACCCTTCAGGGCTCAGGCAGAAACTCTATCCACTGAGCCAGACAAGCTAGGGCTGCCTACTAGAACTTGAGTAACTTCCAAGCTAATTCTATCACCTCCTGAAGAATTTTATCTGGTTGCATGTGTGTATGTTTAAATGTATGTACGTGTGTAAAGGCAGGCCTCGTTTTATCTCATTTCACCTTATTGCACTTCATAGATGCTGCATTTTTTACAGGTTGAAGACAAGATCCTTCATCAGTGGAAACATTATGAATCACTTTATTGTGATATTTGCTTTCTTGAGGTGGTCTGGCACAAAACCCCCCATACCTCAGAGGTATGCCTATATGTCAAATTGTCTGTGTAAATGTTATGGAGAGGGGAGAGCATGCTCAGCAAAGCACATGAAAGAAGAGTTTATAAAGTCACACTTAATATGTCTTTCACTTAATTATGAGTCAATATAAGCCAAGCAAAACTCTTACCACTTAGCTTCCCATGTAGTCTATCCATACAAAGAGGATGTGCTGGTCAGTGAAGCGGCCCACTTGACCTTGTTTCTCATTATAAATCACTACATCTTCTTTCTGGATTTATGCATTCAGTTCGTGACATTTTTTAAGCCTCCTCACCATCAACCTACAGATTTTAACAAAATAAGTTTTAAACAGCCAGGGATGATTGATATCACATGGTAAGTGTCTCATCTTAGGGAAATTCTGACTTACTATTTACTTTGTAAATATCCATCTGAAGTGATTTAAATTTACATTTAAATCTCTGACTCTATAAGCTGGGAGTGAAGGGAGAAGGAAAAGACGTCTTTAAAAGAGAAAAGCAAAAAGGCTGTTTACTCTCATGGTATACCCATGCAGGATTAAAGTACAGCCTTGAACCAGTGCCCAGTCTCCTTGCCTGTTGGGAGTCAGCAGTCCTGGATTGTAAGAGGGATGTCTGACTGCCCGTTTAGGCCTGATTTCAATAGGATCGGGCCTAAACGGGCAGTCAGACATCCCTTGAGGGGTCACAGATTGGAGAGGGTGCAGGCTGGGCTGAGGGACGCCCCCCATCCCGTGCATGAATTCTATGCACCAGGCCTCTAGTTTGTGTTAATAAAAAGCTTGGGGTCCAGAGATTCAGAGAACTTGGTTACTATAGCTAAGTCTCCTCTGGCTCCCCAGAATGCCTTCCAAATTTATATTTTTAGTCTCTTTATTAATTTACATACAGCCCCTTCTCCAGGTTCCTGAACCCCCTTCTAGATGCTGAGAAACAGCCCAGCAATGGACATCAATGGGTAGATATTCCAAACAGAAAATCAATAAGAAGATGGCAGCCTTAAATGGAACACTAGATCAAATGGATGTAATTGATATTTTCAGAGAATTCCATCCCAGGCAGCAGAATATACATTCTTTTAAAGTGCACATGAAACATTCTCTAGCATAGATCACATG
Source organism: Vespertilio murinus (assembly GCA_963924515.1). Taxonomy (NCBI): domain Eukaryota; kingdom Metazoa; phylum Chordata; class Mammalia; order Chiroptera; family Vespertilionidae; genus Vespertilio; species Vespertilio murinus. The sequence continues at coordinate 64,054,838 of OZ004712.1, forward strand.
TTAGGACACAAAACACATCTCAATAAATTTAAGAAGATTGAAATCAGATCAAGTACCCTCTTTCACCATAATGAAATTTGAAATCAACCACAAGAAGAAAACAGAAAAACACACAAAGACATGGAAACTAAATAAAAGGTTAAAAACTAATGAATGGGTTAGCAATGAGATCAAGGAAGGAATTAAAAGATATGTTGAAACAAATGAAAATGAGAACACAACAACCTAAAATGTGTGGGATACAAAGTTAGAGGAATAACTCTACCTGATATCATACTATACTACAAGTCCATAGTAACCAAACAACATGGTACTGGTATAAAAACAGACTTGCAAATTAGTGGAACAAAATAGAGAGCCCCAAACTAATACACACCTTTATAGTCAATTAATATTTGACAAAGGAGACAAAAGTATGCAATTGACTGAAGATAGTCTATTCAATAAATGGTGTTGGGGAAATTGGACAGATACATGCAAAAAATGAAACCAGACCACATTCTTATATTACACACAAAAATAAACTCAAAATGAATTAAAGACTTAAATGTTAGACTGGAAATAATAAAAATCTTAGAACAAAACTTAGGCAGTAAAATCTCAGGCATTTCTCTTAACAATATTTTTTTCCTGATTTATCTCTTCAGACAAGGGAAACATAAGATACAATAAGCAAATGGGACTATATCAAACTAAAGAGTTTTTTCATAGCAAATGAAATCATCAACAAAATGAAGAGACAAACCACTTAATTGGAGAATATATCTGCCAATGATACATTGGAAAAGGAGTCAATGCCTAAAATTTATTTAAAAAATTATAAAACTCAACACCAAAAACCAAATAATCCAATTTAAAAAATGGGCAAAATACCTAAATATCACTAATCATCAGAAAAATGCAAATTAAAACTATAATGCAATATCACCTCACAACTAGCAGAATGGCTATCATCAATAAATCAACAGTCAGCGTGTTGGCAAGCATGTGGAAAAAAGAGAACCCTTGTGCACTGTTGGTTGGAATGCAGATTGGTGCAGCCACTGTGGAAAGCAGTAGGAGTTACCAAAAAAAAAAAAAAAAAAAATTGAACTACCTTTAACCCAGTGATTCTTCCTCTGGACATTAATGTAAAGAAACCCAAAATGCTAATTTGAAAGAATATACTTAATCCTATGTTCAGTGCAGTGTTATTTATAAAAGCCAATATCTACAAACAGCCCAAGTGTCCATCAGTAGATGAATGGATAAAAAAGGTGTGGCATATGTACACAATGGAATACAACTCCGTTGTAAAAAGGAAGACAGCATGAATGGACCTGGAGCATTATGCTAAGCGAAATAAGCCAGTCAGAGAAAGACAAATACCATATGATTTCACTAATAGGGGGAATTTAATGAACAAAGTGAACCACCAAGCAAAATAGAGACAGACTTACAGAGAACAGGCAGACAGCTCTGTGTGTGTGTGGAGGGAAGGGGAGGGGAGAGGGGGGAGTGGGTGTGGAGGGGGAGAAAGAGAGACCGGGGAAAGGGGTGTTTTAGGTGGTGAGGGATTAAACAAAAAATAAAAAAGAGAGAACTCATGGATATAGACAACAGTGTGACAACTGCAGGGACAGAGGGGTATGTATGGAAGAAGGCATAGAGGGGATAAATGGTGATGGAAACTAAATTAAATTTAAAAAAAAGAAAGAAAGGAATCCTTGGTTTAATTGAATTATACTATGAATTAGTATCACTTAATGTTTATAAAAGTTTGTGGAATAAAGTAATATTGATATTAATTTTTACTAATGGTATGTGGAAGATTCATTTCTGTATAGAAGTAAATGAAATACCCAAATTTATCTATAATTCAAAATAATAAGCATAATGGCAACTAGAACATTTTAATATACATTAAGCAAACTATATTTTTTAAATCATATGCACACATATCTATGAATTTTAATGAGCTACTGAAGTTCTGTAGAATATAAATATATTCACCCATTCAGATGTAAACATTAAAAAGGTGGACCACAAATTGCATTTGGCTAAGCATTAGCAGAATGACACAAAAGGAAAAAGGATATGAGGAAATGTAATAATGAGTCTGATATTTTTAAGAGAAAAGAAATGATACTCTGTGGTAATCAGTCATCATATTTCTATATCCTGGAGGAATTCAATTTTTTTTTAAAAAGGCTATTAATTCAAAGCTTTAATAGCGGAGTAGTTTCAGTGACATGTTCACATTTCTATACTTACTATTGTATGAACATCTCTTTATCATTCCTTAGTTAATGGTATCCACCTTAGCTGCTGGAATATTTAATGTACAGAAATGTATCTTGGCACCCAGTTGCAGGGGGATTAGAGAGCAATGTGATACAACATGATGGGACAGAAACAACACCAGTTCTCAGGGAAGAAGACTGGAGGTGAAATCGTGGATCTGATAATAGTGATTATCAAAAGAAAATGAAATATTTGTATAGAAAGTACTAGGTAGCACATTAACAAAATACTATCAATAGGAGGTTTAGCTGGTTGCTTAGAAATGTTCCCTTATAGTCATAAATGACATCTATAAAAAGCCATAACACTATTTTCAATTTAGTAAAGAGTAGAGCAACCCTATTTTGCTGTGAGGACCAGGCTTAGGGACCACCTCTAATAACGAATCTGCACTCACACCGGCATATCCCTTCTTCAGGAACACAAAGACTCTCCCAAGAAAACTCTCCCTGGCCCATGTGTTTACCTTCTTACTTTCTTCAAGTCTTTTTTTCAAATATCAACTTCTCTCAGTGAGTTCATTATGAGCTCTTCTACCTAAAGTCCTAAAAATTGTGTATGATTAGTAGCATTTTTCCCTCTTACCAATGCATTTACCTAACATATTACTCTTCTCAATTTTTCTATGTATTGTCTGTCCCTTTTCACTTCCTAAATAGAAGCTTTAGTTTCTATTTAGGGGGTTCCATTTGATTTTTTTCCTGCTTTTCTCCAGCACCAATAGTAGCACGTGACACAGAACGGAAGTTAAATAAATATGTATCAAATGAATGATTAATAAATTACTCTTTATATACTAGGCCATGATGAAAATCGGCCATTCCAAAGACATTCTAAAGACTAATAACTCTCATTTGACTCAAACAGGAAAAAAAAATTATGACTGATCAAGTGTTTCAGATACTTATATAAATTGATAGAGAAGACTGAGACCCAGAGATGTATAAACCTGTCTGACCTTCACTTCTGAACAAGATGGATTTAAGGAATTAGATTCACTCTCCTCCCTAAGATAACCATAAAACCGACTAAATAAATAATGCAATGGGTTGCAAGGCACAGGATAGCAGGCGATGGAAGACAGTGATCCTTGAGAGGTAGGAAATAAATGGGGAGCTCTACCATTGTCATAGCTAATATACCTGTGAGATTTCGCATGTTTCATTAAAAAAAAGTGTATGTGGGGGGGAATCCAGGCAGAGCCCCACTAACACGGAGAGTCTAGGGTGACAGAAAGCTGGAATACACAGGGAAGAGCACAAGCAAGAGACTTGAAGGGAGAACATCCAAGGAAATGTACAGGAGAATCCCTACTAGTCAGCTGACTACTCATCAATACATGCATGTATGTATGCAAACTGCATGGGGAAAAATAGTCTGAGTTCTTGTGATGCAACCACTGATAGAAATGTAAAAATAAATGAACAAATTCAAAGTTATAGCAGGAGATTTCAATTTCTCTTTTTCAATAAAAATAAACTAGATAGAGAAAATCATGAAGACAATCTTGAAATCAAAACCAACTTGTCCTAATTGATATTTCTACAACCCTTTGGCCAATAACAATATAATACACTTATTTTTTCAATGAAATTATAAACCTCTAGCCCTATTGATTAGGGGGGGGATTACATGATAATGATAAAATGAAAGTACAGAAGGGGAAAGTATACCATTATGGGATTCCTATATACAGAACTAGAGGCCTGGTGCATGACATAGGTGCAGGATGGGGGGTCCCTCAGCCCCGCCTGTGCCCGTTAGTAGTCCAGAAGCCCTTGAGCTATGTCTGACTGATGCCTTGGACCCACTCTCCATGGGGAGGGGGCCGAAGCTGCAGTCCAACATCCTTAGCACTGCTGCAGAGGCAGGAGAGGCTCCTGCCACCACTGCTGCACTCGCTGGCAATCAGCAGGGCTTGTGGCCAATCAGCGCTCCCCTTGTGGGAGTGCACTGACCACCAGGGGGAAGCCTCTGCATTGAGCGTCTGCCTGCTGCATCATAGTGACTGGTTGTTCTGCCATTTGGTTGATCTGCGTATTATCCTTTTATTATATAGCAGGACTAGAGGCCCAGTGCATGAAATTCATGTACGGGGCAGGGTTGTCTCTCAGCCCAGCCTGCATCTCTCCAATCCAGGACTGCTGGCTAGCAACCACTCACTTGCCTTGCCTGCCTGATTGCCCCTGACCACTTCTGCCTGCCAGCCTGATCACCCCCTAACCACTCCTCTGTCAGCCTGGTCACCCCCAATTGCCCTCCCCTGAAGGCCTGGTCACCTCTAACTGCCTTCCCTTGCAGGTCTGGTTTGTCCCAACTGCCCTCCCCTGCTGGCAATTTATGGTAGCCATCTTGTGTCCACATGGGTGTGGCTATCTTTGACCATATTGGGGGGGGGGCATCTTATGTTTTGGAGTGCTGGTCAATTTGTATATTAACTCTTAATTATATAGGATGATATAATTTTACTTGAAGGTCGATGGTAATACATTAGAGGTGTATACTATAAACCCTTTTTAAAAATATATATTTTATTGATTTTTTTACAGAGAGGAATGGAGAGAGATAGAGAGTTAGAACATCGATGAGAGAGAAACATCAATCAGCTGCCTCCTGCACATTCTCCACTGAGCAGGTGCTCACAACCCACTAAAAGGTACACACCCCTGACTAGAATTGAACCTGAGACCTTTGAGTCTGCAGGCCAACGCTTTATTCATTAAGCCAAACCGGTCAGGGCTATAAACCCTTTTTTGCAACAAAGTGGCAGGAAGAAACATTAGAGTTATTTTTTCCTGATTATGATAATAGCTTTAAATCTATATATATAAGTCAAATATGTAAAATTGTTAAATTCATGTGCAGTACTATATGTTGCTACACTTCAAAAAATGTTTAAATTTTTTTTTAAATAGATTTCAGTGAGAGGAAGGGGCAAGAAGAGAGAGATAGAAGCATCAATGATGAGAGAGAATCACTGATTGGCTACCTCCTGCATGTTCCCTACTGGGGATCAAGCCTGTGACTGGGGCATATCCCCTGACTGGGAATCAAACCATGATTTACTGGTTCATGGGCCAATGTTCAATCACTGAGCTACACTAGGCAGGCCAAAAAAAATTCTTTAAAATGTTCATCTCTATAAATTAACTTGTTTATTGATATAATAAAACTTTTTATAAACACTTCTTGTGATAAAGTCATTTTAGTGAAATCTTTTTTTTCTGTTTGGGATTGAAATAAATTATTGGTCCTAAAAGGCATGCCAACTGACTAGATTCTACTTATTTCATTTCTATGAAAATAATTTTCTGGACTTATTCCAAAATACTCTAGAAAAAAGGTGACATTGTATGAATACATTTGGAATGTAGAAACTCTCAGGCAAAAAAAAATGAAAGCAACAGGTCATCTTTCCTTTCTGTGTAATAGAAACATAAATTTGGAAGCTTGTACTATAGACTCTCCTTTAACAATTGAGATTAAACTTGCCAAGGAGAGGTATTTAAACTTAATTATTTATTTCAAAGATAAATGTGTTTCAATTAGTTAATACCACCTAATAATACGAACACATAAGCACATATATAACAACTAGAGGCCTGGTGCATGAAAACTCATGCACTGTAGGGGGTTTCTCTCAGCCCAGCCTTCCCCCTCTAATGGTACAGGAGCCCTCAGGGGTGGGAGGGGACCTGGTAATCAGGGGAAGGCAACGCCCCCATCACACTTCTGCTGCCACTGCTGGCAACACAAGCCTTGGCCAACTCTGGTTACCTGAGCTTTGGGAAGCCCTGGATGGTTGGGTAGCCACCATCTGAGGCTTACCTGTGCCTTGGGCTGCCCTGGATGTCTGGGGGACTGAGGAGACTGGGAGACTCTGGAGGCAGGCATGCGAAGCAACTGGACCCACCTGGCCATGGGCCCAGCTGTGCTGCATGCCAGCCACCCCAGAAGGGCTGAGGGGACTGGGCACCACCATTTTGTGGCTGTGGGTGCTGCCATCTTTGAGGGCGTGACAGTCAATTAGCATATTTCCTACTCATTGGCTGTGGGTACCACCATCTTTGTGAGGGTGTAATGGTCAATTAGCTTATTCTCTCTTTATTAGATAGGATAATGCATCTAGAATGTGTATATGAATGTGTTTATATGTACATATTTTAAAAATATATATTTTATTGATTTTTTTACAGAGAGGAAGGGAGAGGGATAGAGAGTTAGAAACATCAATAAGAGAGAATCATCAATCAGCTGCCTCCTGCACACCCCACACTGGGGATGTGCCCGCAACCAAGGTACATGCTCTTGCCTGGAATCAAACCTGGGACCTTCCAGTCCACAGGCCGTTGCTCTATCCACTGAGCCAAACCGGTTTCATCTGTACATACATTTTTTATTATTGTTATTTTATTGTTGTTAATCCTAACCTGAGGATATCTTTCCATTTATTTTTAGAGAGAGTGGAAGGGAGAGATAAACATCAATGAGACACATTGATTGATTGCCTACCTCATGCATTCTGAACACGGCTGGGATAGAACCTACACCTGAGGTACGTGCCCTTGACCAGAATCAAACCTGGGATGCTTCAGTCTGTGGTCCGATGCTCTATCCACTGAGACAAACCAGCCAGGGCTGTTGCTGTTATTTTAACCCTTATGCATTTGCATAGACCCATATTTGTATATATTTGATAGAGTGAAGGGATGAGTGTCCCAACTCCCTTGTTGGGAATACCTTACCAGAAAGTGGCAATAATGGCTGCTGTGATGAGACAATCATTTCTCCAGCTATTGGAAGGGTTGTCCACTGATGGTTTACAGCTGTGTCCCTCATCAAACAGTATTCTCAGCTTTTCCCATGGTTATACTACCTGGGCAGCACGCATAAAATGACCGTGAATGTGACAACTCTGCATATTGTGACTCGGTTAAGTACTCCTTAGAGGACCTCCTCAGCTCCAGAATTGTGGGCTCCTGTGAGGCTGCTGTTTCCACTGTATGGCAGCTAAACCTCTTCCTCTGATCCACCCTCCTCTCCTCACCCCTCACAAGGTTGGTCTTAAAGTTAATTCCCAACAAATTTTTCAAAGGCAAATTTCCATCTCACCATACGTTGTCCAGGACCAATTACAGAAAGTGCTTGATTCATTCTTTTTTTTTTTTTTTTTGGGAGGGGGGGGTGAGTCTAATATGCTTTAAAATTTAATGATATAATTTTAATTTATAACAGATATTTTTAATCTATTCCATCATTTGTGATTTTTTCCATCACATTCTTTCCCCTTAGGTTTTCAATTTATATGTGTGTAATTTAACAACATTTAGGATTTGGGGGTCATGGAAATATTCTGAACTAAACCAACATATAGGTAAAAGCCATGTGTGTAAAGATTTAGACTTTTCCTCTTTTTTTTTCCCCCTTAGAAAGTTCTGCCAGAAAGATATTTTGTGCCTCCAACCCATCGCAATGTGATTTTTGCCCTCCTAACATTTTGGTTTTATATGACAGCCTCGTTCACTGCATACCAAAATGTCCTCATACAAGGATGGTCTTAACTGTTTCACAAAGGATTCTAAAACCCTATGTCCTGATGCTTCAGGCCAAGAAATGACTCTAGAGATTGATGGCAATCTGGTCCTTCTCTCCATGCAGCTTATTCTCACCCTCCATGTTTTCATACTTTCTTTCAGGTATAGCTGAACATGTAAAATGAATAGTTACTGTATGCAATATTTTCTTGTTGGGCTAGAAACAGTTTTGATCATTTGTGTTCTGAGATACTGCAAAAAAAAATCTTTATAACATCTTTAACGGAGAATAACAATTATTAAGATACTAGAGGCCTGGTGCATGAATTCGTGCATGATGGGGCTCCTGCAGTGGCCTCTGTAGATCGGGCCCCAGCTTGTGCCCCCAGACTCACAGCCCCAACTCGTGCCCCAAGTCTCGCAGCCCCATAGCCCTGCCTGGCACCCTGCCTTGGCCTGGCACTGCCCTCTCGCTGCTCCACCATCCCACCTGCAGGATGATCATTCAGGGCTGGGCCCCCCGATCCTCCCTAAGTGTCTGGGAGCTGGGCAGCAGCCCTCCCCCCTCCCCTACCCAGCCACCACTGCTGGTTTCCATCTGTGGGGTGATCAGCAGGGAAAATGTGCCCTTGTTCGCACCTGCCTTGGCTTATTGCCTTCTGCTCATCTGCTCCACCATCCCACCGTGGTCCCACTCTCTTCAGGGGCCCATCGGGACCGGCAGTGCCTCCATTGCTGCCCACTGCCAGTGCCACATTGCCGATGCCCTTCATCTTCCACACCGCCCCCTGGTGTTCAGAGCATATCATAGCAAAAGTTCAAACTCCCAGATGAACAATTTGCATATTAGGCTTTTATGATCTATACTAGGAGCCCAGCACGCAATTTGAAATTGTGCGGGCCCGCCCTCTCTCAAGTCACCCGTCTGGCCCTGACTTCCTCTCCATCCCTTGAAACAGCCCAGCTGCTGATGACCAGGCCCTCCCCCAATGCAGGCAGGCAGAGGCCCCTGTCACCCTATCCCCATTTCTGTGTGCGCAACCGCCTGTCCAGTCATCCCATTATAGTGTCCCAGTTAATTAGCATGTTGGACTAGAGATGGCTGCCCCCATGTGGACACAAGGTGGCAGCCAAAAGATGACCAGCAGGGGAGGACAGTTGGGAGAGACCAGGCCTGCAAGGGAGGGCAGTTGCTGGTGATCAGGTCAGTGGGGGAGAGTAGTTTGGGGAAAAACAGGCCTGCAAGGGAGGGCAGTTGGAGATGATCAACACTGCAGGGGAGGGCAGTTAGGAGTGACCAGGTTGGCAGAGGAGGGAAGTTGGGGGCAAACAGGCTGGCAGGGGAGCAGTTAGACATCAATCAGGATGGCATGGGAATGGTTAGAGGTGATCAGGCTGGCAGGCAGAGGCGGTTAGGGGCAATCAGGAAGGCAGGCAGGCAAGCAGTTGGGAGCCAGCAGTCCTGGATTGTGAGAGGCATGTCCGACTGCCCATTTAGGCCCAATCCTCCCCACAATTGGACATCTCTCGAGTGGTCCCAGATTAGAGAGGGTGCAGGCTGGGCTGAGAAATTTTGTGCAACGGGCCTCTAGTAGGATATATAAAACCCTAATATGCAAATTAGTTGGAACAACCAAACAACCAGTTGCTATGACATGTGCTGACCACCAGGGGGCACATGTGGTACATGGTAAGTGTCAGCAGCAGGTGACAGAGCCGGAACATGGCAGGCGTCGGCTGCAGCAGGATGGTGGACCAGGTCGAGCCAGACTAATGTGAGGCACCAGTCACTGTCATCAGGGTGACTGCTAAAAATTCTTTGCTCCTGCACACCACAGTCCTGCCTGTTGCTCACGCATGCTGCCATCACTGGTCCGCTCATACCCGCTGCTGATGCTGGAGCATCGCTTGAACCCACAGCCAGTGACTGGCGCTGACCCCGATAGTGGGTGTGAGTGGCAGCTGCCAGCCCTGATCTCTGCCTCAGGGCTTCTCCACTTCCGCTGCTCCTGCAGGGCAATCAGAGCCGTCAGACATCTCTCGCATCCACTGCTGGTCCCAACCTGTTCACACCTGCTGTGGGAGCAGCAGCAGGAGTGGGGCTGCTAGCTGTAGGGAACAGGGGGGCCATGGTGGGAGGGGATAGATGGGGGGCGGAGGATGGGCCGAGACCTGCCCTGGTGCCCACCACAGCCTCATGGCCCTCAGTTCCTTTCAGGATGCATGAATTCAAGCACTGGGCCCCAGCATAAGATAAGTGGGAAAATCATATTTTATTTCTCTGACTAAATAAATGGATCATAACATATTTTACCTGTTAGAATATACTTGCATGACCATTATTGATCCAAAGAATATAAAATGTATATCCTTAAATAAAGATAATGTGTGCACAAAATTTTTATTTTAATATTTTAAAAATGATATTTTTTTAAAAAAATAAATTTTTACACAGTCAGATGTTTAAAAAACTTAGTTATTAAAATGTTGATTCAACTATTTAACCATTTAAATATATTTCATTACTTTTTTGGTTATATTATCATAATTATAATTACTAGGTCAAAGTGTATGAACTTGGTTGATAATGCAGTGCTCTCTGGTTCTCAAGTTTGAATGATATGGGTTTGAATCCCAACTTTATCAACAGTTGTATTAATTTCAACTTTTCTAAACTTTGGTTTGTTAATTTATAAAACGTGGATAATAATAGAGCCCATGAAACAGAATTGTTGAGATTACATAAATAATGCAAGTAAATATTTAGCCAACTAATATTGCACTGCATTTATTGTTATTACTGCAATCTGTCCTTTTGATTGGTTGATGCTCAAATGGCAGTGGTAAGGCTATAATGACTTTTATAGAGATAATTTTTAAGATGTCCATTTCAAAATATTTTTATAGGACTTTTGTTACTTCACATAGGCTAATAAAGTATAGTCCCAGAATTCTGCTATTTAATTTTTAATATTTTTAAGTTTCATACATTTTCAAATATATGAATGATAAATACTTCATCAGTTCCCTATGTTTATGTGGGGTCACCATTATTTAACTTGCTTTCCTTTCCCCTATTAAGCTTTCACCGATGGGTTATAAAGCAGTGTAGAAAATGTGCTGAATACCTGTTAATAGTCACTTTCCACCTCTACTTTCTGTGAATGGTTGTGGAAGATCAAACTTAATTCTAATGTGGATTAGTGGCTTGAAAACTCTCAGTACAGCAACTAGAAGTACAGACCTTGTTAAACCCTTTATCAAGTCATGCACTAACTTCAGAGTAATTGGGCTAATTGATTTCTGTAAAACATTTGTGAGTTATTTGTTACTTCACACATTACTAGTATATGACTGATTTATTTTTATAATGCCCTCAGTGGCAAAACAATTGGATTGTGTATGTAAATATTAAAACAGCACCTTTTAATAATGCCGAGGAGGTAACACATGTCAAGCAATGGCAGAAGTTCATCAGGAAGCTTCCTGAGTGATGGGAGTAATATGTTACTAATGATGCTGGTGGCACAGGGGAATGAAATTAGCAAAGCTTCGCCAGAGCTCCTGATTAATAGGCATGGAATTAATAGACATGAGTAATGCCTTTGGTACCTTGGAGGGCTAATGGATATCATTACATAAATGATTGACTTGTTACCAGCCACAGCATTAGTGTTCTCCAAATTGTGATAAAGGTCAAAAAGCATAATTTAGTTTGATTCATCTTATTAATGGAAAGGTTTTGTGTTTTATAAAGGTGTCCCCATCTTCTATTCTTGTGAAATTTGATCAAATACATCTTTTGAAAATTAGGAGGTTTTGGAGCACACATTCCTTCAGAGTTCTTGGCCTGACTGTATGTTTCTTCCTCAAAAAGCAGGGTAAGAGATCAACCGAAGGACTTGTATGCATGCATATAAGACCAACCAACAGACTCAAGACACCAGGGGCAGGGGGGCGAAGGCAAGTGCCAGGGGCTAGGAGAGGCCAGGGGAAGGTCAGTAGGAAAAAGAGAGAGAGAGAGAGAGAGAGAGAGAGAGAGAGAGAGAGATGTACTACAATTTGTAACACCTAAAACAATAACATCTTTTAAAAGTAATATTTATTACATACTTAGAGAAAGGACAAAAAAGAGAAGCAGGGTTATTTTCTCACCTGGAAACTATCTAAGAACTACAAAATTACATGAAAAGGACAATACTAAACTACATTGCAAAAGGTCCTAATAACATATTTATAATTTGAGATTTGCATTTCCCTTTATAGTTTGAGGATTTGTCAAATATAGGTAAAATGATGTATTTGAAAGTTTTCATATAACCTTAATTTTTTCTATACAATATTTCAAACCTAAAGAAATCTGTAGAACTAAAATAATATTTATAATAATAAAAGCATAATATGCTAATTAGATCAGATAGCAATTAGACCAGACAGCTGAACCACTTTCCAGATGATCTTCCAGACAGAGCTGCAGCTGGGAGGGCTCAGGCAAGGCTGTGAGGGCCAAGCTCCTTGCACAAATTTCGTGCATTGGGCCTCTAGTGTATCTATAGAGCTAAAGAGAGTTATGGCGGGGAAGGGGAGGTGGGACACATGCAATTGTGTAGCAGACAAAAGGCACACTTTATCAGTGAGTTCCCTGGTTGTTCATAGCAGTAGACTCCCAGAGGACATGCTTATAATGAGAAAATCAATTGATTTTGTAAGAGGGCTTTTACTTGAAAGGTTATCTGAAAATTTGTAAAGAGATCTGAAGGCAATCAGTTATGGTGGGTTGGTTTTTGGAGAACACGTTAGGAATCAATATAATTAATTCTTCCTTTCTTCCTCCACCTGCTCTGCTCCCTTCCTTCCTGTCCTCTTTCTCACTCCTCTCCCCCTGCTCCTGCTTCTTGCCTTCATTCAATTTTTCTTTCTTCCATTTTTCTCCTTCCATCCTTTCATTCTTTTTCCTTCTTTCCTTCTTTATGCTAATGTGAATTGCTTATTATAACTTGCAAAAAAACATTCTTTGACAAAAACCACTGTGCTAAGGTGTGTGTGTGTGTGTGTGTGTGTGTGTGTGTGTGTTTCATTGTCACACTCAGTAACTTGCAAACATGAAGCAGGTAAGTGACAATGTAATTACAAACAGTAATCCTATCTAATAAAAGGGTAATATGCAAATTCACCATCACTCCAACAGACAAAAATGGCTGCTCTTATATGGTCAGAGATGGCCACCCCTATGTGGACGCAAGATGGCAACCACAAGGTGGCCAGCAGGGGAAGGCAGTTGTGGGTGATCAGGTCAGCAGGGGAGGGCAAGTATGGGTAACCAGGCCAACAGAGGAGGGAAGTTGGGAGTGACCAAGACTACAGGGTAGGACAGCTGAAGGGGAGCAGGCCTGCAGGGGAGAGTAGTTGGGGGGACCCAAGTCTGCAGGGGAGGGAAGTTGGAGGTGACCAGGCCTGCAGGGGAAGACAGTTAGGGGCAACCAGGCCAGCAGGGGAGAGCAGTTAGGGGTGACCAGGCTGGCAAGGAAGGGAAGTTAGGGGTGACCAGGTTAGCAAGGGAGGGCATTTGGGGGCAACTAGGCCTACAGGAGAGGATAATTAGGGGTGACCAGGCTGGCAGGGGAAAGCTGTTAGGGGCAATTGGGCTGGCAGGGGAGCAGTTAGGTGTCGATCAGGCTAGGAGGGGAGCAGTTAGGGGGTGATCAGGATGGCAAGCAGGCAAGCGGTTGGGAGCCAACAGTTCTGGATTGTGAGAGGGCATTCAGGCATCCCTTGAGAGGTCCCAGTTTGGAAATAGTACATGATGGGCTGAGCAACACCCTCCCACCAAGCAGGAATTTCATGTACTGGACCTCTAGTTTTATATGTATTTGCATTTTATGCTTTGTACTAAGATGCTATGTTACAATTTTTACATTTAAAATGAGCTACTATAATTAAAAATCAATAGTATCCATAATAATAAAAGTATACTATGCTAATTGGATCAGATGTTATTCTGGATGACCTTCCCAATGAAGCCAGGGCTGGGAGGGAAGCCTGGGCCCCGGGTGCCAGAAGGAAGCTGCCGGCAGCTGGGAGAAGGAAGGTGTACTCTTGAATGAATTTTTTGCATCATGCCTCTAGTAAAGTAATAAGCAAGATTAGAATTGACATTTTAGGAAAGTAAATGGGTACCTATAATGTATTAAACAATTACTCTGTGTCAGACACTGCAGTAGACACTTTATTAACCTTAATTTGTTAAAACTTCCCACTGGTATTGTTAGTATCAATATACCTATTTCTAAACAAATGAAAAAGATTAACTACATTAAAATAGGAACTTCAATTCATCAAAAGTTACCTCAAAGAAACTAAAAAGACAAACTTAAAATATAGAGAAAGTGTCTGCAAAAACGATTGAGATAAAGACCTATGGGCAACTGTTGCATTTGAACACAAGGAGAAATTCAGAGCTTGACAATTTATTTTTGGATTTACTTGTCATCAAACTATGTATTAAGAAAAAAAGCAAAGGTACAATCAACATAAGATCCAGAATAGTGGTATATTTAAGAGACAGAGAGGAGCCAGCAGGAGAGAGAGGGGGAGAATACAGAGACAGATGTTAGTTACCAGTTTTATTTATGGTGGTAAATTTCTTAATTATTTAATTAAAAATATATGCTACTGTGGATAAATGAGAAATAAGTACACACAAACAAGTTAAAATTCACAGTAATAGAGTCCTTCATCAACAACAAAAAAGAACACAACTTTAAGAGTCTTACTGAAGTTCACACAACAAGCAAATGGTGGAGCCACACTGGCAACATATTTTTATTCTTATTCTTCCTCCATCTGCCACAGGGATATTCTTCACCTGAACTCCAGCTCTTAGCTTTCTCTAAGTCTGCAGGCAAATGTTCAGGGTCAAATTCTGACAAGTCTAGAACAGGTACCAAAAGCATTATAAATGTTGCTTGATTGGCCAGATTGTTTTCTTTAGCTACCACCGTGTCTTCTTACTGATGCCTGAGACTGTGCATACTTAGACAGCTTCTAATAATTTTGAAATTTCTGTGGCATGCTTAATTTCCTTTATATTGGAAGTTAATAGTTCTCTTTCCTTCCAGATCGAATTGTGTGCATATAAAATTAGGAAAGCGTACCTCGAGTCGGTATACACGTTCTTTGGTGTGATAATTCTAGTGCCCTCGTCAATGCGATCAGTTCAGCTTTCTGAATAGAGGTTCCCAGTGGTAAGGCCTCAACCTCTACTATACATTCCTGAGTCCTAACAGCACATCTAACCTTTCTGTCTCCTTTTCCATATAACTGCTTCTATTTGCATATAGAGTCCATTCTGTCTCTTTTAAAGTCTGGTTCTATAAATCAATCCTGCTAGAAAAACACACACAAAAAAAGCACACCTCATCCATGATTTTCAGCACAGTCACGCATCAGCAGCGCGGAGTTGGCCCAGGAGCAGGGAGGCAGGGTTTAAGTTACAGTTCTGAGGGAAATATTGGGATTGTTGAGAGGAATTGCTTGGTACCTGCCCATCCTTCCAACAGTGAGTTGCAAATTCCCTTTCTGCTCTAGCAGGCTAAACACTTGGCGGGGTGCCTACATGGTGATAGGCTGCCCCAAGGGAAACTGTCAGCTTCCCGCCAAAGCTGGCAGGTGGCTGTCATGGCTCTCAAGCAGGCTGAGCACCCCCTGGCTACTCTTTGTCCCCCGACTGTTAGTGTTACCTGAGGTTCCTGGAAGGTGACTTTAATAGGTTCTGTAATAATTGAACCCCTGGATTTGCTCACACATCATTAGGGCTATTTTCTTTCCCAGAGTTCTCAGACGTGGGCCCTTTTCCCTCTTGGGGTACTCAGTTTTCAGTACCCCTTCCCTTTGCAATACGCGCATTGATCAGTGGCAAGCATCTTAGATGGGGGTAAGGCACTTCTTGCTGTTCATGGAATTGCCGGGATATCTGTTCCCCCAAAATACTGGCCACTTCGGCCTTTTCCTGTTCTCTGATAGTTATAAAATGTGAAGGTAATGTCTAATAAGTGGGAAGGATTCATTCCTATTCCTTCCTCTCACTTCTGAAGTTTCTGATGTCAGGTGCATTTGAGAGACAAGGTCAGACTCACCATTCTAATCTATTCAGGGTTTGCGGATCCAAATCAGTGTATTTTCTATAGGCCTGGCAGATTCTTCCAAGAAACTCAGAGGGGTCTTCTGTGGGCTTTTGTTGTACCACCTGCTTGTACCATATTCAGACTTTTCTGCAAAAGAACTCCTTCCTCCAGTCCCTCAAGGAAGTCCTCTTATCCTGCTCTAGGATAGAAGGACATCTGCATTAGGGTCCTCGTTGGGCAAAGGCATTGCCTTAGTAGGGAGGTGAGTCCCAGCTGGATTTTCTTGGTGCAGTCTGAGTCTCTTCATTTGTCTTAGCCAACGGTAGGTGGCAAAAACTGTCATAACTAAGTCAATCATTTTAGCAGAACCATCCCTATAAGAAGGAACGGAGTTTTTCCACTTTAACCAATCTGATAAAGAAATTGGAGGATGTGTACAATAATATCCTTCTGTTTTTCCCTCTGGCCCTACTCTCAGGGGAAGTCTTGGCAAAGGGTACTTGCCCTGCCCTGGTAGGGGCTGGTCCTCCACCGAATGTGGTTCTCTGGGAGGTGTGAACAAAAACAGCCATTTGCTGGCCTGATGAGCTCAGGGAAGGCCTGCGTGGCAGTCTTGCAGACTCAGAGACCTGAAATAACCACAAAGGATGGTTTGAAAATTAAATATCTTACTACCAACAGGTTATAGTGGGCAGTCATTTTCTAGGCCAATGTTTGCCAGACAAAGATCAGCTTTGATCTTTACTGAGCCCATCTGCCTTCCTGCCTCTAAGATAACCTATCTGTGAGATGTCTGAGTAACTTGTAACTTCCCTTTTCTCTGGAGCCCCTGGGGTACAACCAAATGTGGTGGGCGCCAGGACAGATGCCTCGAATTCCTTCGTTATCATGTTAATTGCTCCCGCACTCACCTAAGTAAGCGTCCATCATTTTACTTTTTATCCAATCCCAGGGCTTTCCCACAGGCTTGCTTTCTCCCGCCTCCTTACTCCATCACCAATGAATTTCATGTAATCCACCTATGTCCCTTCTTTGATTGCAATGTATAAATACAGAAATGTAACCCGCCATTCTATGGACCATTATCTCAATCCATTGAGGTTCTGCTTCCCGGCAATTGTCTACAGTTTGGCTCAAATAAACTCACAAAAATTCTTTATAGGTTTCAATGGGTTTTTTTTCGTTAACAGAGGTTAGGGATGGAGAGACCTGCTCGGGCTCACCTCGTCCAGCTCCCACAGCAGAGTAAGGAGGAAGATCCCCAGGCTTGGAGGGCCGTGGAACCCTGACCATGATCGCAGAAGACATATCATCCAGGTCTTCCTTGCTCCTCTCTTTGGAGCGTCTGCTCCCTACCACAGGCAAGTTCCCTTTTCTCTGGCCCATTAATCTATTTCCTTTTCATCTTAATTATCTAAAGTCATAAAACCTTTTACATAAGATATTTTATCCCATTTCCCTAATCTTTGATAAAACAGCTCTAATGGCAGGACAGGATAATACAGTCATTTAAAAACCTGTTCAGCGGCCAGTGCTCTCCTGAGCCTGGGTTACACATGAGCCAAGTGGTATTACAATAACCATCACTCTTCTCCCTGACAGGACACCTGCTACCCCTGAGAGTTTTCTGTTTGAACTTGCCTCTGACTCTGCAAGTGCCTTCCCAGAACAGACTGAAATTTCTAGAATATGCATTTTAATAAAACTATAGGTATGCAAAAATGGACCCTACAAAGACCATCTTGCATCTCATCTCAAGCTGAACTCCTTTTATAAGGAGAAGAAACGTGTAGGTGTAAGGTCCCAAGATTCTCGGTGAGTCCGACGGAGGGGGTGAGGACCCCAAGTCAAACGCCGAGACAGAAACTTGATGTAAAAAGCATGAGGATTTATTACAAGCGCAGCGCAGGGTCTCTCAGGCAGACAGCAACCCGAAGGAAATGCTGGCTGGCTGGAGCCCCGAGTAACTGCAGAACATGAGTTTATAAAGGCAAAGACCACACGCAGGTGGGGTTACACATGGAGGGGGAAGAAGGGAACAAGGAAATAAACACCACACGCAGGTGGGCTCCTTAATTACATGTTAATCTTGCAAGCCCCTTGGTCTCTCCTCTGGGCAAGTCCTCAGGGTAGGGAGTTTCTGGGGACTGATTTCATTCTTGCCTAATCTTCAACCGTAAAGAACTGACCTCCTCCCTGTCTAATCTTTAACCGTAAAGGTCACATCCTGGAACAGGCAGTGGGGAAGGTCACTTCCTCCATCTTGGGGTCCTACATAGGTAGAGGGTTTGGAATTCCAGAGAAAGTAGGTAAGGGGTTTGGGATTTAGGGTAAAGGGTTAATAAGATAAAAGCTGCAGTCCAGGGAATTTCCAAACATCCCTTTATCTGCTGATGGGTGATTCTTTGTCTGCATCCTGGGCGGCTGATGTTTGCTCCCTGGAGCACAATGGCTCCCTCCCTGGAGCACAATGGCCCAGATAACAGTCTTGGTCCCTTGCAGTCCTCCTGGGGCACAAAGGACGAATTGCTTGCAAATGGCTTGCCTCTTGAAGTCCACTCATACATTCCAGGCCCCTGAACAATCTCCCTACATGCCTTAGTTACCAAAGCTATCAACTTTATAACTAAAGCTAAAACTTTATAACTTCCTGAGTTTCTCCATCAATACGAATTAGATTATATGGTTCTTGACTTTTTCTGCCTTATTTATTTTTCTCTTTCCTTAGCCATACCTTTTTTTTTTTAATGTCTCAGTGGTTTTATTGTGTTTTCCAGTGGCATCTTAATTTAAAAAAATCTTGTTTGGATGAAAAGTAACTTTATTCCAATAGTATAAAAACCTTTACTTCAATATACCATCAACACAATTTTTAAAAATATATTTTATTGATATTTTACAGAGAGGAAGGGGGAGAGACAGAGAGCTAGAAACGTCAATGAGAG
This sequence comes from Vespertilio murinus, assembly GCA_963924515.1. Taxonomy (NCBI): domain Eukaryota; kingdom Metazoa; phylum Chordata; class Mammalia; order Chiroptera; family Vespertilionidae; genus Vespertilio; species Vespertilio murinus. The sequence continues at coordinate 64,073,723 of OZ004712.1, forward strand.
AGAAACATCGACCAGCTGCCTCCTGCACACCCCCCACTGGGGATGTGCCCGCAACCAATGCACATGCCCTTGACCGGAATCGAACCCGGGACCTTTCAGTCCGCAGACCGATGCTCTACCACTGAGCCAAACCAGTTTCGGCAACACGATTTTATAATCATTGTTTCATATAGGGTATTAAGCTAATTCATTAATACCTGGAAAGGAGCAAAGAGAAAGCGGAATATTATAGGCAACCCCAGTAAAGTCTGGGTGATGCAGGGAAGGTGAATATCTGTCAGTCACACCATTGGCTAGAGTAGGCACGACCACTGCAAGCAAGGGACTAGTGGATTGCAACTGCCTATTGCTACACTGGACCAGCTCCACCCTAGGACATAAACTTTGGGCACTGGCTTTACTTCTAGCTCAGCCGAAATGCCAGCTGCACATCTTCCAGGACTGGCTTATGGAACTCGGGACTCTGGAAATGCAGAAATATAATTCCATGCAGGCAAACATCACTTATCCTCCCACGAGGATAACATATCTTCTCAAGATAACATAACGACCCAACCCCGAGCACCCAGGGGGAAAGGGATTCCCCATTACCACTGCTGGGCAACCCCCTGATAATAAAATGACCAAACACCAGGTATCATTGGACAAGAGAAATTAATTCTATCTCGGTTATGAATGCTTGTCACCCATCTTAAGGTATCCACAGAGCCACGTTCCCTCTGAAAGCCCCAAAGAGGAATCCTTTCTTGCCTCTCTCAGCAACTGGCGGCTCTCAGAAAACCAGATGCTCCTTGATGTGCAGCGGCATCATTCCCGTTTGCCTCCATCCGCACATGAACGTGCTGAGCTGTGTGGGCCTCCGTCACCTGTACTGCGGGCCTCCTGGTGGAGCATGCTTGTCCTCACTGTCCTCAGGGCGCTGGGTATGCTCTGCCCTCTCAGCACCCCAAGACAGGCCAGACAGAAACCAGTCGCTTCCAATCGCCTCTAACTATTTCTACCATGGGTTATTGCTTCAGTCTTCCTCTCTTCTCAGAAAGAATTTGGGAGCTGGGAATTTTCTCCCTATGTATCATGCAGCATGTAGCCAGGGAGAGGGACGGTGGTAAGTAAATGCCACAATTTTCCCATCAGCTTCAGTATGGCTGGTTTTGTGCTCACCTCGGGTGCAGAAGCCTCTTAACTGTTTGAAGATTTGCAAAGGAAATTTGGTCTGTGCGTTGTTGAGTCAATGTCTCCTGGTGGGCGTAGGGGTACAGGTGGGAGGTCCTGAGGCTTATGATTATGCCATCTTGCTGATGTCCCTGAAAATAATCGTACACATTCCAGATTGTTTACATATGACAGGGAATTAATTCTTATAAGATACAGTATGTTTTCCTTTGTGACATTTACTTATCAGAGACTTGAAACTAATGGAAGCAACAGCTGACCCTCAAAGCTCCCAAGCAGATGATTTAAGTGCTTTTTAAAATTAAAATATTTGCTTTGAGCATTAGAGATGGATAATGAAGCTTAATTAAGTTTCCATATGCTCCTAGGCTAGATGAAGTTTCCTTTGGTTAAACAGAAATGAAATGGAAATCCATCTCTGGTCTGATTTCCCTGTGCGCTCACTGTTCTTCTCCAGAGTTCCAGAGTTCCAAGGGCTAATTTTAAAATGGATAAATGTAGAAAAGGAAAAGTAATACATAAAAGTGGCAAACCTTCAAAACTAAGAAAGTGCAGCACGGATCAACTTTCTGAAGGCAGCTGATACTTTCTGAATGTCTGAAGAGTGACAGATTCCAAGACTCCAAAGAGGAATCTTTCCTTTCCTCGAGATAACATAAGGACCCAACTCTGAGCACTCAGGGGAAAGGGATTCCCCCATTTCCACGGGTGAGTGCCTATAGAATCGAGTTGTCTAATCATACCACTTCAGTTTGGTGATCCCAAGGTTGATAATTATTTTATTGAAGAAGTTTTCTGACTAGCTTCTTTATTTCACCTTAGCCTTCACACAGAACCAACCTATCTGTGAATTCATCATTGCTAGTTTTAACTTCCTGTAAATGATAAGAATACAGGAAGCTGGGAATGGGTTTGTGATCTTTGAAGAGCTAGACCACACTTGAGTTTTATAAGATGGTGGATTTTGTCATCCCAAGGAACATATGGTAGGCTAGAAATCTGCTGTTGTCTCTTGAGGTATTTAGGAACCACCCCCAACTTTGTTCTTAAGAAGGTGATTTCCCATTAAAGATCTTTAAAGGATCTGAAGCAAATATTAGACTACATAATCATTGTTTTATATAGGGTATTAAGCTAATTTATTAATACCTGGAAAGGAGCAATGAGAAAGCTGAATATCATAAGTAAAGTCTGGGTGATGCAGGGAAGGTGAACGTCTGTCAGTCACATCTGGTAACAGGTCATGGGCTAGAGTAATGGGCCACTGCAAGCGAGGAGCCAATGGACTGCCACTAGCCTATTGCTACATTGGATATAAAGAATATAGAGAAAAGTATAAACCACTAGAATCTCAAATTCCATGTTGAGTTGAGAATCACAGATAATGGTTATCAAAAATGTACCTAAAAATATCTCTTTTGAGTAGACTAAACACATAATAAGGCCTTATATTCATTCTACTGATTTAAATAAACAAGTTTATGTATTGTGTAAATAATGATTGAATTTAATTTTAATAAATTAATGTGACATTCCCAATTACATGTGTAATTTGTTCACTACTTAAGCTATAGTAAGTGGTTTTTATAATCTAAAAGAAGTATGGATGTTTATATTAGCCTGCACATTTAATTAGCATTTAATTTGTCACCCCGAGAACTTACTAACAGGCTCATTTCTGTATGCAATAACATTACTCTTCCTTCTGGAAGAACAAAAAAAGAAGAAAATATTTATTAATACTTAGTTAATCAATAAACAATTTAAGTTGCACCTTAATAAGGTAAATTATGTGGATAAGTTCAATCAATAGCATTTTCTATGGCTTCATTCTTCTTCAAACAAAACTTGTTCCAAATTAAATGCATTACTGGAAAAATATTTGTTGCTCTCTTTTTTTGTTTGTAAGATTCTTAGAAATTAAAAAAAATTAACATGAAATTCTAAATAGGAATACAAACTGATACAATATCTTCTAGATTGTGGTATATTTTCATGTTCTTTATGCTGAGTCATAATAGATCATTTTGTATAGATTGATTCTAGTCACCTCATCCAGACTGGCATCTAGCTGAGCATAGTTCCTGGTTGTTCCTCAGATCAAGAACATAATTGCCAACTGCTTTCTGCTGTTCTTCAATTGAGTAGTAAGGATAATTTAGTCACTGTTGACATTTCTTCCATTCAAGTTACATGGTGCCATCTCTAAAAAGATAAGGGAAGCTTCAGGAATTTTAATCAGTAACATATTGCCTAAACTATGGTTTTTGGTTTCTGGGATCTTTTTGGAACATTAGGAATCTGTTGTAAAGGCTGATGCATTTAATTCATGATATATCCCAAATACAGACCTTTAAATGATTGTCCTCCCAGCACCTTTGTTTTATAGATTATGTGACAGAAGTTATTAACTAATCAGTTCATAAGAACTCAAAAAATATATTCCTGAATGGTAGACACTTTGAGGTATGCAATGTGGTATATATAGTACTCATTAGCTAGGTTACGTTCCATTCTAATTTTCTTAATCAGAAATTTACATGTGAAGTTAGCATTCTAATTAGAAAATTCTGCATAAGTGGGGTCCAGAAGTGTCTTATTTATCTCTATATCTGATCAATATCACTGGTTTTTAAATTAAAATTGTAAATATTAGAACTATTTTATTTGTATGTCTGTGTTTTAAATAAGTGGCATTTAAGAATATAAAATATCTAACATATCTTTGAGATAGTATTTACCTATCCAGGAAGAAAGTTTAAAAATCTCAGAAACCATGTGCCTTTTAACATTAAAAATAACAAACTAGGATTGTTTCTTAATGTTCTTGGGTTGTCTTGATTTGGAGGATTATGATTATGGTTGACTGAAGCCAGTGAGGTTAACTGAAACTGCTTCCAACATATGTACATTTTAAAAAATATATTTTATTATTTTTTTTTTACAGAGAGTGATAGAGAGTTAGAAACATCGATGAGAGAGAAACATCAATCAGCTGCCTCCTGCACACCCCCATTGGGGATGTGCCCGCAACCAAGGTACATGCCGTTGACTAACTCGGAACCTTTCAGTTCACAGGCTGATGCTCTATCCACTGAGCCAAACTGGTTTCGACAACATATGTACATTTTTATATCTAATAAATTATTCATGAGAAATGTAGCCTAAACTGTTAAACAACAGGGAACTAAAACTTTATCCAGATTATAAAGCAATTTAATTGTTTTTATGCTTCTTGATAATCAATAGTTAGAGATAAGTTAAAATTCAATCTGATTAGATGTATTTATATTTTAACCTGGTAGGTGGACATTCAGGTAATGGTTTATCCTTGACAACCATTAGAGACTACTAACATCTACAAAAAATGTTAAAATTAGTTATAAATTACAAAAATCAATATAGGTCACTTTGCAACAATTAATTCTGTAGGCAATGCTCAAAATATTTTGGAGTTTCATGTCTTTTCATTGTGTATATTTGTTTCACAGGACCCTTAGTTATATTGTCCAAACCTAAAGTCTCCTAACATATACTATATAATCAATAATATTTCTCTCTCATAGGAAACAAAATATTAAAATATTGTGCCTTCTTGATCATAAACTGCATAAGGTTGAATATTATATTCATGATTACTATTGTACCCTAATACATTATAAATGGGCTTACCATATTGGCATTTAGTAAATATTTGCTAAACTTATAGAGTTCATTTAGCTCCTTAATTACTAAAAATAAATTTCATATGTAAAATTTTACTTGATATCTATAGGAAAACATAAAACATTTCACACTCAATGAATGAGCACACATAAAAGGTATTGTGACAAAATAGTAAAACACAGGTTCTGCATTTAGAAGAAATACTTTCAAACTCTCACTTGCTATCCACTATTCACAACTTATTCAACTTTTCTAAACCTCCCTTTATTTTTATGTGCCTCTAGAGTGAAGACAATTCATCTAACTGGGTTTCTGTTCTCTCTATATATAAAAGCCTAAGCAACTATCCGACCATCTGACTGTCCAACCATCTGAACGGTAGCTATGATGTGAACTGCCCACCAGGAGGCAGACGCTCAATGCAAGAGTGGAAACCACAGGCATGGAAACATGGAACAGACTGATGAATTTCAGAAGGAGGGGAGGGAGGGGGAGGAAAAGACTAACCAAAGATCTTATATGCATACTAGAGGCCTGGTACACAGATTCGTGCACCAGAGGGGTCCCTCAGCCTGGCCTGTGGAGATTGGGTCAAAACCAGCTCTCCGACATCCCCCAACAGGTCCCACATTGTGTGAGGGAAGTTCTTGGGTTATGCACCTCAAAATCAGGCCCTTTCTTCACTGGTTCCAGATGTGTTACCTAAGAACTGCAGCTGCCAAGTCACTGCAGCTCAGCAGCTCCTGAACTGCCCGGACGGTTGCTTAGGCTTTTATACATATAGATATGCATAACCCATGGACTGGACAATAGTATGGTGAAGGCCTGGGTCCAGGCGCAGGTGTGGGCTAAAAAGAGTCAATGGGGGAAAAAAGGGGGACATCTATAATACTTTCAACAATAAAGGTAAATTTGTTGAAAAGTTAATAATAATAAAAAAATCACTTGGATTTGATATAGGCCCTTGAAAATTGCCTTCTGCATATCTTGTGTCTGAAAGGTTTTATTGATTCTGATATTCCATGCAAACATAGTGATTTTTTTCAAGGACAAACAAATATTTATTGTGTTTTAGTTATATAAACTCTGGATGGCTTAAAGTTCAGAAATGTGTTTTATCCAAGTTCTGGAAGCTGGAAGTCCAAGATCAAGGTCTAGCAGCTTAAGCTTCTAACGCCTCTCTAATTGTCTTGCAGATGGTCATCTTCTTGCTCCGTCCTCATAGGCCTATTCTCTGTGCACACATACTTGGTGTCTTTCCCTCCTCTTATAAGGAAATCAGTTATTTTGGTTCAGGGTCCCAGTTTTGATTGCATATAACATTAATTATCTCTTCAAATGCCCTATCTCCAACGATAGCAACATTGATTTATGGATGGACACAATTCTATCTATTAACTTTATCCTCTCAGCTTGTACCAGGAATATCAACAGTGCTGGGATCTAATTAAGAGTCATGGACATGCTTGTCATAGATTCTCCCCTACAAATATAGACATACTGATTAGAAACCATTCACTGATTCCTCACTGCACCTGTGTTTAGAAAACTTGAAACAGAGTTTAAGGAAAAGACTTCCCCTAAAAGAGCACTGCTCTGCTCAAGCGATTTATCATTCAGGGTGAAATGAAAACATTGACTAAGAGTAGGTAGCCTGACAAACATTATTTTCATCACCTTCTGCACATTGGCTGTCTCCTGGAAGGATTATTTGCTCTTTTGTTTGCATTATTCTATGCAAACAGTAAACTACCTTTGGGTTTCTATTGTGAAGAAGGTACTCATATCTTATACTAGAGGCCCAGTGCATGAAATTCATGCATGGGGGTGTGTCCCTCAATGGAGCCTGCATCCTCTCCAATCTGGGACCCCTCTCACAATCCAGGACTGCTGACTCACAACTGCCTGCCTGCCTCTCTGATTGTCCCTAACCGCTTCTGCCTGCTGACCTGTTCGCCCCTAACCATGCCTCTGCCAGCCTGATTGATGCCCTTCCCTTCAGGCCTGGTCCCTTGCCTGCTATTTTATTTTATTTTTTTAATTAAAAAAATATATATTTTATTGATTTTTTTTTACAGAGAGGAAAGGAGAGGGATAGAGAGTTAGAAACATAGATGAGAGAGAAGCACCGATCAGTTGCCTCCTGCACATCCCCTATTGGGGATGTGCCCGCAACCAATGTACATGCCCTTGACTGGAATCAAACCTGGGACCTTCCAGTTTGCAGGCTGATGCTTTATCCATTGAGCCAACCGGTTTTGGCTTGCCTGCTATTTTATATCATAAAACTGTCCTCTTCTACAGGCCTGGGTCTCCCCCCAACTGCCCTTCTCTGCAGGCCTAGGCCCCCCCCCCCCAACTGCCTTTCCCTGCAGGCCTGGTCGTGCCAAACTTCCCTTTTCTGCTCACCCCTAACCGCCCTCCCCAGCAGGCTTGATTGCCCCCAACTGCCTTCCCTTGCAGGCCTGGTCCCTCAAAACTGCCCTCCCCTGCTGGCCATCTTGTGGCAGTTATCTTGTAGCTACATGGGGGCAGCCATCTTTGACCACATGGGGGTAGCCATCTTGTGTGCTAGAGTGACTTTCAACTTTCATATTACTTTTTTATTAGATAGAATAGAGGCCTGGTGCATGGGTGGGGGCCAGCTGGTTTGCCCTGAAGAGTGTCCCAAATCAGGATGGGGGTTCCCTTGAGGCATGGGGCAATCTGGGTGAGGAGCCTGTGGTGGTTTGCAGGCTGGCCACACCCCCCAGTGACCCAAGTGGAGGCCCTGGTATCTGAGATTTATTTATCTTTTATAATTGAAACTTTGTAGCCTTGAGCTGAGGCCAGGGCTGGCCAGAGAGGGTGGGAAGCTTAGATTTCTTCATTGCTGGGGAAACCCAAGCTTCTTGCTTGCCTCGTGGCCACAGCCAATTTGATTTGGTTTATTTGCATACTTGCTCATGATTGGCTTGTGGGAATAGTGGAGATAATGGTCAATTTGCATGTCTCTCTTTTATTAGTGTAGATGGCAATTGAAATGGTAGAATGAATATTTTTATATGTTAATTGATAGAGCAATGTTAGACTTTAATTTAAAACTCTTGACTTTAGTTTCTTTGTAATTTTATTTCCTTTTTACATTTTTATGGAATTTATTGGGGGTAACATTAGTTCACAAAATCATACAGGTTTCAAGTGCACAACTTAAGAAAACATCATCTACATACTGCTTTGTGCACTCATTAAAAAAACAAACTCTCCTACAATCCCCATTTTCCTACCCTTTTCTCACCTCAACTTACCCCCAGCCCCCTTTTACCTGCAGGCTATCACCACACTGTTGTCTATGCCTATGTGTTATATGATTAACCCCTGTACCTTCTTTCACTCACACTCCCCTCTCACGGATGACAGTGTGTGCTATTCTGTTTATTGCCGGGAGCCATAAAAACAAGAGTTCAGTTTCACTTCCTGGTCAGCCCCTCTTCCTAAGAAAGCGCGCGAAGATTTCCCGCGGGCGCCAAGATTGCCCGCCAAGATAGCCAGCGTACCAACAAAGCCCCTGGGCGCACCAAAGGCTAGAAGAACCTCCCACATCAGAATAACCAATCAGCTAAAGACATGCCCAGTCCCCAACCAATCACCCCATGACAATCCCTTACCCTGTCCCTCCCCTTCCGAGCCTTTAAAAACAGTTACACTTCAATAAAAAAGCGAAGGCTTGATCAGATTTCTAGACTTGCCTTCCTTCCTTGCGCCCCTCTCTTGTTTCATTCTCCTAGGAGATTCCTGCGTGCCCACGTTGTTGCCCCGCAGGCAGGGGCAGTTTATCAGTTTATTTTGCTCATTAGATTCCACACATAATTGAGATCATATGGGGATCAACTGGGTTATTTCACTTAGCATAATAATATCCAGGTCCATCCATGCTGTCATAAAAGCTAAGATTTACCTTTTTTTTTTTTTTTTTTTTTTTTTTTTTTTTTTAACGGCTGAGTAGTATTCTTCTATATAAATGTATCACAACTTTTTTATCCACTCATCTACTTATGGGCATTCAGTTTTTTTCAGATCTTGGTTATTGCAAACAATGCTGCAATGAACAAAGGGGTGCATATATTCTTTGAATTAATGTTTTGGATTTCTTTGGATATATTCCTAGAAGTGAATTGTTGTGTCAAAAGGCAGTTTCATTTTTAATTTTGGGGTGAATCTCAGTACTGTTTTCCACATTGGCTTCACCAGTCTGCATTCCCACCAGCAGTCACGAGGATTCCCTTTCCTCCACATCCTTACGAGCACTTGTTTCTTGTTGATTTATTGATGATAGCCATTCTGACAGGCATGATGTGATATCTCATTGCACCTTTAACTTGCATCTCTCTGAGAATTATTGATGTTGAGCATTTTTCATATATTTATTGGTCATCTGTATGTCCTCTATTCATGTCCTTTGCCCATTTTTAAAATTGGGTTGTTTTTCTTCTTGCTATTAGGTAGTGTAAGTTCTTTATATATTTTGGAAATTAACCCCTTGTCAGATGTGTCACTGAGAAATATGTTCTCCCATACAGTGGGTTATATTTTCATTTTATTGATGGTTTCTCTTCCTGTGCAAAAGCTTTTTATTTGATGTATTCTGATTTGTTTATTTTTTAAGTTTCCAATGCTAGCGTAGATATATCTGTATAAATATTGCTAAGATAAATGTCTGAAATTTTACTACCTATGGTCTCTTCTAGAATTTTTATGGTTTCACAAATTACATTTAAGTACTTAATCCCTTTTGAGTTTATTCTAGTGTATGGTATAAGTTGGTGGTCTAATTTCATTTTTTTAAAAATGTACCTGTCTAATTCTCCCAGCCCCATTTACTCAAGAGATTGTATTCATCTCATTGTATGTTGTCTCCTTTGTTAAATATTAGTCACAAAAGCAAAAGTTTATTTCTGGGCTCTCTGTTCTGTTCCATGATTCTATATGCCTACTCTTATACCTGTATCATCCTGCTTTAATTACTGTGGCCATATCTAATAGCTTGGTATTAGGTATTATGGCTATTTTAATGATAAACTTTTCCTATCCATGCACACTCTTTATGCTTCCACTTATTTCTATCTCCCTTAATTTTCTTCCTCCATATCTTACAATTTTCCAAATATAGGTTTTTCACATGCTTGGTTAAATTTATTCCTAGGTATCTTATTTTTGTTGTTGTTGTTGGAATAGTATATAAGATTGTATCCTTAATTTCTTTTTCTGATAGTTCATTTTTGTGTATAAAAATGCCACTGATATTTGAATATTAATTTTGTATCCTCTACTTTGCCAAATTCATTTATCAAGTCAAGTAATTCTTTTGGTAGAGTTTTTGAAATTTTATATAAAAATATAATGGCATCTGCAAATAATGATGTCTTATGTTCTTCTTTCCAATTTTGATGACCTTTCTTTTCTTTCTCTGAATGCTGTGGCTAGTACTTTCATTATGATGTTGAGTCAGAGTGGTAAAAGCTGATTACTGTATTGCTCCTAATGTTAAATTTTTTGGGGTTAATTTGAGAAGGATAAGTGTTAGCTCTTCTTTGATAAATTCTCTGGTGAAACCATTTCGTCTAGAACCTTTGTTTGGTGGAAGTTTTTAATTTTTATTTTTATTACTGCTTTGATTTCATTAATTGTAATTGGTCTTTTCAGCTTTTAGGATTTTTCCTGATTCAATTTTGGAAAGTTGTATGTTTCTAATAACTTATCTATTTCACCCAGTTTGTCTAATTTGTTGGTGTATAGTTGTTCATAGTATTTTCTTATAATTCTTTATATTTTTGTGGTATCAGCTGTTAACTCTCTTTAATTTATGACTTTGTGTCCTCTCTCTTTCTTGATTAGTCTTATAATTAAACAATTATAGGGCTCAAAAACTAAGGTTAATGTTTCATTTTGGCTTGTTTTTATACAAAGGATTAATGTATGAACTAAGAGTCAGAAATACTCTCTCCCCACCCCTTCCCTCCATATAATATCTATTTAGGACATGTATACCTTTTATGCATATTAATCAACCAATTAAAATGGAGGACATTTCAAAGTCCAAGTAAAGCCATTTCAGTAGGTGCCTAGTACATAGGTCCTAAATCTGACAGGAAACAATCCAGTTTCAGTTCTGCGCATTCTGCATTCCTCTCTACAACTACATTTTGTGAGTTTACACTTCAAATAAAAACAAGCAGACTGAAAAGTGTAACTATGCCTTTTCAGCTTACTTGCAATGTGAGGTGAATACTAATATTTCACTCCTTTGAAACAATGTGAAAAATTGGCCATTGAAAACCCTAAGTATGTTGGTGGTACACTTGCTGGGTTCAGTGCTTCATTCATTCGTACCTTGCTTTAAATTGAATTTCAACTCACAGAGAGAGAAAAATGAGAAGGAAAAAAAAAAGAATCAGTGAAAGCAATAAAAAGTCTAGAGAGCATACACATGAACCTGCCTCCTCTCATTCTGCTACATACTGAGAAAAATGATTTTCTGAGACCCACACGGGAGAAACAGTGATTTTTTTTTGCATGGAATTAAATCCCTGAATTTCCGAGTTCTCCTCCCCCTCGGTGCCTCCATAAAAGAAGAGTGGCCGTGGCTTCAAGTGGGCTAAAATCACCCATTGCCCAGAGTTTCTCTTCCATGTTGACGCAGAGTCCGGCCCAGCATCAGGCTAGGTTAGTCAGTGTTCTCCACTGTAGTCCATGAGTCCATTGCATGTGGGCTCCGTGGGGCCACGTGGCTCTGGAGAAGACACAGGTGAATGCACGGAAGCAGGAATGAGAGAGGCCCATGAGCCAAGTTAAGAAAACCAAGAACCAATAATCACAAGAGAGAGAATTCCTTTGTTGGGGGATTACGTATGCCCGCATTTTCATGGGCTTGCATGCTGGCCAACAATCTCTGTTCACAGGTGTGACGGACGCCTTCCTAGTCACCCCAATTCGTCGTGCATGTGTCTATTTCTCCTTCATTGAACCCCTTTCCCCCAGTGATCTGCAAGGAATGGGTCAGGTGGTTCCCAAATAACAGGCCTAAAATATGTGGTCTTCCCTTTGTGGTCTTCCCTTTTCCATCTACAATAATAAAAGCGTAATATGAAAATTGACCCAACGGCCAAACAGCAGAAGGATGACCATGCTATGACAAGCAATGGTGCCAGGTCAGCCAAGGCAATTGTGATACAATTGGTCTTGGGGGAGGTGGGGGGGGCACCATCACCCCTTGATTGCACAGCAGAGGGAGGCCCAGGACACCCTCTGTGGGGCGATGGATCGGGGGCTCTGCAGTACTGGGGAACTGGTGGGGTGTGTGGCAGTGGATGCAGGCAGTGCCAGGCCAAGGCGGGTGTGGGTAGGGCGTGAGGCGGTGAAGCCAGCAGCTGGAGGAAGGAAGCCCTATTCTTGCACCAATTTCATGCATTAGGCCTCTAGTTATTAATAATGAGCTAATTACAATGGTACTACTATTAGACATCTCTTTTTGAATGTGTCACATCAACTTTATCCAAACCCACACTTATTAACTTGCTTTTTCTGTATGTCTTCTCAATAAATGCTAAATGATCATGCTGGAGTCCAGGCCACCATCATATAGTCTCTCATCGCTATGACTCTCATTCCTCAATCAATACACAGCTATTACTGATTCTATATTCTCACTTCCTTCTTCTTCTCAAGACTCTTCTTTTCATCATACCTGCCTTGGTCATGGTCACTGCTGATTTTATGGTTAAGAGTCTCCTGACTAGTCTCTGCACATGAAGTGGAATTTCTAAAGTGCAAACCTTAAGTCATCTTAAGACTCTCTACTGTCTTCCCATTTTTACAAAGTTCCAAACATTCAGAAATGGCACTTTCCAGTCTCTGTTCTCTGTCCTTTCATAGAGCACTTTGTGTTCACACTACACTCATTTATGTGCTTCTCTTTTCTTGAAACTTTACCTGTATGTGTGACACTACAATCAGCTTTTACTCATTGTCTATGCATCCTTTATATTTCAAAGTAAACGGGGGAAGGTAGGAGATATCCGTAATACTTTTAACAATACAGATAAATTTCAAAAAAAGAAAAGAGAAAATCATAAACCTGTAAAAAAAAAAACAACAAAAAAACCTAGATTATGATGATGCCTATACACCCAAATATAATTACATTAAATGAAAATATCAGTTTCATTTTAGAGCATGTTTTTCTTCATTAATTTTTATGATTTGATGTTTAATGTATGTTCATAAACTGGGGAAAGCAATTGACATTTGAGGCTATAATGATTAGATTAGTAACTTCTTATTTAAATATAATATATATATGAGAAAGAAGATCATAAATATAAAGCATAAAAACTTTTTTAACACATCCATATAAGAACTCAGATCAAGAAAGAGAACATTCCTATAAGTGTAAAAGCTATACGTTTTAATATGTATAAATAATTGAAAATATTTTTTAAAGGATTTCCATTGCAAATTTTTATTTGATCTTTGGACTATATAGAAGTCTATTGATTATTATCTATGAAATAGAAGGTTTTCTTTATTTTTTAAAAAATGATCTATGTCTTCTTTAATTTCTATCTGGTCAAAGAACAACTTCTCAATGAATGTAAAC